>VZSC01016823.1:47004-107588 GCA_013398225.1 Steatornis caripensis | reverse complement strand
AAAAAAAAAAAAAAAAAAAAAAAAAAAAGATTAGCCAGCTCCTGCGATTGTAAATGACAGGGCTCCACCATGCATATAATGTCACGTGCCCTGAAAAATCCCTCGTGCATATGTCATGGAGAAAGAGAAGTTTCTGAAGTGTCATCACACATCTTCAGCATCTGGGTTGAACTATGGTCGGTGCTTTGATTTCTACTGAGACTTTTTTTTTTTTTTTTTTTACATTGCAGGTTGTTATTAATAGCTGTACATTTTCTAGGTGGTCTCTCCACAGAGCTTTTGAACATGTAAAACATCATAGCTGAAGAACTCAAGGTTGCTCACACAAGTGTTTCACCCAAGACTGCGCTTGCGACAACTCAGACTTGAAATGGCTGCAAATAAAAGCACTAGGAACGAAGCAAAACTGAAAAGCAAACCCACTCCCATTCAAGGGAACAAAGGCATTTTCAGTCAGATACTTTTGAAAAAGTTGAAGTGATCCCTTACGGATCGAATAGAATGTATCTTTAAGGAACTGTAAATGCACATGTATATTCGCTTTCAGTCTCGATGTAATGGTGGCAGTCAAGCCATCACAACAAGCTACCTGTTGTTAACCACCACTGTTGTAAATCATCAGAGCCACCTGATGTGCCTCTGTGTAGCCTTTTAATTCATACTGCTGCAGTGTCTTGTTACTTAAAAGAAAGCCACTGAAGGGAATATGACTGCTGGAAGAATAACACACGCTTACTTCTATTCCAATTACCACAGTGCACAAAAAAATCATTTTTAAAAAAGCAAGAAGAAAAAAACTAATAACATGAAGGACAAACTGGAAGATTTCCAACAATACCTTTCTTTGTCAGAAGAGAAAGCTTAGATAAAATGAGAATACACTTTGGAAATGTGTCAATCCTGATAACATTTTTCTCAGAAGTTTGTTAACTCTCCAGTAATTCTTGGAATTTAAATAATGTGGATTTTTTCCATACTCTGTTCCTATTGATTTCGAAAGTTGATTCAGCCTGTGTAACTCATTTATAAGCATGCCTCTGGTATGAAATGCTCCTGAATTATTGTTATTGAACACAAACAGAAACGCAGCCTAGCTTCCCTGTATGCTTTTCCATTAACTATTCCGATCCAGTGCTTTTCACCCTGTATATGTATTTAGGCTGAAATAACCCAAATCAGTAACAAAAGCCCACATTCAGTTCGCTGATTAATTAGCTTGTTTACTAAAGTTTGCAGAGGTTGAAGGAGCTCCTGTTCAAATCACTCTGGAATTACAGAGGAACAAGTCAGAGCAGAGACTGTCCCCTGAGGGCTAATCCAAAGATACCTGAACCTAATGGGAGCCTTTAAACTTTTGTTCCATATTTGTTGTGGTTGAGATTTTTAATTGTACCTTTTCTTTTCTCTGTCACTCAGAGAAAAAGGGACCCTTTGAAAGACTTTAAAAAAAATATTCCCTCCTTGCTGTTTCAAATAAAGGAAATTCTGAATTTTGGGGGTGAGTTTTCATTTCAGAGAAAACTATTTCTTTAAATTAAAGCCACGAAAATGATGCAAGGGAGCCAAAAGTATTTGGCTCATTCAATGTCTGTGCACAAAATACGCAATAGTTTTTCAGTTCACTGTGACATACACCTTTTAGGGAGAAGTATGGTCTTTATTTAGCTTATTGTCTTAGGTTCCAAAAAAGGAAAACAAAAGATTGTTGAAGTCAGAGATAGACCTAAGTACGATAGCACTAATGATTTTGGCATTACCGTAACAGGAGGGGATTTGTGTTGGTGCGACCAGACTGCTTTACGGGAAAACCTGATGCTATCTTTAGTTTTCCTATTTAGCAAATGCACGAAGTAATATTCTGAATATATACCTAATGGCTTTTATAATCTTTCATGAACTAATTAAAGAACAACCCCTAGATAGGCTTATACAGTCATAACTAAGCTGGTGAAAGGCAGGTGTGCACTAAGTGTAATCAGAAAATTATATGTTGTCTTCTAACACTGACATTTTTGGGTTTTCTGTTCCACTTTGTGCTTATATTTTCTATTCTAGCATGAGCAGCGCAGGCTGTCAGTGCCAATCCCACCTCGAGTGAGCAAGCCCAACTTCCAACCAGAAAAAGCTTTCAGTTGCCAGCCTCACGGGGGCCTCGGTGCAGCAAACCCCCTTGGCCAACACTCAGAACTAAGTGCGACAGGGCTGAAATTGTGCTTAGGATCAGAATTAAGTGTGCTCTAGCCGCTCATGAAGACGTGCACACTGTTTGCTCTCTAGGTAGAGCGGGACACTGGCCACGTGAACGAAGCCCAAATTTGTCAAAGGCTAAATATTTGTACGTTATTTAAATGAATTACTGTATTAAATACTATGAATTAGCGATTGCTATATATTAATCCCTATACAATTAATTTAAACACCTGCAATCCATTTATACTCACAATTAATATTAAAATTAATACCTAGAAAAGCAACCATCGTTTTGAAATAAATTACTGTATTTTTATTTATATATTTGTAATACATGACGACTATTATACTAACCACGCAGGCATTAAGAACACACGTGTAAGCACGGGACCCCAGCGGCTGGTGTCGCCCGCGCGTGCCCGGCTGCCCCAGCCGCCCGCGTGCGGGACCCGCCGGGCCGAGGGCCGCGTGCTTCCCGCGCGCTGCGCGTGCCCGCCTCCGTGGCTGCGGAGCAACGCTTCAGGCTCGCCCGGGCTGGGGAAGCCGCTCCGAGCGCTTCTGCGAACGCACGGCGGCCGCAGGCAGCGGATCGGCAGTGCTCCCTCTGCTCCCTCTGCTGGGCGACGCGTTTGAGCATCTGAAAATAATCACCGAGTCCAAACTTGGCCTCGTTGCAAAAGAGCCATTAAAAGCACGCATTAAAACCACCTTCCTTTAAATTTAAAGAGAAGTTTGCCGACGCATTTCTGGTGATGAGAGAGAAACTCGCTCGCTGCTAGCAGACACACAGCATAGGAAACTGCTTTTGAGTTTTCAACATGCAGGGAAGGGAGAGCGCTGAGCCACCACCTTCAAGAACAGCTGCTGCTCGGATCCTGTTTCCACGGCTCTGGGGGTAAATTTAAGTTTTTCTGCTATCCTCATCAGCAGGACAATGCAAAACGCAGCCCACTCTGTGGCGTGGGGAATGTAACAGAGTTTAGGCAGCAAAACTCCCTGGGAAACTGGGAAAAAGAGGCTGGAGGGGGGAAGCTGAGAAGGATCCGTCTTTTCCCTCCAAATTCCTTCCCTCTGCTGTGGCCAACAACAAGACTCGGAAAGTTGCTTTTGAAAACCACAGCTGTAGTCTGCCTGCCAACATTAGGGGCAAAGGTGAGGTGGTGAAGACGATCTACCTTAAAACTGAATGCAAGCATAAGCTGGTAGGGAGCTGCTTAAATTCTTCCCAGGGGCATTATAGGTTAAACAGTGCTATTTAGAATAAAAATAATGCTTTAAATTGTCTATAGTCTCACAAGTGTATAATTAATCTTTGCAGCATCCCTGAGAGGCAGGAAGCTGTTACCAGTCTGGGGTTACAGAAGAGAAAACTGAGGCAGGGATTTTAAGAAGTGTATGGTGTGATTTCAGCCATCCTCATCTGCTGCAGACTTTCCAGTGGTGGCTCATTGTGTCTTTATTTATGAGGGCTACAATTTTTCCCAAGTGCTAAGACCAGTGGGTGCCCGTTGTCCAGCAGTTTAGGGTGTGACATTATTGCAAAGACTCACAGCTCTTTAAAACCAGTCAGCTAAGAGGTAGCATTAAAGCAACGTCAGCAGTATTAGTTAAAGTCAAAGCCTTGCAGCCTCCATGCAACCCATCTCCCTGCTCAAGCATTGCAGCCCATCTGTTCCATGTATCCATGTATTAATGGTAGACGTACTGGTGCCTGGGAAAACCAGGACACATTAAGGGCAAGGTGACATCTCTGACTCAGGATCTCTGAGCTTCAAGACGTGTCTTTGGTGCTGTGGTAACCTTGATGTTATCACAAATTACTCCCCTCACTTTCCTCTCCAAGAAAACCATGAATATTTTAGTGATCCATTTTTGGTCTGTAAGCTATGGTATGTACAAAGCTAAAATGGAGTGCTTTTTGAGTCACAAGGTTGTCCTCACTAACAGTTTCTGTGGGGCAGCAGAGCAGGAAATGTCCATCAATCCGTGTATCCAAGCCTCAGTTTCAGAGGAAGGAACGCAGCAGGACCATGGGCTCACTGGAGGCCACTGGGACTTCCATAAGACCCAGGTCTGGCCCAGCAGCTGCGTCCCTTCACCACCGCCTTTATAGAGTCAGACTCAGACCCAGATCCTATTTTAATAATTGTAGGTAGAAGATACACAAAGGGTGTTATTGTCTCTACTACAATAACAATGAAGTATTGTTATAACGAAATGATGCAATCAAAACCACTGTCTAAAACCAAATGGACACACTGAATAGGAGAACCAGTGCAGGAGCAGGAGAGCAGGTAGAAACAGAAACAGCAAAGAAAATGCTGTGAATCTCAGCAGCAAAGTTACAGCATCACTTAGGTGGGAAGAGTCAAGGTGCCAGACGTGTGGAAGGGGATGGACAGAGGTGCGTTACCCCAGAGCCTCCTGCCAGGGCATGATTCCCCATCCCATGGTGGGACGCAGCTGCTGCCCCTCCCAGTGCCACCATCAAACCAGTTACTCATCACCTCACGGCTGTGTCATGTCTGTCCAGGAGATTTTCCACTCTTGCTGCAGGCTTTTTTTTCAGGATGAGATCTGCTTCAAAAGCAGGACCCAGTGCTAGGCTCTTCCAGAAAGAGGGTGGGAGATGGGTGCCTGCTCTCCCTTATGCCTTGGAAATGCTACTCCTCAAGACCTCGGGGCAAAGGGAGGGCTCCTCTAAAGACCGCTTCCTGAGACTGATCATGATATATAACTGCGTTCCTTCATCACCTTTCGCACATTTAACTGAATTCCGCTAATCTCACCACACAAGAAAAAAAAGTAATCCTTCTAATCATTGTGATGGTTGTGGCACAGTGTGATTATAAGGCAGGATCTGGATGTCACAGATACTGTAGAAGACCTGTGTATATCTTGTGAACAAGATGATACCAATAACAGTTATAAGCATGAAAATGCTGTCTTTGAAAACCTCACTCTCCCCTTCCAATAGTTCAGTGAAACTCCAGGCTGTATGCACGGCAGTGATAATGGAGAAAAGGCTTTGTACCGTAGGAGTGAATGAGAACGGAAGTTGTATAGACAGTTAAAGTGCCTGGACAATCTCATGGAGAGATCTGTTTTGCGATTTACCTTATTTAAAAGAAACTGGAGATGGTCCGGAGTAGTGATTTCCAAGATTTTTAGAAGATTAATAAAGCTACTGTATTATGAGCTGTTGAACACAGCAGCAGTTTTTGTTGCAGACAGAGGATTACAACCAGGTTTTAATGAGGTGTTTAAGCATCTCAGTATTTTTTTTCCATACACATAATGCAATAAGGAAAAAAAAAGACAAATATGAAATAATCTTAAAAAGAAAGAAATAGTATGAAAGGGAAAATAAATTAAAGATAATGAAATTACATAGGAAAAATAATGGCTAGAATAAAGGGACTCTTGTATGGCAGATGTAGTTTATCTGGTGTATTTCATCTCTTTGTACTTGCAGACCATCTGTGAGCAGATCATGACTTCTTCAGAGTTAATAACACTTAGACCTCCTTTAATGAATTACTGATCACTTAGCTTCTTAACTTGGCCTCTTTTTCGCTGTGCATGGAAGGTATTTGCTCTTTCAGCTGTAGCCCAAGAGAGCCCAAAAACCCAGTGCAACACCGTTTCCTGCGGATTACATGCTGTACACATTTNGAGCAGATCATGACTTCTTCAGAGTTAATAACACTTAGACCTCCTTTAATGAATTACTGATCACTTAGCTTCTTAACTTGGCCTCTTTTTCGCTGTGCATGGAAGGTATTTGCTCTTTCAGCTGTAGCCCAAGAGAGCCCCAAAACCCAGTGCAACACCTTTTCCTGCGGATTACATGCTGTACACATTCGCTGTACTGTCCGTGGCCTCTGCATTTGCACAAGCCTGGTCTGCGATTTCTGCAGCTGAGAGCAGACTGGCTTTGGTACCCAAGAAAATACAAGATGCAATTGGAGCTTTTTGTATAGCCAGATTATTTCTAATGGCTCCCTCCTGTGCCATGCCCCTGATGACTGACGAAGTGTTCGCTCATCCCCAAATCACCTTCATTTAGCCATTTCCAGTGAGACCAGTTGCCTCCTTCCACAGACTCTGCAGAAAATTAAAAGCTTGGAAAATTCTGCCAGATTTGCTTTGTGTCAGATTTGCTTTAGAGGGGTCAAAAAGGTCCGGAAATGTTGGGGAGTAAGGGAACACAGATTAATGGCATGATTGCCCAGCCTTTCTTTCCACAGGAAAGCATAGTAATAAAAAAATTTATCAGATTATCATTATCATTAACCACTTGTGAAGGAATATTTAAAAGGAAGTGGCTGAAACACTTACAGGCATTATATGAAAATGTTCTCCTATATCTAGCACGATAATCAAATAAAACTTCCCACAACTTCAGTGGAAGCTAGTTGGCAAGGCAGGCTGAATGCGTCCCTTGGTACAGCAAAAGATGCAATTACAGCGCACAGTAAAACTGGTAGAGATGAAAAACAAATATTTTTATCACTCCAATACCAACTTGAGTACAAAAAGCTGTGATGTATTTGTATTCTCTAGATATAATTATTTATGAAGCCACTGCAAAACACTGTCAAAAAGACATTTTTTCCAGCAGATCCACTAAATGTCTTATAACTGGTATTTGGTGCCTTTCTACAGAACTATGTGGAACCAGTGATTCATTTCTGTTACCCAAGAAGAGAGTGGTTTAGTTCCCAGTATCATAACAGTCTTGAGCTGTCTTTTTGCCTAATTGACCACTAATCTTATAATCATTCTTGCTGTCAAATGTGCTCTGCTCCATTGATTTCAACGCAGCTTTGCTAGGGTACAAAAATATGGGCTAATAGCCTCATCTGCAGGATTACAGTTTATAGGACTCTGATATGTCGGCAGTTGAAAAACACCAGTTATTTTTCATAGGATTGTTTTTATCTTAAAAAGTGCCAGTGAAAACAGCCTTCTGTGTTACCAATGAAGAATGAAACTTAAAACAGAGAAGACTGACCAAAGCAATAAAACCAAGCATTTTCACCAATTTTGTTTCTCTGTAAGATTTTTTACCTAAAAAAAAAAAAGGAAACAAGAATGATGGCCTTCCCATGAAAGCCCGTTTCACACAGGAAGTCTTGTTTTGAGTGAAAAGATACCAGTTAGCTCTTGCAAATAAGGCCATGGGATTGCTGTAGGGCACAAATGGTCTGGACCACAGTCCCATACAGCAGTGGAAAAGGTAATCCCTTTAATTCTGCAGTTACTAAACCACACTGCAGTGCTACGACTATGGGAAGCCCTCGATGAAGGCAATAGTTCCTAAAATACCTTTCTCATGTCATGCAAGACCTTTTTTTGAGAACTCTCATTAAGACCTGCTGGACCTTTTCTTGCTTGGGTTGCAGGCTTGGGAGAGATCACAGTCAATGCTTGCTGCAATTTGACTGGAAAACTATTGGGCTCAAAGTAATTCTTTCAGTGACACTCTCAGACCTCTGAGATCAAAGGTGCTGACTGAAGTTGGTTTTCACATCAAGATTACAACATTATTTTATTTCATAGTAGTGTAGTCCCCAGAGAAGACATTAGTTGATTATGCAGTAATTCCAGGAGTGCCTCAAATCTCCGGGGGAGAGACAAATTCCATGAAACCAATTTTAAAGAAAGGATAGTTAATCCTAATGGCATTTCTTGTTGGTGTTTTTCCTTTTTTTTTTTTGTTTTAGGAAAACTGCAAGTCCTATTAAGATGCTTTGCAAATAATTAAGTCTGACAGCCCATGGTTTCAACAAGCTCTCTGTTGGGGGTGGGGGCAAGTCTAGAAGCCGACTGAGGGCTAGATTGTGGATCACAGCACTTGTGCTCTCATTTGAAAGGTACACTACAAAAACAGAGGCAACAAGCAGCTTACAAAACTCCAGGGAGCACCATACAGCATTTTGTTGCAAGTCTACATACAAGTTCGTGCCACTGCATGTGGCGTGGGCTATCGGTGCAAGTTGATGAATGGAGAAGGCTAGAAGTGGGACTCCGAGTTGTTTGAGAACTAGATCGCAAACTAGAAAGCCATCTACTTTCCTAGATAGTGCTAGGCAAGTTAAAGACCAGCAACAGATACAGGCTAGCAATGAAGACTTCCATGCCAAGAAGTGGCATGCTGTGCGGCAAAAATTACTGATACGTGCCTCACATTGTAAGATTTTCCTCCCCAGAGCAATGGAAATAACATTTCCTCAGCCTATTGTTGTGCAAGGATTTGGGCATGATTTCTCTACAGAACAAGGTGGGTAAGACAGAAAAAAAATCAAGCCCACTATCAGACTTTGTTTATGGGTCTACAGCTTTCCTGTTGGGCAGCCAGTCCTGGAGCAATACCTCCCTGTAGCAGACACCTTGTTGTTTATAACTATGTATATTTTATTTCTAAATTGTATTTAGAAATCATTATTCAAAAGCAAGTATTTAATCAATTTATGCATTATTTCAGAAGTTGCTTTTATCATATGTTGTTTTTAGAACACAAAGACAGATACACATCTGGCTTGGGGGTAAAAATGGCACAAACAACTTTTTGAAGTAAATAAAGCACAGTAAAATATCTAAGGAAGAAGAAAAGTGTTCCAAATGCATTGGTCATTGTCATTCCAGGGTCACGTGTTGTGTAGCTATTTACAGCTACAGATGTTAAAAATAAAAGAACAAATGCTAAATCTTTCTGAGATGCTGAGTCGAAAATTAAACCATAAGCAGAGACTGTGCATGGCAGAATCCCAGGTCAATTGGGCTGTAACTATGTGCAAAGAAATGACCAACTTTCCTGTTCCAGCTCGTGAACTGGAAAGAGATCTGTTTTCTCAAAGGATGGTCTGAGACTGCTGAAATACCCGCTTCAACANTAAATCTTTCTGAGATGCTGAGTCGAAAATTAAACCATAAGCAGAGACTGTGCATGGCAGAATCCCAGGTCAATTGGGCTGTAACTATGTGCAAAGAAATGACCAACTTTCCTGTTCCAGCTCATGAACTGGAAAGAGATCTGTTTTCTCAAAGGATGGTCTAAGACTGCTGAAATACCCGCTTCCACAAGCAACATATGGTATGAGAGACTTAACTTCTGAATGTTAGAAAAGAAGCTAGTTGAATGCTCCCCAGCATATCCACGGATCCTGTATCTCATGCTTTTGTAGAAATAATTGAAAAATGCAAATGTTTATGAATCACATGAATTGCACGTTACTCAATCTTTAATTTCCTTTTGATAAACACACATTATAACTTTGAAATAAAGCAAGTGCTGCCTCTGAAGGAGTATAAAAAGCTTCAGGTGCTTTTGCACTTTAACGTGCAGCTTCCAAAATAAAACCCTATCAATCAACTCTATTTTCTAAAAAGCAGGAACACTTTGAGCTACTAAAACCAGAGTTTGAGAAGCCCATTGACAGGTGTTTAGCACTCTTAAGTACACATGGTCAGTAACTAGAACAAGGACCTTATCTCTGATGATATTCAGCTGGACTCTGACACGTTCACTGTACCATCCAATTCTGCAGAGCTAACTATGGACATAAAGTCAGGAAAAAATTTCCTTAGTTTTATTTTTTTTTTCCAGAGACGAAATGCCACAAGAACAGGTTTGAACTTTTTATTTTGGTAGCAGTTGCCAAAATGTGTTGCCAGCAAGATGACCCTATATGTGAGACCCAAGGCAGGAGAAGTTAGCAGACAGACAGTTTCTCTAGAAAACAAGATAGTAATCAAACAGCAGAAGAAATAGAAACTAATTTCTTACATTATATTGCTGAGAAGTCTGTCATTTACACATAGCTTTGGAAACTTTAACAATTCCCTAATGAGATAAGGAATTGTTTGTGAGCAAGAAAGCTCTAATATTAAAGAAGGAACTGATGGGAAAGACAGTTGAAATCCCAGAGAAATGCCTGCAAATAGCAACGGCTTGTGGAATATCAGGGAAAACAAGACAGTAGCGATCACTAGAACAGAGCGGGGTGCTGTGACAAGATGCGCCAACTGTGAAAAGCAGCATGCATGACCACCCAAGGTAAAGGTATTAGGACAAAGTTGCCAGGTAGCAAAGGCAGCAGAAGCACTGGGAAGCTGATGGAAACATCAACAACGTAAGACTTTAAATAGCAGATAAGATGTTGAGGTTGACATTGAGCCAGGACACCATTTGAGGAGACAACAATTGTACTAATAATACATTGTGCCGCTCAGTAGGATGGAGGCACCCCTCTAAAACCTTAGGGGAAAAGGATGGGGTCACCACTCCTCCGCTCCCCCCCCCGCCCCCACCAAAGGCCAACAGCTTGGCGAAAGCAGCACTGGCCGCCAAATAAAAGTTTGGAGAAAGCACTAAATAGTGAGTATGCAAGCACAGAGCTGAAGTATAGTTTCGTTTATAGTGGTCTCATGGACTCCTCTTTTCATGGCCAAAAGGTATTTGGTCTATTTGATTTCTTTTTGAAAATGTTGGAGCCCTCTTGGATTATTACCCAGCATGTGGCATGTGAAACAAACATTAAATAGAGTATTTAAAAATATGTATTTTGAACAGTATGTGCAATTTGTTATGACAAAACTGGCACTCTCTCAATGTGTTGATTTTAATTCAGTGATCAGACAGTATCAAAGCATGTGGAATGTGGAAGCAACTTGAACAAAAAGAAAAAAAGATTCTGGTGGTCATTTTACCTCTGACCCAAACAGCCTACCACCACTTACATTTACTGTGTTCAGTCTTCAGATGAGTTGTCTCCTTCGTCTCTGGACACCAAAGCCCGCCTTTGTCATCAAAATATTTCTGGGCTATAGACAAATTATTTTTTTGGTCACATTTTTGCAGCCTTGCTGAAATCTGTTGGGGTGAACATCCCAATTTGACCTTGTCTGTCTTAATAAATTGTGCTTTGGCATCTCAGTCTTTCTCTGTGGCCCCCTTCCTGACCTTATTTCTCCCCGACTGCCCACCATCATGTGGTTTTTCCTTGGAGATGGTATTGTGGAACCAAGCACTAGATAATTCATTTTTCCTCAGAAATTTCTGCAGCCAAGTTTTGAGAAAGGTTTGTTTGGTGACATGTACAGTGGAATAAAAATCACATATTGCTGATGGGGAATTTTTTTTTTTACCTGGTGGCACCAGGAGATGTTTGCAGAGACTGACAGTGTCTGAATACTTATCCTTTACTGAAGGTATTGCCTTGAAAAGTCTTGATTTTGTGTCAGCTTTCATTAAGCGTGGCTTGTCTTTCTTACATGAGACACAGTGGCAGGNACTGACAGTGTCTGAATACTTATCCTTTACTGAAGGTATTGCCTTGAAAAGTCTTGATTTTGTGTCAGCTTTCATTAAGCATGGCTTGTCTTTCTTACATGAGACATAGTGGCAGTTTTTCTGTCTTTCCACCATGCTTGTTGTAGGTGTTCTCAAAAACTGGTGGGTCTGAGCATCTCTCCCTTTATTCTCCCTGGTAACCTGAGTGAAAACATCCCTCTTTTATTTTGCAAGGCACTAAGGAAAACACTCTTATTCAGCTTAATGATTACAGACGGAAACATAATACTCTACGTTGAAAAAATTTCAACCCCTTGCTTCCAAGACACTTTCTTGCAATTTTCCCATACAACTCTTTTCTCCTGTCCAGGAAAGAGCGATGCTGAGGACAAGATCTCCCATCAGCTTGCCTTCAACAGCATCCACTAAGTTAACTCGTCGAAGTAATTTCCCAGAAAATTGCTAACAAGACAGAATGATGACCTACATGTGGGATTGCGATAGCAATAGTCATGATCAAATATTTACTGTACATTAACTTTTTCTAATTTGTTCTTCCCTTTAATAACAGCTTTAGGAAAAAGCGTGAGTAGAGGAAGCAATAAAAGTTTAGCTGGGCTAGCATCAAGGATGTCGCATAACTCCGTTGAGCCTCTGTGACCATCTCAGCAAGAAGCTGGAGCCCTAAAGGACATTTTGCCTGCAAGCTTGGGGGTAGGCAACAGTTATGTTGTCTTTTCAGTAGTGCCTTCCTGACCAGCCCCATTTCCCACCACCATGACACCAGAGCATGGTCATGACCTGCTGAGTTGAACAAACATGTCACTCTTGGCACGTTGGACCCCATGCCTTTGCTCTGGCTTGCCTAGGCATCCTGATGAATGCTTGCGTGGGTGACCTCCTGGCTGCCTACAAGGTTGTCATGTGTCCAGGGGGTGTGCGGGCTGCAGGAGATGCCCTGTGCTCAAATGCTTAGGAGGGCAGTACTTGCTGGGGTTGCATACATAGGGAGCAAGAACATTGCTCCAGCAGTTGGTCATCTTCAGATGGCACTCATGTTTGCCCCCGATTTTTGGCAGACACATTCCCTGGTTTGCAGACAGTACTGAGAAGATGGTAAGCAGCCCACCCACCAACTGTTCAAATAGCTGGCAAGACTGGTCCCCAATGTTGACCTAGAGATGCTAGATGAGCAAGGGTACAAGACAGAGAAGCCTTGCCCTTCCCTTCTGCAGAAAGGGGTGGGAGTGCTAAACGCCACATTTCAACTTAAGGTTTTGCACAGCTTAAAGCGTAGAGGTGAGGCCTCCATCCGATAGCAATCTGCATTGCTTCACTGATGCGTTGGAGCTCAGGTACAGACCGAGGATCTAGCCTGAGGTTTTCCACTAATGTATCAATCGATTCAGATTATTGACTTTAGTAACTGAAGAACTGATTGCTACATGCCTGTCTTCCCACTGCAGATGAAAAAGCAAACCATTCTGCACCCAGCAAAAGCCAGCCTTCTCCTGCTGAAGGCAACACATAGAAAATTCTGCATCAAATACATTAAGTAAGAAGTTAAGCTGGCATACTTCATTTTGTACAGATGAAAGGTTGGTCTAGCAATCTGTCTTTGTTTTTGACACAAAGCATGCATTTAAACTGAAAAATAACCTTTTTCTTTGAGCTTGCAACTTAATATTTACTGTCTTTAAAAAACTGAACAGAATTAATAATACCACAGTAATCGGGAATTTAATTAACCAGATTTTAATCCTTTTCTCTGCAAGAAATACAAACATACGACAAAGCACAAATACAGGCACAGGTTAAACCTGGGTGAAGTGAGGCCAACCTGCTCCCTTCTCCTGATAAGTGAGATGTAAGAAGGAATGGCTTCCTAGCACAGATCGCATTTTTCAGGAGCCTCCAGCCTGGACACTAGTTGCTTGGCGGGCACGGACTACCAGCATTTTGCATCACTCCTTGGTGGCTATGGACTGATGGCTTTCAGGACATGATGCAAAATGCAGTTGCTCTTTCCTGAGGCTGCTAGAGACCAGGAAAGATAGAGGGATGACTGTTGTTGGATGTGATTAGACATCTGTTTATCTTTCTGGCTACTTTTTTCTGGTTATGAAGATAGCAGCAAAGTTGTTAGTTTAAATGTCTGTTGAGAACAGCTAGAGGCAAGGGCTTTCCCCAGTGGTGTGTCAGTACAAGTCAAGAAATAATAAATATCCAGTTTTGGCTCAGAACTATGATGCACAACACAAAAATAAAAAACATGTGATGTGTTGCAGATCTGATCATTCAATCCAGACTTTCAACTTTTACCTACAGATGCCTTTGTTTGTCTATTTAAGCCAGCGTTCCAGAAATTAAACGGGTGAGAGGGCTGGTAATTGAATTTACCTCTCTGCCTCTGTGAGCTGCCTAGAGTGGCCCGGTGGCCAAATTGCTTGTAAGCTCGTGTGGTTGTGAGAGTTGTCCCAGTGGGTTGCAATACTTTAATTTAATTTCAGCCCTGACCAGATAACTAATAGAAAGTGATCAGCCAGTTAAGGATGCTTAAGCAGATGGGATACCGTGAAGTTATTTACAGCTGCACAGCACTGAGCTTCCTGCCCTGGCATTTAACTGTCCAAACATGTTCACTATCCAAATTACCTGACTGCAACAGATGGGTAAAACTGCCTCAGTGGGGCTGTGCCCATCAATGACTCCAAAAAGCAACCTAGTCAAAGGAACCATCTGCCTTTGATCATTTTGGCTAGGGCTAGGTTACTTTAATACATTTGCTACGTTGTCCAGTTTCAGCATTATGAGAGGCAGAACATACATGTGGTGGCACTTACTCCATAATATAAAATATTCTGCCATAACCCCCAGAACAGCTCCACGGGTGCAAGTGATAGTGTATAGGTGGCAAAAACCACACATACACATATGTTATATGGAACTGCTCTTCATATGATCCATGGCAGCCTGCCTCTCCCACTGGCCCCTGCTTTTGTAGATATTTGGCTGCTGATCATTACCTTGAGAATATACGTTCATCTGACAAAAGCCTAAGTGAGCGGAGGGCTGTGCAATCCTTGAACCCTCTGTATACTATGAATTCAAGAGGCTACCCTGAGATTTCTGGGTAGCTTTTCAGCTGGCTTTGCTTCTGAAACAGAAACACCTTCCCTCAAATATTGCTGTTCTTGTCACTATCCAACATGAAGCCATGCAGATATATTAGTTCCTTAAAATATTACTCCCTCCCCACCTCCTTCCCCAAAAGGTGGATAGAAGATTTCTCTTGTTCAGAGCAGGAATACTGATAGCTCTTTGTATCACAGAGCACCAGCCCTACAGCAAACCTCCTGCACTGCAGCTGCACGATGACGGACACCATTTTAACTCATCTTTCTATTTTCTTACATACTGTCAGCCAGGCTTTCAGCAGCGCAGAGATCTGCATCAGGCTCAGAGGTGTTCTTCCTCCCCAATATAATTGTGGCAGATCAGGTGTGGTGACTTGGCAGCCTCTTCTGCTTTCTCCTCCAAATGAATTCTTCGGAAACCACACTGATGACTCAATGTGAACACGCAGACCACATCCTGGGACTGTCTGACCTGAAAGGTAATTAGCAAGCATCTCTATGAGGAATGATTGAAATACTTGTTTCCAAGAGCAAGGGATAAACCTGCATACTGGTTTGTGAACAAAAAGGATGCTGGCAGGTAAGATGTTATTAGAAAAAGGTGAAGGTAAGCTCGCTTTTTGGAGAGTTGAGCTAGGAGCAAGCTTGAGATTTGGGAAAAAAGTGATGTAGGAAAAGAGAAAGTAATTTATAGAGAGGATTTATTTTAGTTTTAGTATTTTCAATTCCTTCCATACATGAACAAAAGTGGGGACTTCTTCAAAAGGTGGAAAAGGCTAAACCCAGGAACAACCAATGAGGGGTACAGACAAACATCTAAGAAATTACCGGTGTAAATGTATAAAAGGCCAGGTTAAAAGAAAAAAAATTACTTGTCCCGATGAGATCTTTATGGAGTTTAAAATACATGATGGCAGGAAACACTTAATTGCCACGCAGGGAGTCTTACCTGCTTCTTCAAATGCCTTCCTTCCCCACCCCCAAATCTCACAGAGTGCGTGCCTGCATTTTTAGGTAAACAGTTTTTAAATGTGCAGCACAGTATCTTCCAAATCCCATAGACTACATCCAAAAGTGTTGTACTGCAGCTGAATGTAGTATCTGCGTTTCCATTAAACTCTGCACTGTGAGCTCGCCATCTCCCATGGGGAGTTTTCTTTAATATATGGCTTCAATTTCAAAAAAGTATCCCTTTAGGGACTGATTCTGTCTTTATTTATGCAGCCCAGGAGATGATACATCCATCTACTTATAGGAGCTTCAATCAAAAAAGAATATTTCCAATACAAAACTAAACGATTCATTGAACACTTTTGAGAACCGGTACATTACACCCTCGTCATAGGTCTTGGGATCTGCTAGACTTTAAAATTGATAAATAGGGTGTCCTTGTATTCTTTAACCATCACATAGGGAAAGTAGTTTGTAAAAGAGTAAAATTGCTAAGGCACAAATATTTATCACAGATCCAATAAGATTATATGTGCCTTGTAACTACAATATTACGCATTTTATGCTCCTTCAATCTTTGGTTTAGAGTATATCCAGTTTCTTCAGCACAGATAATTTCACAACAAATGGAGATCCGTAAACAATATTTTGTTACAGCCCCATGAATACTAGGTGCCATTATTTCCCCTGTAGTTTCAATGAAGCTTTATTCTTTCTGAACACAAACGTGGTACAGAAGGCATAATTATCTTTATTTTATTGGATTTGTCCGATTTACACAGTTTTCAGTCCATTAGAGCTTAGCCATCATTAGGCAAGTACACGCACTTAATTTTAAGTACCTACCTGGTTCGCCTCATTCAGTAGGTGCTTCTTTGTAGGACAGAACAGCTTGTCCTTCTTTAAAAATATAGCACAGCGTCACAAAACTGCAGCATGCACAAAGGTGTGCTCCATCCTGCCCCTTTGATATAAAGGCAGTTAATAGAGGATATATTGCATGGAGGAAATATTGCAGCTTTAGGCATACAGCTGCCCAGGAGCCAGGTTGCTCTACATGAATCAGTGCAAATCACTCATTATTGGCTGGGAAGCATAGCTTGAGTACTAGCATAGCTGTTGGAGTTAGGATTCACAGATCCTGGCTCCAGTCTCGGCTGAAGCACAGAGGTTGTACAATCACCATGCCAAAGCTGTATCCCTGCTGAGAGCAAACTCAGCTCCATAAAGCTACTGTGGGTTCAAATGGCATTTCAGCCCTTAACACAGCCTGTGATTATATGAAAGGAGCAGTGTGGCACTAAGCAGCCATTGCTGGACCACTTGTTGCTATATCTCCTGTGTCAGCATGAACAGGGAGCTGGAGATGGAAACTAATTTGATTGCAAAATACAACCAGTGCAGGCANGAGATGATACATCCATCTACTTATAGGAGCTTCAATCAAAAAAGAATATTTCCAATACAAAACTAAACGATTCATTGAACACTTTCGAGAACCGGTACATTACACCCTCGTCATAGGTCTTGGGATCTGCTAGACTTTAAAATTGATAAATAGGGTGTCCTTGTATTCTTTAACCATCACATAGGGAAAGTAGTTTGTAAAAGAGTAAAATTGCTAAGGCACAAATATTTATCACAGATCCAATAAGATTATATGTGCCTTGTAACTACAATATTACGCATTTTATGCTCCTTCAATCTTTGGTTTAGAGTATATCCAGTTTCTTCAGCACAGATAATTTCACAACAAATGGAGATCCGTAAACAATATTTTGTTACAGCCCCATGAATACTAGGTGCCATTATTTCCCCTGTAGTTTCAATGAAGCTTTATTCTTTCTGAACACAAACGTGGTACAGAAGGCATAATTATCTTTATTTTATTGGATTTGTCCGATTTACACAGTTTTCAGTCCATTAGAGCTTAGCCATCATTAGGCAAGTACACGCACTTAATTTTAAGTACCTACCTAGTTCGCCTCATTCAGTAGGTGCTTCTTTGTAGGACAGAACAGCTTGTCCTTCTTTAAAAATATAGCACAGCGTCACAAAACTGCAGCATGCACAAAGGTGTGCTCCATCCTGCCCCTTTGATATAAAGGCAGTTAATAGAGGATATATTGCATGGAGGAAATATTGCAGCTTTAGGCATACAGCTGCCCAGGAGCCAGGTTGCTCTACATGAATCAGTGCAAATCACTCATTATTGGCTGGGAAGCATAGCTTGAGTACTAGCATAGCTGTTGGAGTTAGGATTCACAGATCCTGGCTCCAGTCTCGGCTGAAGCACAGAGGTTGTACAATCACCATGCCAAAGCTGTATCCCTGCTGAGAGCAAACTCAGCTCCATAAAGCTACTGTGGGTTCAAATGGCATTTCAGCCCTTAACACAGCCTGTGATTATATGAAAGGAGCAGTGTGGCACTAAGCAGCCATTGCTGGACCACTTGTTGCTATATCTCCTGTGTCAGCATGAACAGGGAGCTGGAGATGGAAACTAATTTGATTGCAAAATACAACCAGTGCAGGCAGTGCAGCTGGGTAGGGGAACAAAGCAACTGCTGAAGCAGTTCTGCTGCTGTCCGTCCAGCGTTGGCTAACATGGGCAAATTCACCACCCCAACGAGGCAGCTGCTGCATCCCTTCTAGATCCCTTCTAGTACAGTGGGTGGAGAAGGTGTTGTCTGTGTTGGTGCATGAGAACAGGCTATATTTCTCCTTTTGAATTCTTGGATCTGCTGACTATCCCTTTCTCTCATCTTGCATGTCTTTTAGTTCCTGGACTTTCTCACATCTTAATGGCAATTAGTGAAAACAGGCAAGGTCACACAGCTGCGCTGCACCACATGGAGCTTTAGATCAGCCAGCTGAAACCTGAGGGTTGGAGAGCTACACTGCTTGATTTATCCACACCATGCTTTGATGATAACCGTGGTAGCTTCCAGCTTCATCTCCTTCCCACTCCCATGGCTGCTGTGCTGCTTCAACAGACAGTTATACGAACTTTCCTCCACTTTAACAGAGGTATTTTCAGTTCAAATGACCTTTGTTTTATAACACGGGAATAACAAGTAACATTTCCTTGGGTGAAGGTATCTTAACTGCCTCTGACAGTCTGTGCTGAGCAGATCATAAATAGGCCTGCCACAGCCCGTAGGCAAAGGCACCATCTATATCTGGCAAAGAGGCAAGACACAAACCAAGCCAAGGCTGAGGCAGGCAACATATTGTCCTGCTGTTAATGGAAGCAAAGCACTAGCAGGGCCTTGACCAATGTGCAGCACTTGCTACAGAGCTGAAGAGCATCTCTGCTCTGTTAGCGCGCACAGCAGTCTTGGGCTCTGGCTCCCAGGCCCAATGCAAGAGATATTTTTCCTTAATGCATGTTTGACTTTCTGAGAAGCAAGTATGGCTTTTGAACAGTGGTCAGTATACATGGATAGCAGGCTGCCCTGACACAGCAATCTGCAACTTATTTAAACATCCTACAGAGACATTCTGCATTATTATTTAAAAAGATGACGTATTCAGGGTATTTCTAAAATAATTTAGAGTCATTAATTCCCTTGTATAGCATCCATTAACTACAGGCCATTATAATAAATAAGTGGCATAATTATCAGGCTAATAGTCCAAAAAGCTGTAACAGTCATTCTAATGAATGTTTCTGCTGCTGTCTTAGCCATCATGCTATGTCTGGAAGCCTAGCATCACAACAACTTCCTGGCAGAGGAAACTGCACGGTCCCTTTTGCTTTGGTCACTTTCCCAAGGCCTACCATCTCAGCACACCCTTCCCCTCTCCACCTTTTACCATGTCTGCCGTACCTCAAAGTCCATGCTTCAGCTGTGCTTGTCCAACATCAATATTTCAGCAGCAGTGCTGGCTGCTGCAAGTGCATTTATTTCTGTGGCCCTCTGCCTCCCACATGCCTCAGTATGATCTCCATGGCTTTATCTTCCTCAGTAGAGGGAAGAGGCAGCCATTTCCAGCCAAGGAAAACTCATGGTATGGCTGTGCTGTTATCTGAGATGAGTAGAAAGAACAAGCAAGCTTTCTTACCCTGTTTTTACGACTGTAATCACCAGACAGTGCAGTTGCTGTCTTGGTATATGCTACTGGAAGAACAAGTATTTAATGACTCAGAAGATAATAATTTTTTTATTGTAGAGAGCTCCAGCATTAAGGCAAACAAAGCACTGCTTCCTATCCTATCCACCCTCTTCTTCCAGATGTCCCCAACAGTCTTGTGCCCAGTTTAAAAAAAAAAAGAGAAAAGTGCTCTGCATAAAGCCAAAGGGACATACTAACCTGTAAAGGAGACAGACGGGAGGAGCTAAGTCTTTCAAACTGACAAAAAGTTGGACAACTCAGTGGGGAGGGAGAGAGGGACAGAGAAAGAGAACAAAAAGTAGAAGTAGCCAGCTGAAAGGCTTGGCAGCCTACCATAAATACAGGTAAGCACAAGAGATGAGGAAGAGGAACAGGCTTTAAATTGGAGTGATCACGTAGCTGCAGATGTTCTGAATTTTTCATCAGATGCTGTCACTTTGTAAAGAAGATTGATGCTAAGGTTCTTGTGCAAATATTGTTTAAGGCGAGACTGAGCAAGAGATTAGACTGGATAACCTCTAGAGGTCCCTTCCACTCAGCATTTCTGTGGTTTAAAGGGCTGGATCACAGAGGATAAAAGACCTTTAGTCATACACAGCTATGCGAGTGAAGGATGGGGACAGAAGTGGTACAGGATGAAGACCAGATAAGAAATCAGTGGGTCGTTTTTCCAAGCAAAAAAGTAAAGAAGCAAAACCAGAGCAGCCAAGGAAACTTTTTACAAGTTTCCTCCTGTTTTCAGAGGCACGTCTAGAAGCGACCTTTTATGTGATCTATTTAAAGATAGCAAAATACTCTTGAATTGTCAACAGATGAGCAATCGTGGAGATACTCAGCTCCTTGTCTGATTTCAGCTGGCAAGGATTGTTCACCTTCCCCCTCCCTACTAAAATTAGTCATGGAGCTCCCAGGGACTTCAGTGAAAGTAGTCTCAGCCTTCAAACACTTGAAAGCCTCCATCTTTCAATATGCTGATAAACTTAAAAAGGTATAAGGAAGCAAAAAAAAAAGATAGAAAGGAAAATTTCAAGTTTGGTAAGTGTGAGGGTTTTTTTAAAGAAAATATAACCAAAACAAAGATTCTTTCCTGGGACGGGTGGGAGGATGTCTGATAACCCTCTCTGTCCATCCACTGCTGTTGCTTCTTGCCTTAAAAGCAGTGTGCCCTACCATCCACACACACATAGAATGAATACTTTATGTGAATATTTTGACATAAGATAAATTCATGTGAAAATAGCAGTCTTCTGTTGGACAGGTTCTGCTGGAAATGGTGATGTTTCCTGAACCCTCTATTCAGACAGGAACAAAACACAAAAAACGACTGCCCCAGCAGCCTCCATCTATGCCATCCACTCCATCTGTGCTATCTACAGAGGTGACGCCACCGTTGACAGGTCAGGCACGCATTAGCTCAAAGATGCTTCTAGAGGGGCACCAGTGTTACTATTTGCAAAAGCAGATGGGATTGCAAAAGCAGATGAGATTACTGATCCATCAAATTCCATTCACTGCAAATTCAAGGAGCAGAACCTTGTTAGCTCCTGTGTATGATGTCTTCTTCAGACCTGCCAGTTGAAGTAGGCCAGGCATAGCCTAGCCTGCATACCGACTGCCATGATAACAAATAGAGATCATATTACAGCAGTGTGTTTGAAGGGAAGGAAAACCTCCCCTAAATGTAGTGCTGATTTCCATTTTGCTTCATCTCTGATGTTTCAAGAACATATACATTCATATAGCTGAGTCCTCTGGTGTATCTTTGGGCAGAAAACCAAGACTGAGAGGTTTTGCAAAGCCTGTTTTCACCGTTACGTTTCTTCCTCAACACAGACATGAAGACGGCCAAATTGAAACTGAAGACTTCAGAGGAACTCCCAGGTCAAAAGAGTACGTATTAAAATTAAACCCAGTATGAGTGTTACAACAAATGCCTTATTCAAATAAAAAGATGTTTAAAAAGTCTAGATAACTTGCAGTCAATTAAAGTTTGCTTCTTGTTTGACTCAGAAATGAAAATAGCCAGGAAGCTCCATTGTTTCAGGTACTTTTCTCTTTTTAAGTTTCAGAGTATTAGTAACACCAGCTGTATTTAAAAAAACCACACAACTAGGCCCCCTCAAAGAAAAAAGGCTATCTCAATAACTTATAAAACCAAAACTTTAATATCATATAAAATCATTTGTCTTCATTACTCAGGGAGAGGGATCGTATTTATACATTTTCCACTGCAAAATACCATATTAACATACAGTATATGTCTTTAGGTGACACATTGACTCTTGTCACTGTTGCTGTCTATATGTACATATAGAAAGCTCCACTCTAAATATATGTGCTATCTCAACTAAGGTTTTTTAACTTTTTCCAGTATAATACCTGGGTTTCTTTAGAGCTTGCCCTCATTTAGAGGATTGGATTTGTTTTGTTTTGTTTTAATATATTTTGATGAGATTAAGGGTTTTGGTCTCATCATTATCAGGGACACTGAACTATTGGGCAAGATCACTGCTTGCCCTGCTCGTATTTTTAGCAGGTTAGATTTGGTTTGATAGCATGTAACGTTGTTGTTCCCAGCTCCTTGGCTGATTGCTTGACCCAGTTTCTAACCAGAGTAACCTTGCTGTGTCTCTCTCGAGCTGAGCAATGAGGACAGTATGCTCTGTGCCTTCTACTCACACCCTGTGATCCATTTTATCAGGCATATACATTGCAAAAAGATGTCTAAATAAATATTTAGTGCAGGGATTTAACCAGAAACTGCTCATATTTGTTTTCATATTGACCAATCTCAAGACTACTTACTTGGAGATATTATGAATACCACGTTCATAATTCTTGTGCCATTTGGGAAAAACTATCACCACTCACTTTTTCTATAGGCTTGTGATACTGGTGGATTGCACTGATGATTCATCAAGTGGTATTTGGCTGCATTTGCCAACTGTTTTGCATTGAATTTTCCATTATCTCTGTTGTTCAGAGGCAGCGATTTAGATCAACGTGCTTCCTGGGCTGGAAGTGTGAGCATCTTTGAAAGAGCACAGCCTGTGCATAAGCTTCTAAACAACCTTATTTCTCTGCATGATGGGAGCATTGCACAGGATACTCCCAACAGTCCCACACGTTTGGGTTGTTTTAGGCAGTTCCCTTCCCCACCCTGCCCTTTTTACTGGAAGTCAAGATACTGTGAGGAAGGCTGGGGATTGAGGCTGAAGCCAGGACAAACCAAAAGCACAAATAGCAGGGAGTTGGGGTAGATGAGAGGGCTAACTGGCAGGGCAGGCAGTTGCTGTAACTTTCGTAGATAAGGCTAATGGAATCATCATCAAAACTGTTAAGCTGCACATTATTCATTTTTATATGCTGCTAGTAGTTACACTGAGCCCTTCTCATCACCTTCTATGGTTTTAATACCTTCTGGCAATGTGATGACTCCTGATCACTCCCTCAACCTTTGCAGACTGAAAAAACAATATTCAGAATATGAAACCATTACACAGTTTTCAATGTGCATTGAAAAAATTAAGGTGCTTACAAAACAAAGACATTAAGATGTTCCTGACATTTTCTCCAAGGAAAGCAGAATTATTTTAACAGGAGAGGAATTTCCATTTCACAAACTCCCTGAGCCTGCAAGAACTTCACTGTAACATCGGATTTGTAAGCTCAGATCTCTCGGCCTAAATGAATAAATGGCGATATTGAATAGTCATGTCAAAGAATTGCAGCTTTTGGGAAAATCGAGTCTCTCAGATAATAAATCACAGGGAAAAAAAGATTAAAAACAAATAGAAAAACAAAAAGAAAAAAAACCAAATTTAAAACAAAAAACCCCAAATATCACACCTTTACTTTTCCACTTTCTTGCTATCCCAAGAAACTCAGGAGGAAGTTATCCCTCATGCAGTTCTGAAAATTAATTTAAGGCAGCAATGGCACCCATAGTTTAATCAGCAATGATCTCTATGGAGCATTGTGGAGGTGGATGCTGCATACCCTAAGTTTTCGCTGAGATACTTCACTGCTGCATTACTCTGTTTTTATCCTGTGTACCCCATTGATTTCAGCATTAAACTGGAATACTGCAAAGATGACTCAGACCCACTGCTTTTGTTTCGGAGGAGATAGCATGGAGACATCTAGGAGCAGTAGAGTGTTCACTTATTTAAACTTCTGTCCTTGGAGCAAAACATTAATTAAAAAATAAGACTCCTTCTGAAGAGCTCTGATCAGAGGGCATAGCTTAGTGGATGAAAAAACATACCTTCCGTAAGTAGAATAAATGCAGTCTTTAGAAGGAAATGTGCCATCTCCTCTCAGACATGATGGCATGGCACAATCACAGCAAGATGACGGCAGGAACTTGACATTTAAAGTGTCAAAATAGGGATGGTTTTGAAGCTGAAGTTGGCATTAAGAGGCTCTGGAGCTTCAGCATTTTGGGATCTCCAAGAAGTTGCTGAAAGGGGATTTGAGGACATGTGTTTCACTGCTCTGTTGCCCTTCATTACATTGCATTAATTCAGGTCTTCCACTAGTAATTTTCAGAAGTACCAAGAGAGAAATATTTTCTATTTTGTGCTTAGAAAATAATTCTTCCCTAGAACAGATCAGAAAAGACAATTTCTTACCCCTATCCCTCTCTAGTGCTGAGTGTGGACAACTTCACAGGGTAGCAGAGCAACTTCTCTTAATTCCTGCAATCTCATGGACCTAAGGAACTAATGATCTCTCTACTGTCATCCTGTGAGATTGTCCTTTGAATCGAATTAATCCAGAGTAACTAAAGTTCTTACATTTCTTAGAGAGTTTTAACCCTATATAGAATGAGCTAAATTACTATTGCAGACTGCCTGAAACCAGCATTAATATACAATCCCCACAAGCACAGGCATCAAACTGCATGAAAGCACAGACAGTAAGAAACTACTTTGAAGCTCCAGCAACTTGACAACAGAAAAAAATTATTTTTGAAGTGACATCCTTATTCCCTGGTATGACCTACGGAGGAGAGGCATGGAAGAGTTCTTGGCACTGGCACCACCTGTGTCTTAGCGAGCTGACGAAGAGTTTCACCCTGATTTGGGAAAGGAAGAACCAGAAGACAGTTGCACCCAGCAAGAGTAGGTGCCTTCGGGTCTTGCTTGAAAAGTCAGCCAAGATGTCCCAGCAGAAGGGATGAACTGCCTGTTTCTCTGCACACCTTTCTTCTTTGCTGTGTTTGGCAAATAAATCAGCTTATCAACAGAAGAAACAAAGGGGAAAAGGAGGAGGGACATACAGAGGAAATCTTCCTGTGGTCCCATGAGAAAGAAGGAACAGGACAGAGGTTGAGCACCGCTTACCATATAAACCCTGCCCTAGTGCCGCTGCCCCCAGTGCAGTCAGGATGGTGGGAGTACAATGGTGGGAATGAATGAAAGGTGGGTAGATAAGGAGCCCACAGACTTATTGCCTCCTATTATCCTCCTTGGTCATCCCTCACCTCCTTCTCATTTCATCCGAGCTTAAAAAAAAGCCCATAAAACCAAACCTGACCAGCTGTACTTTCCTCCTGCCCCCCCCCCTTTTTTTTTTCTTTCCTAGCTCTGTTCTGCCATACGTGAGAAAGAAAAAAACAAACCAGCCACACATTTAACCAACACTGATATGGTTTAACAACTGGATCACTCTGCAAGCTCACATGAAATGTCTGTCCTCCATTTCCCATAAAACAAAATGCACATTTTATTTGATTGCAGCAGGAGGTTACAGAGTAATGCATTAGACTGAGAAATCTTGCATGTTACAGAACAACCTTCCTTGTGAAGAATTTTGCAAAATATGCTGAAGAAGTTTGAGAGGACCTAATCTAGAGTTCAATTTACTATCCCTTAACAGGACACCAGGTATAGAGAGAGCTGTGGAGAAAACCACTCATGCACATTTGTAGCCAATGGCCAATGCAATAAAATGATTTAATTTAGCCTGCAAGGAATGACAATTAAGTTAGGTTGCATTACATTGGTTTTGGCAGAGTCTATGGGTGTTGCAAAGGCAGCTACAGCACCTCGGCCGACTCACAGTATCTTGATAAGCTGCATTATCTGGGTTGTGTGGCTGAACCCTGTGATAGTGAACGTGCAATGAGCTCTGCTGGGAAGACACATACCTCTCCAAAAGCATAATGAGATTAAGCAGGATGATTATTCCCATGTAGGCGCTTGAGATTTGTTGCAAAAACAGCTTATTCTCCAGTGACTGTTCCCCAGCCAGTTTCTCCCTGAGGAAAAACACTTGCAGGAACCCATTTTCAGCATCAGAGCCATTACAAAGTTGCAAGGGATGCAGAAGACCCTCCATATAAATTGTGGATAATTTGCCCAAAGCCTGAACTGAGGAGCTAGCCTCTATTCCTGGAAGAAGAACATTTTGCTCCCGCAGTTATCAAAGTAACACAATCAAAACCCTACAGATGAAATGAATGATTAATTTGTCAGTGACCTAAGTGATCAGATATTATAAACAGCTGAAATAACACTGATAATTGATTAACAGGAAGCAACAAGTGATGAGAAACTGGTAATAAATGCACACTTTTTCATTTCTGCTTGAAAAAGAGCTCAGCAGAGAAAGACCAACACCAACTGCCTATGTGCACTCTGACCATGGCAGAAACTCATGGGGGTGGGAGTCAGCTGGAAAGTAATGAATGATGCAGCAGGTCTTCTCCACTGCTGTGTCTCCTTATCAGATTTGCTGGGATAACTAACTCAGGGGTTTTTCTGACTTTCTGTAGAGGCTTCAAGACAGACTTCTCTGAGCTGATAGTGTAGTTTATACATAGACTGTTCTGAAGTAAATCAATTACAGGGCTAATGATTATTGGCAAGAATGAATATGAGCTAATGTCCTGTCTATGTGAGCTGCTGATTCATTACTAGCTCATACATCAAATGTTTTAGGCCCAGGGAAAGAGCTGATAGAAACAACTCGATAGAGCTGAGTAGGATTTTGCTGTATGTAGTGCCCTCCATGCTGGACATGGTCATTTGACAAGGACAACATGTCCCATAATTAGGGTTTAAAAGACAATGTGTACTCAAGTCTAGGGTGGCCTGATCAGTGA
The DNA here is from genome assembly GCA_013398225.1 of Steatornis caripensis. NCBI lineage: Eukaryota > Metazoa > Chordata > Aves > Caprimulgiformes > Steatornithidae > Steatornis > Steatornis caripensis. Next base: position 80,782 of record VZSC01016823.1, on the reverse strand, counting down.
CAGTAAACACAGGACGCTACACACCTGCTCTTTAAAGCAGTTGATGCTTTTATACTCTAAGCCAGTATGTGTGGCTCTGTCCTCTTGTCATAACCTAGCTTGAGCCTTTCCCTCCAGAGGTAGCAGCCTGAGGGCTTGTTAAAGGTGTTATGGTCTCAAGCTGTGGTCCAAAACAAGGCTAAGTATGTTTCAGCCAACTCTCAACACAACCAAGATAAAACAGACGTTGCTTCAGGGCACCAAAAATCAACCCTTGGTCTTTAATTATCTGCTAGCACCGTTCCTTGCACTCTTTTCCTGTGTCATGGCTTAACCCCAGCTGGGAAGAACTGCACAGATGCTCACTCACTTCTCCCTGCCCCAGCCCCAGAATTAAGAAAAAACCCCCAGACTAGTGGGTTGAGATAAGAACAGTTTAATAATTGAAAGAAAATAAATTATAATAATAAAACAATACAATTAATTTTGGGATTAATTTTACAATATAATATAGTGATAATAATAGTAATAAAAGGGAAGATGACAAAAAGAGAAAGAAATAAAACCCAAGGTAAAAAAAGCAAGTGATGCTCACCACGCACTGACCGATGCTCAGCCAGTCCTTGAACAGTGATCTGCCCCTGCGGCCAGCTCCTTCCAGTTTATATACTGAGCATGGCGTCATGTAGTACAGAGTATCCCTTTGGCTTGTTCAGGTCAGCTGTCCTGGCCATGTTTCCTCCCAGCTTCTTGTGCACCTGCTCACTTGCAGAGCATTGGAAACTGAAGAATCCTTGAGTCAGGATAAGCAACTACTTGGCAACAGCTACAACATCAGTATATTATCTATATTATTCTCATACTAAATCCAAAACACAGCACTGTACCAGCTCCTATGAAGAAAATTAACTTTGTCTCAGCTGAAGCCAGGACAATATCCACCCCTTATTCTATATCGTTTATGTCATGCCCACATCCCACACTTACAATACATTCCAATTAATTACCACCCCTTTCCTGTTTCTTCATATATAGACACAGATATCATTTCCTTAGTCTATGGGCCATCCTAATAAAATGTCCGTTGGGTTCATTCAGTCTGTGACTTTGGTCTCCTTCTGTCATAACAATCTTTCAGGGCGTGATGGCATGCGGCATTGGATTGTTGCACACTGACGCCACTTCTGGTTCCATCACTCCTGTTCTTCTCTGGTTCTATCATTGCTGCACTTTGTTCATTTACATCAGAGTTCTTTCCTCATTAATCTGTGTGATTTCACTGTAATACCCTTCATGTGGCATACAATCACCATAGAAGTGATAATATATGGTGTTATATAGCAAATGACATCATGCAATTTAATTCATTGTCTATTCTTACCCAAAATCAAATCCCTTTGAGGTACACATTGGACTTCCCCCTCTTCCCTCATAACTCACCAGGTATACCCACGTACCTAAGCAAAAGCAATCCCACCAATGAGTTTGCCGTTGCCTGAGGCAGGAATAACCCAGACTGTCTTCCCTAGCATATCTTTTATGTGCACTACAGAGTCTTTATCCCTGTTTACAGTACATAAAAATTTTGATAGGACAAGGCCAGCCCAACTGGCAGATCCTCTAGTGCTGACTAACCAGGTGGCTTTTGCTGGATGTGTGTCCCAGTGTTTGAAGGTACCACCATCCATTGCTCTCAGTGTAGTACATACAACAGTCCATTGTGTCGTTCTATTTTTCTGGAGGCTGGTGCATGATAGGGCATTGGAAATACCCATTCAATGCCATGCTCTTTGGCCCAGGTGTCTATGAGATTGTTTTGGAAATGAGTCCCATTGTCCGACTCAATTCTTTCTGAGATACCATGTCACCATAAAACTTGCTTTTTAAGGCCCAGGATAGTGTTCCAGGCAGTGGCATGGGGCGTGGGATATGTTTCTAACCATCCACCATTGTAAGAACATGGCGCTTGCCTTGGTGGGTTTGTGGGAGTGTGATATAGTCAATCTGCCAGGCCTCCCCACATCTATATTTCAGCCATTGTCCACCATACCAAAGAGTACTTTAACCACTTGGCTTGCTTGATTGCAGCGCATGTTTCACATTCGTGGATAACCTGTGCTATAGTGTTCATTGTCAAGTCCAGTCCTTGATCACGAGCCATCTATGTGTTGCATCCTTTCCTTCATGGCCTGAGGAGTCATGGGCTAACTGAGCTATAAATAATTCACTCTTATGTTGCTAATCCAGATACACTTGAGCCACTTCAATCACATCCCAGCTGAAACCAAGACAGCCTATAAGTCTCAAACAAATTCTATTCAACTTCATTAGTACTGGGGTGATGGACGCTTAGTCCATTTACAGCTACCACCTCTGCACACAAAGGAGGACGAGGTTTAAAAGCATTCCTGCCAGATGAGTTGTGGGATCTGTTGTCCCTGTTGCAACTCATAATTTTTAAAAGGGGCATTTCTCATCTCCAAAAGCCCCATAGTTAAAAAAAAAAAAAAGAAAACAACCCCACCACTCTGAAGATGCAATTTAGAATGCAGCAACACAATTGTATGTAGTTCACAGCTCCGAAGAGTACACTGCTTGGTTTTTGACCTAAAACTCCATTAAGCTATTAAATATAGTACAAAAGAATGTGTGCTGTTCACAGTTTGCTAGCATGGGTTGAAAGGGGGCCTGCATTCCTCCCTCGTGCGATACCACCAGTGATTAGACACTGATGAAGCCTCTTTATTGATCTGCGCAGAACAGCCCCACAGTGAAAGTTGTGCTGTGGCCCGCTTTCCCTTTATTGTAATATCTGTTTCACTTAATCGTGATTTTGGGGTAGCCACCCAACAGTGCAAAACCTCTGCCTAAATAGCTAACTTAGAAACTGAATTAACACATTTGCTGTTATGGCTTGGCTTGTTCCCTCAATGGGGAGAGAACAAAGGAACAAAGGAACAAAGGAATGCTTCTGTACATCTCCCATGACATCACAGCTTTTCCAGTTTAAATTATCTGCCTTCTGCTCTACTATAGCAGGTCGTTATCTTATTTCTTCAAATAAGAATTTCTCTGTTGCATTAGAAAGAACGAATAGTTTGGTAATCAAAGGGCCAGATGTAGAAGTGCTTTTATGAAGTAGCTGCATTATTTCCTGCAGATAAATCATCTGGAACATGACCTTTTCTACCCCAATTCACCCGTCTAGCTTGTACTGAAAGTGTACACTGTTCCCAAATATTTGCCAGATAATTGATGGTGAGGAAGTAAGCCAACATTGCTCCCAGATTACAGTCCTGTCCCTTATGTAACACAACAGTCTCAGAGTGATCAATTTATGCACATGGATTTTATTTAAAAAAAAAATAATCAAGCTTAGCTATACAGAAACACTATAAGGAAGTTAAGGGTCCCAGGGTACATGGGTTTCTCGAATAACTTTCATTGTTCACTCATCACATGGTACAACCAGTTTCTTCCTAGGTCTTTTTGGTAGTCTTAAGTTTTCAGCATCCTTCCTGGGGCAATAAACAAGTGAATAAGCTAAGCATCAAATACAAAAGGATGGATTTCCACACCAATAGTTCTGTGACAAAATTGGACCCATAGCATTAAAAAAAGAGAAGTTTAAATTAAAAAAAAAAAACAACCAAAACAAAGACCAAAACCAAACTTCACAGAAAGTCTCCTCACAAGTATAGTGTTCTCATCACATTTGTCTGACAAAAATATTTGAGCATCATTTTTTGCTTTAGGCAACCTGCTTTGATGATACCTGGCGGGATAAGAATAGTATTTAGGCAGACCACTGTAGAAAAACACTTAGCGTGCAATGAATCAAAATTGGACAAAAAAAACTCCCAACAGAAATCTGCTTGCACAGGCAAGAGTGAACTCAGCCTTTCTTCAATCCATATGTGAGAAGGCAAGATCACAAGTGTGAGAGTTGAACTACTTTCCCTGGCCTTTTATTCAGTTGGCAGCACAGGTGAAACATAAATGGTGATGCTTAGATGCTTAGATGTTGCCAGACCCTACCTGAATAGGAGGGAATTGGTAAGGAAATAATACACATTCTCCCAGGTGTACATATTAAGTGCGATTTTGACTGATCTTTTAAGGACAGTAAACACTGTATGCAGCCTTTGTGTTTGTTTGAAGTAGACCCAAGTGTCCACCAGCAAAGAACACACACACACACACACACATCCCCTTTCTCCATCTGACAGTTAGGAAAAGATTGACAGTATCATCTTAGAGGGAACCTTGATTGGAGAAGTATGCATATTTAAGGGAGTGGAAGAAGTAAAAGCCAAATACACATAGAAATCGGTGGCCAAAATAAGGTGGCATAACAAACTTGTGCATCTCAGGAATAGCACAACCTGTCTGCAGCTAGCACAGCTGGGAGGACATGTGAGTGGAAGGAGGGGGAAGCAGTTCCAGTTTGGATGTACTTCTCAGATTTTGAGTCATGATATGTGCAGTTCGCCAAAAATGCTCAGAGCACAGCTCCTAGAAAGGCTAAAGAAGGGGAAGTTGAATCAGTTTAGACAGTTTCTCACGTTATTTAGGCTCACATCTGAATTTGTTTCAAGTTCTTGTGCCTGAAAGGTAGAAGGCACGCTAAAAAATATTGCTGCTGTAGCCATACAGAGCATGAAACCCATTCAAGGTCCACCCAAACCCAGCTCAGTCATGTGGGGTCATTTACACAAAACTTTGCTTTCCAACACTGCCAAAAGATGATCCAAGCTGCAGCAGAGAGGCAAGAGGTGAGAACTGATCTATACAACCCTCTCTTACACCTACACCATTCAGCTCTACTTAAGCATGTCCACTAGTATTACATTCCCCTGCTACAGGTTTTGCAGAGCTCTTTGCTGACTATGAAGGCCAATGTAGTCTTCGGCACATCTTTAACATATTTTGCAGCTGCTTTAAACTAACTGAAGCTCTTTGTCCACTCCATACAGCCCATGGCAGAGAGCTACCAGCTCTTCCTCATCTCTCCCACTCAGACTGAGACACAGCACACTCCTTTGCTACAGCAGAGCAGACAGCACCTAACTTTTTGAGGCACCCTTCTTCCGGTTGCATATTCCTGTAAAGTGCAGACCACAAGCTGGCCTTGATTTAGGGACTGTATTTTCCAATCCTGCTAAAACTATTGCTTTACCCATGGTAGTTCCCTGCTGCTGCATCTCCCTAGTAAGGTTTCTGGGGTAGATTCTTTGCTGATGAAAGCCAGTGGAGTCACATTGATTTCAACAGGGCTCTGCTGGTTTTGTCGACTGAAGACATATTTCCTCTGGCTGCACATTGCTCAGTGGCTTCCCTTTTTTATACTAGCAAATTACAAAACGTTGTTTGCAATTATGCATTTCTATCACAATGTGCAGATAGGAAATTAGTCTTCTGGGGCTCTCCCTTAGTCCCTGTCCCCCTCCCAATCCACCCCCCCCCACCCCCCCCCACAGTCCTTGAAAAGGCCATTTGAGCATCCAATATTAATCATCTGCTATGCAATAATCTTGGAATAATGTAATATATTCTCACAAATCGCAGGCCCTCCAGAGGAGCTGCCTGCCTCTGAATGAACCACTCTCATCCATTATCAGGCGGCAATGAACGCAGCTCCCCACTTACTTGCCCCATCAGCATGCAAACAGCGACTCAATTCAGTTGTGAGAAATGGGAGGAAATGATCTGTATTAATAAATGGCGAGAGCGTGAGATAGCCCGATTTAAGAAAATAAGATCAAAACCACTGAACTCCCTTCATTGTCTCATTTGATACCTTCTCTTTGTTGCAAATGGAGCCCTGGGAGTAATTAAGCTTCTGAAAGAAGTTTCATAGTGAAACCACAACACCCAAAACAATTAAGACAAACAATTTGTGCACATTGTCATCTGCCTTCATTAGTGTTTAAAGGTCAAAGAAACATTTCATTAGAAAAAAAAGAGAAGGGAAAAAATAGGTAAACTGCAGTACGCTCTCTGGGTACGTCTGAGAAAAATGNTGAGAACTGATCTATACAACCCTCTCTTACACCTACACCATTCAGCTCTACTTAAGCATGTCCACTAGTATTACATTCCCCTGCTACAGGTTTTGCAGAGCTCTTTGCTGACTATGAAGGCCAATGTAGTCTTCGGCACATCTTTAACATATTTTGCAGCTGCTTTAAACTAACTGAAGCTCTTTGTCCACTCCATACAGCCCATGGCAGAGAGCTACCAGCTCTTCCTCATCTCTCCCACTCAGACTGAGACACAGCACACTCCTTTGCTACAGCAGAGCAGACAGCACCTAACTTTTTGAGGCACCCTTCTTCCGGTTGCATATTCCTGTAAAGTGCAGACCACAAGCTGGCCTTGATTTAGGGACTGTATTTTCCAATCCTGCTAAAACTATTGCTTTACCCATGGTAGTTCCCTGCTGCTGCATCTCCCTAGTAAGGTTTCTGGGGTAGATTCTTTGCTGATGAAAGCCAGTGGAGTCACATTGATTTCAACAGGGCTCTGCTGGTTTTGTCGACTGAAGACATATTTCCTCTGGCTGCACATTGCTCAGTGGCTTCCCTTTTTTATACTAGCAAATTACAAAACGTTGTTTGCAATTATGCATTTCTATCACAATGTGCAGATAGGAAATTAGTCTTCTGGGGCTCTCCCTTAGTCCCTGTCCCCCTCCCAATCCACCCCCCCCCACCCCCCCCCACAGTCCTTGAAAAGGCCATTTGAGCATCCAATATTAATCATCTGCTATGCAATAATCTTGGAATAATGTAATATATTCTCACAAATCGCAGGCCCTCCAGAGGAGCTGCCTGCCTCTGAATGAACCACTCTCATCCATTATCAGGCGGCAATGAACGCAGCTCCCCACTTACTTGCCCCATCAGCATGCAAACAGCGACTCAATTCAGTTGTGAGAAATGGGAGGAAATGATCTGTATTAATAAATGGCGAGAGCGTGAGATAGACCGATTTAAGAAAATAAGATCAAAACCACTGAACTCCCTTCATTGTCTCATTTGATACCTTCTCTTTGTTGCAAATGGAGCCCTGGGAGTAATTAAGCTTCTGAAAGAAGTTTCATAGTGAAACCACAACACCCAAAACAATTAAGACAAACAATTTGTGCACATTGTCATCTGCCTTCATTAGTGTTTAAAGGTCAAAGAAACATTTCATTAGAAAAAAAAGAGAAGGGAAAAAATAGGTAAACTGCAGTACGCTCTCTGGGTACGTCTGAGAAAAATGCATGCGAAGAATCAGTGTCAAGCAAATGAACATACAGAATACCATCCATCCGGATGGCAAACGCTGTGCAAAATACTTACTGTACTGTGACAGTGTCTGGAAACCTCAGTCAGAGGGTGAAGTCTTCATATGCTACGTGCTATAGGTCAAGGAGGAGGCATGCTGCCCTGGTCTCAAACTGATCACGCTAGTGGACCAAAAGAGGGGTCAAAGAAGACTTCAATGGTAGTAATCAGATGAGGAGAAGCAAGCAGTGAACCCAGCTAGGCCCTACTGAGAGTGTTGTATGAATGTAAACCACTGTTACTAAAATGAAAAATCTTGTTAACTGGGAAAAAAACCCCAACAAACCAACCAGAAAAACAAATCACCAGAAGGAAAACTTCAATTCAACAAAAATATATCTAAATTTCTGCCTACTTGTCCTCTACTCCTCCCTCCCATCACATTTCCTGCTGGGAAGAACAGTAAAAATTTGCTTTCACCAGATTTTGTTTGCTTGGTGGCGGGTTTTAGTGTGCATAAAAGAGTCAGTGACGGAATAAAGTTTTAAAACAGTTCTTCACATGCTCTTATCAGCACACTTTAAAGAGTGTAACTAGACTTCAGTGATAATACCCTCTTAATTCTAGCTACAACCCCCTCAGATGGATTGGGAAGCACATGCTTCTTTCCGTTCCTGAAGTACACTAAGTGGTGTGAAATAAACTAATTTATGAAGCTGATACAAAGAGCTGTCAGATGCACTCCTACTTATTTTTATTCAGTTGACTTTGTTTCTCTGGATGAATCAGAAGAAATTTACCCTCAGAGGAAGCAAAGGGGCTTTTTCTCTCAGCCATTCATCTTGAGAGCAGGTGTTTGAGCAGGTATAGTGATCACCTGGTGTTAATGGGCCAAGGGGAGGGGGAAACCAGGCTGGTAGGATGTGACTGTGGAAGACAAGCATCACATAAAAACATGCCTGTCTTCATTATGGTGTCTTAGGGTGCAAAGTCTGGAAATGAAAACCAACAGACCAAGGGCTTTTAATCAGCCTTTCCTTTAAAATTGCCACATTTAAAGCAATGTGTTTTGGAGTGGTTGTTAAAATATTCTGCTCACCAGTGTCAGGTACTTTCAGAGCAGTTAAAACAGTTTCACCTGCACTAATTTTAGTTTACCATTTCATTACGCTCATATCGTTTCTTGCACTATTTGCAAAGGGCCTGCTGGGTGCACAGCCCGACTCGTCCAGATGTACCATTTCGAGAATCATCTCTCACAAGGACGCTGCTAGCACCTCAGCCTGCATCTCCAAATTGGTGTAAAGAGGCTTGGAACAAGCCATATCCATCATGACTGATCTCCATACTAGAAAACACTGTAATTATTGCTACATTGTGTGTATCTGGCAATGAGAGCAGGCAGACTTTTTTCACAGAACACTTTTTCCCAACAGAGAAGGAAGCGTTTTTAAAATCAAAACATTTCATGGGAGGATGTCAATTTCAGCTCATTTTTTTTTGACAGGAAAATGTTTAAATGAACCATTTCTATTTTCTTGTTTTGTTTTGATGAAGCATGAATGTTTCATTTCAATAATGTGAATGTGTTTTGTTTCTGCTTTTCCAGTTCTGTTCATTTCAGCTTGCATGGCATAATAAAACATGCATGATAGTATTGAATTTACACACCTCCTTTATTACATGTATCCAGCATATAATTTTGATAATAAATGATGTAGTTCAGCTATTATCAAAATGAAACATTTTTATCTTACTGAATGAGATGTTTTCACACTAATTGAGGGAACTGAGTAGTTCATCTAGATGAACAATTTCTGAAAGTTCAGAGTTCATTTTTATCAGCCTTTTTGCTCTGTGACCTTTCTTTTGCTAGCAATCTGTGAAAAGCACTGCTTCTGCTGATGGAAGGTGGACCATCTTCCTCAGGCCAGTTTGAACCATCTCTTTGCCCTAGTTTGAACCCTATTGGGCACAGGCACGTACCACTGCCTGTGTTTTTTCCATCATTTTTCCCTTAATAAGTTAATTCCTGGGACTCCCCCATCAGAGGACATGCCGTCTCCTCCTCAGTGGGTAAATATGATCTAAGAAATGCCAGCTGAAGATTCTGGGTACACGAGCACAGATACAGAAAGGGGTTGCACAGAGATCTATCTTATAAGATGCCGTTCCCATTGTGTCCCTGCAAATCAGAGCTGCCTTCGCTGAGACACCTATTAGGTGGATTTGTAACTTTGGAAATCTTCCGAATTTGGGGCATTAATTATTCAAAATTAACAGTATTAAGCCAAATGCATCCAGCACATGATTGTTCAGTACAAGATGTGATAAAACAGACTTTAGCACCTCTCTTCTAAAATGAAATCAGAAAAATATTTAAGATAGTATCATGAAATTCCACAGCTATATCAGAAATATACACAGAAGGGGGAAGAGGCATATGGCTCTTGGTGGTTTTAATAAATTATCTTTATTTTGCTAACTTAAAATTAAGGGAAACTAATGGCCCATGCTTGGGAAAAGATGCTTAGTTTTACTCTTTTTAGTCTTCCTCGCTAACGACTGTAAGATAAAAGACCATTTCTCAGTAATATCCTGACCTTTTTCTTTATGACTGCATTTTGATTGTACATAATATTGTCCTATCAAATTACATTTACTAATCAATAAGAACCACTAACCAATAATTTCAAAGCATTATTTTAATCCAGCTCTAATTTGATTTCACCCAGCATCCACTTAAGCATGTGATCTGCTTCCGAAAATCGACTCTCAAAATATCATTCTGGAGTGCTATGTTTATTGTATTTTACTAATCCTGCATCAGAATTGTTCCCTTTACAAGTAACAGGGATCCTTTTCCTTAGCTGCTTCCCTTCCTAGAATTCTGTTCCCAGTGAATCCTTTACTCCTTTTCACACATCATAGTCAGTAATGAATTTCCAGTGGGTCTCATGGACTGCTTCTGATTGTCTTATGAATGTGGTTGGTGGCATGTCCTAGGATGCTGGTTCCCTCCACCTAAAGTCAGGGACATCCCCTGCTTTCCTCAACAATCATCCTTTTTAGCTTCCTTACCCTAACTTTCAGAGCTGGGAAGGGAGGCCATACAAATCGCTTTAGGGATGGAAGCTACTGGTCCCATGGTTTAGGTATGGCCTTTGGGTCCTGAGGAAAATTAGTGCTATTGTCAGCAAATTTTCCCTGAGGTGTCAGCCAGGAGTATAGCAATTCTGCTGGTAATGTGCGATAGCTGGTGTCTCGGTTGATGCTAAGGACAGGACCAGGAGCCTCCACAGTCAAAAGGAGAAAGAGTTCGTCTGTTTTGCAGTGTGCTCAATACGTAACGACGGAGCATTATAAGCCAGAGCATCCACTGCGCTCTCCCACTGCTTTGTTGTTGATGCTATGTTGCTAATAGGAGCACTAAAACTTATTTCAGGTCTGAAATAAGCCTCTGATTTTAGCTGATTATGCACCAAGGACAGACACACCAAGCAAGGAGAAGCTGGCTCAGGTTTTCAGGGGAGACTAATGATTCTGAGCTCCTCAATTTTTGGACATCAGACTTGAATCCATCCTCAAACGGTGTGGAAATGAGGAAAAGCATGCATCTCCAAACATTAAACCTCTTCAAAGGCATTTTGTGTTGCATCTCCACAACCACTTCTCACTTTTAAAAGCTTCAGCTACAGTTTTGACAAAGCCATTTTTCAGAGTAGCACTGCATGAAAAGAGCAGAAGAAAAATATGAACATCCAGGATGTTCAGAAATCTTTTATCATGTCTAATAATAAACCAAGTATTAGTTTTCTTGTCATTCAGCTAAATATTTTGAATTGCAAAAAGTTCTAGCCGAGTTTCTTTTCATGTAGCTTTAAAAGCAAAAACCAGACACTTCTTTAGGATGCACAGGTGAGCAACTGACATTTTCTAACCTGATTGCAATATTTTAGAACACATTTTACTCTGCATTTAATTATAGAATGGGTCAAAACCAGAGAAACTCCAGAGAAACTTTCACTCCTCTAAATTCCTCAGTGTGCAAAAGTAATTTTTTGCATTTCTTTTTTTTTGTTTGTTTGGGTTTTTTTGGTTACCCTGTTATTGTATTAAGCAACTTGGAAGAGTGGCTGCATGAAAAAAAGCTTTTGAAGGGGATATACTCTTCCCAGATCTACAGAAATCCCTGTGCAGGCAAGGTGCACAGTTGGGTGTGTAACTGCGATCTCATTCAAGAGGATTAGAAGTTAAAAACCTCCCACTCTCCTCTGTAGTCCAGTAAGTACCAGTAAGTCAGGGATACCCCCTGCTTTCCTCAACAATAGCACCTTTTAGCTCCTCATTTGTTTGTGTTCTTAAAAAGCTCAGGGAAGTTGAATACAATTTTGTCCCTTTTTAGGTCAGTCTTTTTTTTGATCCACTTGATCCCCTGGAGTGCTTTCTAAGATCTTGGTTCATAATCTTTCGGTGTCATGCTGAGAATATGGTGAATTCTTTATCCTGTGATGCTTTTTCTGCCCTGACCAGATCTCTTTTTAAAAAGTCTATGTTTGCACAGCTGGAAGACGTGAGCTTTGGGTAGGATTGTCTAGCCTGACCTATGTGGAATAAACTTGGACCTAGAAGAATCCGAGCAGAACCTTTCTTCATGGGAAAATTTATTCTCATAAGAATCAAAGTACTTTGCAAATAAGCTCATTTCATACGTGTTCTCTGACAGGGAAAAAAACTCCTATAATTCTGAGTTTTATCATTTTAATGTTTTCAAAGCCAAATGTCGTTTTTTTAATTCTGAAAAGCATTTCATGATTCCTTCTATGATGCCATTTTTTTTTTTTGCAAATAAAATTGGCGAATCAACCCAAATTTCCACAAATTTGTTATTTTTTTTTTCATCCATTTTGTTGAGTTCAGACAAACCTTTTCAGCATTTTCTCTCATGGAGAATTTTCAAATAGTCAGCTTTAGGGCTTAGCTGGAAAAAAGCTGAATGTCAAAAATCTCAAAATCCTGTCCTCATAGCTCTAATGGAGGACATCACATTAGATGATTATTTGGTCTTTCTTGGCTTTAAAAGGTATTAGTCTATTAATTATAGATCAGTGTCAGCATTTCTCTCTTAGATTTCAGCTTAATTTACCTTCCTTTTTTTCTTTTTATTTAGGTCATCCCTCTAAAATGAACTAAAGCTCCATCTACTTATTTTCCTCTTCTTTCTATTGCAAATATCTTTCCTCTTAATTATTTGTGTGACAGCACTCCATCTACTTTGAGTGCTAGCTGCTTGTCAGGAGAAATCAGTGTCTATCCTGTGTTTTTCTTGTAGGACTTTTATTTCAGATTGATTTCAGGCTAGCCATTCTTTGCATTGCTATCATCTGTGCCTTCTAACATTATCAACATTGTCCTGGCTGATCGTTGTTTATTGCCTTTACTGTGTATCTAGAAGGTCAGGGAAGGTAGGATGGAGAAGTCTCACAAGACAGCTGTCGTAGGTATCTCTCCTATAGCAGCCTACGAATTTTGCTGGAGTAACAAATAAGTCATTCTGTGTTCAGTGAAACACAAAGCCCTGGTTCCTACAGTGCTTAATCATAGGACTGAGTTCATGTTGTGGCCCTCAGCAGAGAGCACTTAGGGGGTTGCTTTTCTCTCTGCATGAAAAAAAAAAAAGACATTTTCATTTCTCTTTTGTACTGCTACCATGCTTGATGGGAAATAACCCACATGTTCAAAAGTTGCTGCTGCAAGGCTGGAGATGGTAGACATAGAAAGCACAGTAGAATAAAGATGAGCAGGGTGCTCGTCAAAATTAAGCAGGTCATTGTGAAAAGACTTCTCTTGTTTTAAAGGCATTCAGTGCTCTGGGCTGCATTCCCATTGGGCAAATTATTTAGGAGATGTCTGCATCACCCAGTGTAGCATCCTGAAGAGACCCTCAAGCTAGCCACTGTCAGTCTGGCAGCGCTGCCTGGTGGGGCCCAGTTTGGGTGCCATACCAACACAGCCATCCTGCTTCTGGCACCTGCACTAATTGCTTTTGACTGACCGAACTTTGCTGTGTAGGCACGTGGACTTATTTGCCATTAGTGTGAATATGTCTGATGTGACTCTGGTAGGGACGTTCTTAGTCTCTCTATCCTCTTCCCCATCTGTCAAAAGGTTATTCATATTTTCTTTGTCTCCTTTGCCCAGTGTTTTATGAACACTTTGACATGAACAGCCTGCATTTGCATTCACAAGAACCAGGTCTTAGTCCTGTAGCAAACTCACCTGCGAGAGAGCCATGTCACAACCGTAAGTACAGTGTTACTGTTGATAGCTCCATACTATTTTATAGTGCTCTCAATAAGCTGCAGGCAAAGATAATGTCCATTCAAAACCTGAAAACATTTCATTGCACTGGTTGGTTGCACACAGGTCTGCAGCTCTCATCTGTCAGATACCGCAAGCTTGTCATACCATAGCAAAGTATGGTCACAAGCACTTTAAAACAATTCTGCAAAACAACTGGCTTACGTATGGGAAGTTATAATATTATTTAGCAACGTTGATTTTATAGTGCCTGAGACTACAGCAGTGTGCTTAAATGTTTCTGGTTGCAGAATTTCAGATCATTTAACTATTAGTATAATCTTTACATATCTTTAATAATCTGTTAGAAAAAAACTATGCCTTGTCTTTCTGCTCAGATTATTTTACTTCCTCTAGTAATATATCATTCCTCATTCATTTAGATTCTCTGGAGTCTGCAGCTGAGAGCTCTAATTAGGTGTGCCTACAGCTCTGGAAAATAGGTCTTCCATCTTATTTTCATGTTTGGATTCAATTTACTATATTGAAACAGTTGCCTTGCTCTGGGATCTATCAATGTTTTCTCTTCCAGGGTAAGAATTCAACTTGTACCAGTCACAAAAACTAAATGACTGTGAGCACCTTGCATGAAACCTATAGTCAGCTTGGTGATTCTCATGTTTGTCAAATGCACGTGACCTCACATAGAGCAATGCCATCACATACCTTGCATGGGCCTGTTTTTAGACACAAATTTGTTCAGGATGTGAAGTATTTTACACAGGAGTTTAAAAGCTCCCACCAGCACACGCTCTGTAATTTCAAGGTCACCTGGGATTTCTTTTTTGTCTCTCGTTTTGGCACTGTACATGCATACGTTGAAATATCATTCTGCCTGTGCTTACATGCATATGTAGTCATATTAAGAGTTTTACTGCTAACTTCTAGAAAAAAAACAATACAGTGTTTTTTTCAGACACTGTCGGTAATTTTTCTTTTACTTTTCCCTGCCCTGTCCCGATCATGGCTGGACAGGTGAAAGCAGAGGTGAACCTGAGGCAGCTCAAAATTTAGAGCCAAAAAGACCATCACTGGCATCCCCAGTGGTGAGAGGCACAGCAGGCTGAAGCTCTGCTTCCCGGCACCCCAAAATAGCTTTCAATGCGGCAGCCAGGTTCATTTTTTGCTGTACTGTCTGGGGTCAGTCTCAGGGAGAGCTGTTTGTTACCAATGTGTCCAAATGAAGGATGACTCCTGCCAGGCCTTTGACAGAGTGAAAAAAGCCTCATTTCCTGGCTAACAAGAAAAGACAGAAGGCTTTTCTGAATACATTTGCTGTTAAAACATGTAGTTACTTGGGTTATGAGCTCATTTGTGCATGAACTGTCATTTAATTTTGTAACTGTGCAGTGACTAGGGAACTGACCCAGGAATGGGTCTCCATTGATGGTGGTACAATATGAAACCAAATACTAATAATAGCCGCTATAATGCTTTGGATTGCACACTTGGTCTCCGAGTGCCCCAGAGACACATTCTTGGTCAAATGGAGATAATCCTTACCCATCTATTGAAAGTTCTTGGAAGTCTATGAAAGTAAAGCACAGTAAGCGTGCTACGTTTTAGTATTTAATTTCCATTGCAGTTTTCTTGGTCAGGATGTGTGTGAAAGCCTGGGGTAAGTTAGGTAAATGACCTCAAAATGCACTGATTCTCCATCCTTTTCTGAGCCCTAGCACTTACAGGTGTTGTCACATGTTGGAAAGCAGGTGGGATCCGTTTGTATGTCTTTCTGGCCTTCCCTGCTGCAAGAAAAGTCTGCGGAACTCAAAAATACAAATATACGTATTTAGGGTTGCGGGTACCCAAGAAGTCGTTAGGAACAACAAAATCCCCAGGAGCCTTAAGTGGTTGCACACAGAGGAGTCCAGTACCTACAAGACCTCCTTCCCAGAGCACCTCCCCATGGGAAGCATCCCTCCCCTCCTGTGATGTCATCTGCAGCCTGGCCATTGAAAACCAGTCAGCTACAAAGCGACCAGCTTGGACACTTGAAACTGGGCACAAAAGCAGGAAGTGTCACTTCGGCTGATACAAAATCGGTGTATGTGTTGGGAATTTGGCTACTGAAGTCTGTGATGTGAGAAGCTGTACCGAGCACCTGCTTCTTCTTAAGTAGTACATCTTGACAAATTACATAATCAAGAGCACAGAGATCCAGAATTAATCTCACAAAGATTAAGTCATATTCTAGTCTATCCAGCACAGAACTGGGAAAAAAATCAAAAAGATTTGTAACACAAAGGCCATGGCAAGCTATTAAAGCCCTCTACACTTTGAAATCTCAGTAATCCACAAGTTGAACCCAGACAGGGACTGTGTTCGTGCTTGAATCCTGCAATCCGTGATCTTCAGGCCAGATTTTGGGCATTTCTGTCATTTTCTGCTTTTAAAGAGGAGAAGGATTCTCACCTCCTGCTGCCTTAGTATGGGGTGACCACAGGCTTACATTTAGCAGATCTGGAGAGAAAACAGCAGGGCCTGTGGAGATTTCTGGGTCTGTAACAAGCTCTGAATCATCACAGTGCTCCCTACGTGCTTGCTTAACCTCATTTTTCAATCATCGCAGGAGTCCAAGTGGAGCAATATGGCTCTTTATGTGCTTTTTATTAAGCAGTGAATAAAGGAAGAATATGGTTCATTCAGCAAGTACCTCAGAAGACGTGAGCATTCAGCCTGCCTGTCAGATGCTCATGCATGCAGAGAACAGTTCATATTCACTCCAAATACTTTTGTTATATGTATATATATTAAAAAAAAGGCCACATGTATGCAAAATGCTATTCTTAAAGATTCATCACTTGACCAGATCTGAGCTCTTGTTCATTAGGCCACTCACAGGAGTTTCTCAGGGAGGCCTACCTCCCTTGCCAAGTGGGATCTGCCAGTACCCAGATCTTGTAAACTGTCTATAAACCTCTTAAAAATTCAAGATTATTTTAAGGACCAGAAGAAATGCATTCTTTCTCCGTCAAATACAGCATGTATTCATGTTTGCAATATGAATTGTTTTATTTGCTGTGTGTTTGCTCTAGCTTTCCAGAAAAGTTCAGTTCAGGGGGAAATAACAAAAGTGCTAATGCAGGAAATACATAATCCAAATGCTCTAGTGATCTTTACTCTGGGTGCCGGTTAACACTTTACCTTGCATTTTTCGCTATCCATTGTATAAAATCATGAAGACAAAGCACCCATCTGATTTGCAGTGGTGAATACACCTGTCAAGCATGCTGCCCTGTCCTGAATCACAAGGGAAGTATGTAAAGGCATACTATGAGTGACACAATCCCTTTTACAACAGCACTTTAATTCCCGTCCTCTATGGGGCTAGGACACTGGGATGGAAATATCGGCCCACCTCAGCACACTTAAGCCGTGTGCCTGGGCTTGCCCTTGGCTGGGGACCGCAGTGCTCCTGCTCTGGGGAGCCAGCCACATCCCGTCAGTGAATGCTTCACCTCACTGACTTCATGTTAAAGATAGTATATTATCAGGCAGGCACTCACGTGCTTCCTTTGTCCAGGTTTTAGATGAGTTGTTTCCATGGAAATAGGTTGTTTCTGTTCATTCATGCATGTATTCTACTGGAAATCCTTATTTTACCGTCATTTATTTCTGGGAATGGCTGAAGTAGGCATGAGCCTTCCTGATCCCTTCTCTTTTACTTTTTCCCATAATTTTATGTGCAAAAAGCTTAGAAAGATCTACTGTTGATCCACAGAAATAATTTGCAATGTATGTACAGATTTAATGAAAAATAGCAAGCAGCAGTACAAGCATATACTGCTGATTTTAACAGTAGCACACGTGGTCAGCAAAGAAGGTTAAACATTTTTTGTCTGCTTTTTTTATTTACATAAAAAGCCAACTTAAAAGAAAAATCTTTTTTAAGAAAAACTTTGTATGTTCATAGGAAAAAAGCTCTTTGGCAGAAATATTTCAGGAGTGTTTTAACATGTTTATCAAAAAGTTAACAATTTCTCTTTTGAGAAAATAAAATGGCTGGATATCAGCTTTCTCCTTTTCTTTTTTATTTCTTATTTCCCACAACAGGAACAAATGCAATCTTTGGGAAGTTACTATAATAGAAGGGGGAAAATTTCCACTGGGAAATATGTTGAGAAACAATGTCTTTTAAACCACCTCTCTTCACTAGCGATGTAACATGTCACAGGACAGTAGTGGCAAGCATACTGTTATGTGTCTAGCAGAGACAGGACTAGTTATAGAACATATATCACAGAAAAAAAAAATGCTAGAGAGAAGCATCTTGTCCCTCGCTTGCTTCTTCGGTATCTGTCTGATGACTGCATGTAATTTCTTGATAGTGGTGAAATAAAGATTTCTACATTTCTAGTTTAATCTGGGGGATCTCTTAGAGGAAACTAGTGAGCTAGGTCTAATGATGCCTTTGGGAAGAAGACAGGTATTGTCTTCATTTTACATATGATGAAAATGATAGATGAAGTGTTTAAATGATGAAAGGGAAAAATCAGCTTCCACCTTCACTGAGGAGGTTTGGCATCAGGCATCTCATTTAAGGTAGTTTTGCTATACACGAGGGACCTGCATTCGGGGAAGAAATATGCCTCCTTGCAAGACATCCCCCATAGGTCTCTCTGGTCCAGTTAAGACAGATTAATGAACTGAGCAAATTCTTAATTTTAGGGGTGCAGATATGAAATGGAGCTGAAAATAAACACCATTCCACAGCCACAGCTATCCACAACTGCAGCTCCTTGGCACAACGGCAGGAGATGGCGTGCAGGTTTTGGCATGAAACGAAGGGATTTGCGAATCTACATGCTTCAATTCAAATAAATATATTTGTTCCAGAGGAACAGAGGTGGTGTAATGATACATTGTGTCAAAAAGAGTACACTGCAATTATGTTGTGATGCTCCCACCACAGTCATTATGTGCTCGGATTATCTTCACTGTCTCCCTCAATTGCATCAATTAGAGCTGTACTTTCAATTTTTGGGGGTAATTTTCTCGGTTTGGCATGATGAAATGGTGCTTTTATCTTCCTCATACTACACAGGTCTTTGCATCTTTCTTGGACTATTTTGAAGCTGTTCTGAGAAACACCATGCTAATTTGCTTACTTGTGTTTGTACTACCTCCTTTTATTACTTATAGTCATTATCATTACTATTGTCCAGACTTTGTCCAAGTTATAGGCACATTCATTTGCCTCCTTCCAGTGTGCAATGAGCAAGTCCTAGATATTTGATGCAGCAGAAAGATCATGCATATGGTATCTCTTTAGTGTGCACCTCACGGCCCCGTGTCCTCTTCAGCTTTGTGGAGATTTCTTCAGCCACATCTGAGCATCCCCAGAATAAAAGTGGAAATGTTTTGCTGAAAGTACTGTTTGGATACATGCTGTGAATTTATCAACTCTTCTGTGCCAAACTGCTTGAGGTAAAACTCATCCCACATGTGCAGGATAAACATTCCCTGTTGACATGGTAAGTTAGCAAGCCTGCTGAGTTATCCTGGGTTACAGACTATACAGTCATTATCTTCCCTAGCACTGGAGGTGGAGATCTGGGTTAGACATTTGGCACCATATCATTAGCCTTCACAAATCCCTCAGTTATCTGTGAAATATTACATTTTCTCAACACAAAACACAAATGGAAAAATGCTCCCAAAAAAATCTACCTGGACACCTCTCTGTTTGGGGAACAAAGGCTGTGAAGGTTTGCATTCTTCTGTAGCATGCAAACAAAGAGGTGTCCACATTCATAAATCAAAGCGGTGGTATTTGTAGCATCTGCTTGACTGTTTGAGCCATCGTTGTAACAAATGACCGTTTAGTCAATGCTAAAGAGCAAGAATTGTCAGCTCAGCTGCAGAACCTCTTTCTATCCCACGGGTTAAAATGCTTTGCTTTTCAATGACTCCTTTGTACTAAGAATTTGAGGTTTGCTAGGGAAGTTGTTTTGGGATGCGGGGATGCTGCAAAGCAGATGATGGCATGCTGAGCCCCAGCTCTGCTTTTGATTACATGGCAATGGACTTTAGAGGCAACAGAGCTCCTCCTGTCTTGGGTTGCTGTGACTTGGCGGCATCTGACAGCTGCATGCAGGACTTGTCTTTGCCTGCTGCTGAAATGAAGCCACCCATCTGAAGTAATGTAGCATGTCTTTAAGGAGCTTGAGTCCAGCACAGGTATGAAAATACAATGTGGGCACTCCCTGTGCTTAACCCAGTTGGCCAATGGATCCAAGAGGAAATGGGACACATGATCCCATGACATGCAGCCTTTTAATGCAGCCATTTGCAGAGCTCTGTCTGCCCTTGCTATATTTTCTGTTTGTGCCCTGATGAACTTCTACCCGTTCAAGCATGCTGAAGACAGAAAAACACGTAGTGAACTGGCTTTGTTATGTATAGCACTGATTTCCCTGCAGGAAGCTGTCTGCAGATCATTACTTTAAGTTAATGTTATGAACCTGAACTGTAACTTGTATTTCCAAAATTTACTGAAAATGCACTGCCTTCTCTCTAAAATGTGTTCCTATTTTATTCATTTATTGACATTCACAACAACTTTTAGAGTTACAATATGAAAGGAAAACCCTCCCAAAATCTGTATCCCAACACCAATTTGTTTTTTTCGTTGTGATATTCAGATGTAGTCAACAATAAAAGAGTAAAGGCATCGACGTGTGAAAGAACAACTTTGTGAAGCTGCCTGACAGGATTTGGAAAGAAAGAGCCCTTTTTTACCTTTCTCCGCTGTTTGATTTAGCCTCAGCACTGATGTGACAATGTTGCCCAAGTCACCTCATTTTTTGTAGGACAGACAGAGAGAAGGGCGTGTGCATTTTATTCTCCCCTAGGGTAAAACCAAAGACCTGCTGCAATTAAAGACCATTTTGCCATTGGCTTCAGTGAAGCTGTGGTGTCGGTGTTAGATACTCCTGCTCCTAGATGTCAGTAAAGCATAGAGGGGGAGATCAGCCGCTGCTCTGATCCTTTCCCTCCATTATAGGCCTGTGCAACTCGTGGAGCAGGGGAGCTGTGATACTCTTCCTAGCTGGGATACCTGCTTAGCCTTTGCAGATGCTGGCTCAGATTCTTGCCAGCCACCCACATCCCATTTAACAGTACCCTTATTTGCTTTCCTATGTGGTAGCCCAGGACAAGCAGAATTTAGGTCTAACATTTGAGACGCACTGTAGCCTTACTATGGGCTTATGAACAATCTGAGCAACCTGAAAATGGACCATTTAAAATGTAGCTTTTAGCAGATATTATTTACAGTTGGTCTGACAAGATGAATCTGAAGTATGAATCAAACTTTGGAGCACAAATCTTTTTAGCTGCCGTGTTAGTAAATCAGCTCACCTAAATAATCTTGAGCTTTTGACAATGATGCACACTTCTGGATTGAAAATTCAGCTCCTGCTTGTGCAGTGAACTTGATCTGCTGACATTTCAAAGGATTGAGATCCTATTTCTGATGGTTCAGTTTATACTTAACTATAAACTATTTTGAGCAGCACTGAGCTGAATACAAACAGCTGATGTTCAGGACTGTCTCTTTTGACTGACTAGGTTAGGGAAAGTGGATAATTTGTACACATTTTCCAACAGAAAATATCAAGCAAAGACAGGAATGTGGGGAGACAAATAATGCAGCACATATAAAGAATGTTCCTGGGAACTGCTTTTTGTTTGTTTAACTTTTCCATTTGGAAGGAAAATCCGATGTTTTCAATCCATACCTCCAAGCTTATTCCCAGATTAAAAAGCCTGTGTTAGAGAGATGTAATTCCTGCTTTTCACCGAAGGTCTGGCATTCTTTGGCAATAAATTGTATTCTATACAGCTTCAATTACTAGCTCGCTCAGATCTGACAGCCCTTAATTATTAAAGACATGATCTGCTAAAATCTACATCTTGAAAAGATGTCACTTTTTGCTTTTGGCATTGGAAAATCTGACTTAATGTTAAATGCGTACTCTTAAATGCAAAGCTTTGAGAGAAATTAGTACAGCTGAACACTCCTTCTACACATTAAATTTTAAAGTAAATTGCACATGCCTTTTATTTAACAGTTACAATGTTTCACTACATTTCAGTGTGCTGTATTCTCTCCATGTATCTACTGGTTGATTTTGCTGCTCCCACAGATCTGATGCTTCCTCTTATGTGGTCCTTTCACCACAGCTGTAACGCAGCAGTACTCTCTGGGATTCAGAGCCTGGCTGTTTTGTCACTCCTGGATGCGCAGTCTGGTTTCTGATAGATATGCATGATCATTTTTGCATGTCTTCCACAGCTTGTCAAGGTACTTACTCTTCAAGTAGTCTTGGGGAAAGGAAAATAAGGGTTTTCTCTTACTGTTCTTTCTGCATGTAGCCAAGGAGGTTGCAAAACTAGTGCCCTTATGGTTTAGTGAATAAAGATTTTACTTTGGCAAATCTAAGCTACTAGCTGAGCCAATAATTAATAGATTTGAGGATTAATAGCAAATTTTTTAAAAAGAAAAACAAAAAGTTATTTTTAAAATAAATTCTGAGGAAAGCCAGATACCAGCTTCAGCTCAGTAGTGTTCATAGCACATGGAATAAAGTTTTCCAGTCCATTTGCATTCTGGGCATTTTTTTAATTAAAATAGTAGACAGCTGGAATGTATTCCTGGCATATTCACCAATGGCATGGATGACAGAACTGGCAACTGCAGAAGACACCTTCAGACTGAGTTTGGTTTGTTCCACATACTTAAACCGGTAAACAGGTCTAATAAGGTTAGAAAATGTCTTTCTGCCTCAGATTAATTAGACTGGCATTTTATAACAGCTTGTTAGAGTAAATCATCCATCGCTTTGATTAGAATCCACATATACGGAATAAGGTGGAGTCCGTTCTAAAATTGCACTGTTATGGACACAGTAGGGTGAACCTGGAGACCACATGAACACCCACCATCCTGATTATACCATCTACTGGTATGGAGAGGTTCAAACCTAACTGGCCAATAGTATCTGGCAGTGCACCAGTATCAGTGCTGCTGGAATGGAAGTGTAGGACAGCTATCATAAAAATGATTGATAGCAATCAAATCCTACCATTGGTTGCTTTGTCCAGCCTGTTGAAACCCAGTGGACTTTACCGCTTAAGTCCTTGCAACCCTGGCTGGAAAAGTATCGCAGAAGAGAGAAAGGGCAAGGCTAAAACTGTGATGTAGTTACAATAGATAGCTTTTGTCTTGCTCACCAAATTCATACTGGAAGTCCTAAAAGGCTTTAAATACTTAAATAGGAGCAGCAGTATTTAGAACTCAGAAGCTATTTTTCTCAGGGGCTACTTATGGCAACACAGTGTTTCTGAAGGTAAACCTGTACAGTCTGTTCCATTGTTACAAAGGGGTTGAAGGTTTTGTCTGGAGCGGTAAGGACATTAGTCTTGAAAAAGCAAACATTCACAGGGTCTTACTAGTTCCACAACAAACCTGTTATGAAATAACGACCCTTTCCCCTCCAATAATCCTTGAAGTTTTGCAGTGAGAGCTCCTCTACCCCAAGTCCTAGGTAGCAATGTTGATGTGGTGGGATGTAGCTCTACACCACCCTGTTTCTGACCGCTGTGGAGTCCATCAGAATAGACATTGTAGAAGACAGTTGATACCTCCTTGCAGTGCTGCAGAGATTTTGGATGGTGCTAATTCTTACAGAGCAACCAGAGGAAGCCACTATGATTCAGAAGGGGCCCTAAGGCTATACAAATTGCATTGTCTTGTCTCTGCTTCTCTGGCAGTCCCCAAAAGTCGGAAAGTGCAAACATAGCCTGAAAATTACATCCATTCCATCCACAGGTAAGCTCTGTGCTGTATTTTTTCACGGGTTGTTCTGCAGCGGGGAGAAAAGCTTATGTATGTGCTTTTTAACCTACTAAGTTCCAAAGTAAAGCACTGCCCAGTGGTCTGCCAAGTTGCTCTTTTTCTTCTTTTGGTTTATACATCCATTTTTACATATCATGTATACCCACAAAGGTTAGAGCAGTCACACAGCAGGACAGAACCAAGCAACAAAGTTGTGTACAGCAATTAAAGCAACTATATTAGAAAGTGTCAGCTTCTATCCTTGGTCACTGAAAGTAAGCAGAGCAAGTATGTTATTTGTAATGTTCAAGTTCTATTTAGCATGAATTCATACAGGCAGTTTTGCTAACAGCAAAGAAAAAAAGGTCAGAAGCCAGCTCTAGAGAAAATGAGATTGAATTAAAAGACAACAGAATTCTCTTGAAAAAAAATTGAAGTTTGGGTCTCCTTATTTTCCTTCAGGGCATGCTTGGTTCGTGTTTTCAGATTTGTCCTCGTAGAGGTATTTTAAGAAAAAGCTATGATCTTAATATAAAACCATGTGTTGCCAGGAACCGAATTTTAAAGTAAAATCTCATATATTGTGCAATAAGTGCAAAAAACTGATGTGTCAGAGGCAACATCTGATCTTAGATCCAATGTACAAAACCCATTCTCCTAGCGTTCAGGCACAAGTTTGGTGGTATTCATGTTTCCCAGCAAAGAGACAAACCAGAGCTCTGTCACGTTTCATAGGCAATTACTGCATTTTAGTGAGGCATCAAGATTAAAAATATCTAAGTGTCTCCAATTAACAGTGACAGTGTTATCTTTCACCTATTGTTTCATATACTTGTTTACAAAGGGAATGCTTTTGAGTAAGATTTGGCACTTCCACAGCCTTTCTTGCCATCTTCTGAATCTTGGTGAAATGCTGACATTGAATCTGTGACATGGCTATTGTTTCCATAGCAACAATTTGATGTCATCATCATGGATTTGTGACTTCACTGCAGTCTCCAGCTGAAAGCAGGGTTAGGCCATGAGGGCCTTTGTTAAAGGCCAAGATTCTGAAATAACAATAGACAGGCAGTTGAGGAAAAAACATTGAACTTCATTTGGACCTAAAACTTCTATTCTTTTGAGGTTTGATGTGGTGGGATTTTTTTTTTTCCCTAAGAACAACAACAAAAAAAAGAGTTAAATCTGCATTTCATTAATCAACGCTCAATGACAGTTTCCCACCCAGCAGACAGCAAAATCAGCTAGTTACTTCACTGGAAAACATCTGTTAACCTTTTTGTAAGGGGCTGTATTTTCATGGTTCCTCCCTTGTTACCATCCTAAATGGAGAGTGTCGGATTAGTTTCTCTCTAGTCCCTTGCTGACATCAATGAAAATATCACAAATGTCTGCAAACGGTTTGTTTCTAATTCCTTCTCAGATCCTTTTCTGTCAAGTCCTGGAGCTTTCTGAAGTTTTTTTGACTGATCTAATTCCTTTCTGATTCTTCCAGTACCTTTCTCACTAGTTAGTTATTTTTCTCCGTTCCTGTCTGCGTGCAGTAAAATTATTCCTGCTTCCTCCAGTCTCCCTGGTGAGCACAGATGCAAGGAAGCCATTGAGATTCCTGGTTCTGTATGCTTTCCCTGTCTTTCAAAGCCTACAGTGTTCTCTCAGCAAGATTACTATGTTATATGACTGCAAAAGCTTTTATTTGTCTTCACAGCTTGTGCAGTCTTGGTTTCATTTTCACTAGTGGTTTTCTAAAGGTTGTACCTTGTGTTCCCTGATCAACACAAGGTTAGTGTTTCATCTACAAGGTTATTGTCTTCATACACACATTTTCTTTTTTCTTCATCAATTCTTGCATTTCCCCAATTGCCCATGATTGTTATTTACTACTCCTAGTAAAAGTTTATTCCTGAATGTGTTTTTGTTGCACTGGAGTCTTGGAAAGCTGCTTCTCAGGGCTCAGCTCGCCTTTCTTCTGCCTTACTCCTCTTTTCTCTAGCAGCTGATTTTCAGCAGTACAAACTTTTCTGCTTTTCTGCCAGATTTTAATGGCCGAATTGGACACTGGCTGTTCATTTTGGAGATTCTCCTGCTCTTAGTTTCTAGCAAGCACAGACTAACACATGAAATTGTCTTGAAGTTAAGTAAGTGTTCAGTTTCACTGGTGTTTGATCTATAAAATATAAACCTGATGATACCCTCTTGCTTGTAGCTGTGTATCCGTATTGAATTAAGTGGTTTCTGCAGACAAAAATGAACAAAATATGGCTGTGATTAAACAGAGACTGTAGAGTACTGTTTCCCATCCTCCTGCCAGATCTTCCCTCCCAGCCAACCGCATTTCATGCCCAAAATTGCCAGAGGCATTGTAAAGTCCAGAGATGATTCTGGGGCTAACCACCACTGTGGGTGGACAGGACTGCCCCTGAGCGGGTTGGTATAGTTCAGCTTCAACCTTTTAAGATGTTCTACAGGGTACCCTGGCTGTTGCACACACGCACTGAGGAAGGCTGGGACTATGCAGATGCCAAGATTTGTTGTAGGTGGGTGGTTAGGGATCATGGGCTGCGTCTTCAGCTGATCCAGGCAGGTATCATCTGGTATCTTCACATTTCCTGGAAGGTACTTGTTCATACTCTCTCACCGCTGTAGCAAGGACAACAGAAGGCTTTGCACAGGCTAGTGTAACATGATGATACACTAAATCCTCTCTGAGAATTTAAAGAGGGATGATCCTGAAGAAGGACAGAACAAAAAATTAGTTTCAATTTTGTGTTGCTCATTTGTGTAACAACTTAAATAGCCAGGCCCCAGGAGCAGATGCCCACAATGTAGAGATGGGAATCAGAGATGAGGCCTCTGCATGTCTCAGTACAGGATTTTCAACAGAGAACGTACATGAGGAATGCTTATACCGTCTAATACCAAATAGTGGAGAGAGGAGACTGACAAGAGAACACTTTTTTAATCATCAGGTGCATCTGAAAACCTACAAAGAAGGGCTGGAAAGCTATCCTGTCCTTAGGATAAGATGTTGGGCTCAGTCTTTTCCTTCAAAAGTTGGATGTAGTTCATAATTTCTGTAATACTGTAGGGGTTAGAGGCTTACCCTGTGGTAAGTTCCCTAATCACTTGACAAGAGGCTATTTGAGCTGGAGTAGCTGAACTGCTGAAAATTTCCATGTAGCAGAAGAGAATTAAGTCTCAGGGACCAGCAATATCAGGAGAAGGAGCAGACAGGGTGGCATAGCAGGCAGAATGCTCAGGTACCAAAAGTGCAAGACCTGTCTGTCCTCAGGGAGTTATTTCTAGATTTTATATGAAAGTTACTGGAACAAACACAGGACACTCTTTCCCAATAGTTAATTCTTAACGGCAAAGTTGAAAAAGGTTTTTTCTGCTTCCAGTTTTATGTCTTTCTTCCTGCACTGTTTTGGCAGAATAGATAAAGCTGCCTGGGATCCCAAATTCTTCTGGGGTGGAGTGGGAAGGCCGTCATTAAACAGGATCTCCATCTGTGCATCTACTGGATTTCAAACTGCATGTCCACATTTAAGGAAAACTATTGCACAAGAATGGTGAAAGATGATTGAATACTCCTGATTGGTTTAGAGGTTAAAGAACTCTTTGTTTCAGATTGCCCTTTTCCTTTTCTGCCATTAAAATAAAGCAATATTTCTAATGTCTTCTTTCTGGCTGGAAAAACAACCCCCCAAAATATCAGCCATAATAAATTGTAACCCAAGAGACCCTCTGATCTTAAATCCTCTCATCAGTCACTTGCTAATTAATTGTAAGCTGCATGCCATTAGTGGCTCACTGCTAAGTCTAAGACCCTTGGCTCTAGAGCAATGGAGGAACTTCTGCTGTGTGGGTCAAAAGAGTCTTCAGAAGGCCATTTTATTTCAACCTTTAGATGTGGTCTCACTCAAGCCCACCTATCTCTTGCTTGTCCCCACCACTGAAAAGTAGAGATCTAGAGATCAATTTTCTCCCCAGCTCAGGAGCAAAACACCCCATTACAAAGAAATCTTTGATGGAGCAAGCTGTAGCGGGCCCACAGAGACTGTGATTGGGTATACAGCAAACGTCCACATCAAAGTCACTCCTTGTGCGATGGCTCATTTCCGCAGCTGTGCCAAGCATCCACTTTCACTGGAAAGAATGTTTAATAATGGTGACTCCCATTTGTAGCTGTAGGCTGTGAAAAATCCAACCTAGCAACTGGAATGTTTTTTCAATTAGATGGACTCAGAGTTTAGCTTCTGGGCAGTTCATTTGTGATTTACTCTGAATCCACAGACAAATTGATCTGTGAACAGCCATTGCTTTCACAGGGGGATTTGATTTGGGGAATTACGGGCTAGATTCATCATACTGATGACAGATAGATTTTCATACTTTGGATTTTATTAGTGGCATGTTCTTTGCTTGTTAACATTCAAAGGAGATCAATCACAAGGTGTTATGCTGCTATTGAGTTTCTCTGGGAAAAGGACACCATATGTGGAGACAGAAGTACAGGTCAGTGTGTACCAGACTCAGAGAAATACAACACCTTTACTAGTAGGGAATAATTGGAAAAGAGTCCAAATTTCAGCCATCATAAGAACATCACTGATCTCTTGGAAAACTCTACGTGGACTGAAATGCATTATTCTCAATGCATTTTTGTTCATAATGCCTTGATTATCACTCACCCCCAATTAAGGTCAAGCTGTGCAGGGAATATACATTTATGAAACACTCCTGGTGACCAGTCCTGTGCTCAGGTTACTAACTCCTGGTGCTTTTCGCCAATTATAGACTTACCCAAGCAAACTCTCCAGTCTTAAAAGCTTAGTATCCTACTTATTGTCTGGAAAAATCAACTGCCACTTCTTCAAGTATGCATTATTTAACTCCTTGAACCTGTGCCACAGTAATCAGTACTATATAGGAAAATCATATTACCTTCAAGTAACCCTTTTATACAGCCCATGCTGTGCATTTTCTTTTCAGCATTTTTAGCATTTGATACTGTGGTTTAAAAAGTTTCATTCTGTATTAAATTAGGTGATTGAATGAATTGTATGGATCTCTGTCCAGGTACAGATGAGCAATGAACCCTTAAGTTTTGCAGGACTGTTTTGTGTAAGATAACTGAAATAACTACCTAGTATTTGTCAGTTCTGTTCACTTTGGGTGAAACTCCCTGTTACGGGAAGCCAAAGCTTTCATTCGCTGACCCAGCTAGCCCTGTTCTTGGGAGCTTGCAAAGCGCTGAAATGGTTAGTTTGCTGTTTGCAGCCACTTTAGAGCATGAAGCCAGCTTATTAGCTTCAACATCCAGCCAGTTCACAAGAGCACTGAAAGCACAAGACACTGGAAGTATGCCTTAATGAATGCAGGAGCCCAATGAATGCATTGTCCTGGCTTTAGTGTTAGCAAGTTCCTTAGCAACAGAAATGCTTCAGATGATCACATCCCTCATTTGGGAAGGCTGAAGTATTTAGCTGTCCAAAGGACACCTAATATATACTACATTTTTTTTTTTTTTAATGGGATATCGCAAAAAATAAGATGTGTCAAAGACTGGGCTAGTTCCTCTGTGTAGTATTCTTTTAACTTGCCATCAGTTTCCCTTTTGGCCTTTTTGAGAAACAAAGCCAGCATTTCTACCCATCAGACCATTTTCTTCTACTGAGGCTGATGTTTTTTCACTCCCTTTTATTCCCATTGAGCCAACAGTTTTCTCTTGCATTACTTGGCAATTGAATGCATAATTTTGAGGGCAAAGTTGGAATCAAAGAATAGTCAGGCACGCACAGAGAGTGGAAATTCATAATAAGTGTTTTGTGCCTGACCAGAAGCAAAGGAACAGCTTTTGTTCCTTAGGAGTTTTTCTGTATCTCAAATCTATACTGAAATAAATGTTATTGCATATTATATACCTTACAGGGAGACTAGAGCTACCTGAGCATGTGCTGTGAAAAAAAAAGGTAGAATCTTTTTTCCCGAAGACATTAGGCTGTCAGTTTGAAAACATTAATTACAGAAAATAAGAGTGCATTGGGCTCCATCTGCGAGTCACCTTTGCTGGAAGCAGAAAAGACTCAAGCTCCTTAGGCAAGGACCTGAAAAGCTGGCTTGACAGGATTTAACTGTGGACACACATGTGCAAAGGAGTGTTTAACTTTATGAGCCTGACCAGCTATCAGTTGACTGCCCAGGCAAACAGAAATTGGAAATATTATGAAATTTAGATATATTACATTTTGGTAGGTTGTGTTGGAAAACATGTCAGGCTTTTCCAATTGTAAATTCCTGATTGTTCTACATGTGAAACAACATGTAGAACATAAAATACAGGTAATTATTTTGTAAAGGGACCATTGAAAACAGCAGGACAGTGTTTTCTAAACCCTCTAATGCAAATGCAACTCTGCTCCTTCCCAAAAATCAGAGGTAAGGCTTCTATCTGCCTTGGCACAATCAGATATAGAGCCATGCTGGCTATTTTCAAAACTTCGGACTGGGCATCTCTATTTCCTTTTCTCTGAAGGAAAAAAAAAAACAAACCCCTTAAAGATGTAACAAGAAGCCAGTCACACTTACCACAGAAAACACAAGTTTTCGGTAGATACATAGTACCTGTAAAGAAGCACCTTCCAAGGGTCAGGTTTTAAACTTAGAGTGCTGTCAAATTCTCAGGCTCAGTGAACTTTCCTCAACTAGCATTTATGAGACGGCATCCATAATTTTTCAGATTGCTTTTTCCTACCGTCTTGTGTGCTAAACAATAAGTTTACTAGTCATATTTCTCTTTAGAGTTCTACATATTTATAGTTATGTGCTACTGGTTTTACAACTGGCTTCAATAGAAAGTGATATGTATATTATTCTAATCTACTATACTATACTATACTAATCTATTGGCAGAAAAAAAATTACCATAGCAAAGACTGCCTTTGACTAGAGTCGTGTGCCTACAGCCTCAGGAGCATATAAGGTAGCAGTGAAAACGCAGACCATCATAACTACTCAGTTTGAGCCCTTCTTCCAAGCTCATGTCAGTCTTGCAATATGTAGTTCTGTGGGTATATTGCAGACCTTGTTATGTGCTGAACAAGGCACGTGCCCTACTTCATAAGTTCACATCTGGCTTTTGGCCAAATGATACCTTAGTTCAACTGTAAGTGAAAAACACTTCATTAGGTGAATACACATCTTAATGAACTGCCTGCTGCACATCAGCACTTGGAAAAATTGTAAGCTAAATACTTGTTAAAAAATAGTTTCACACATGAGAACTTAAAAGATGATTTATTTGCCCTGTGGTGAGGAAGGGCTGTATTATTACAGGCACGCACTTTCTTGAGGATCAGCTACAATTGCAAAGGACACATGTAAACAAGCTGAGGATGGGATGACCCCTCTGCAATTTCCCAGACTAGCCCTTGCCCTTTCTATTGCTGCAGATCAGGGAAAGGACACACAAGGCTGTGGCAGACATGTTCTTTGCCTTCAGCCATGAGATGCACAGCTGAGAGGAGAAGTCTCATGTTCCTCCCAACCCGTTCTTCATTCCTGAGCCTATGCTAAAATCTGCAGAGGTGGATTTCGTCACCAACCTCTCTGTAAACAGTAATGCCTCTGTCAGTCCAGTGTCATCTGCAAGCACAGTGGGGTAAGCAAATGCTTTATCCTTTTGTCAAGCTTCTTCTGAGTTCAAATTACATTAGCGTGTGATTCATTCAGAGGAAAAGAGGAGGGAAAACCAGTAACAGAAATCCATCCGTCCTCCTCTGCTAAAGCATAGTGATCTTTATGAACCTAATGTTTTACTACCTTTATTACATCTTCTCTCTCCCTGAATCACAAGGCTGACTTAAAGATCATGAGGATTGTTTTCTTGAATAGATGTTGCATTCTTATTTGTCCCCTGCATTTCAAGGGATTCATTCTTCCAGTGCTATCTTGAACCATCTACTCAAAGCTTCTCAGTAAAGTTCAGGAGCTTCCTTGCCTGTTCCTGATCTCAATGATCTGTATCTAGAGGGAAGAGAAGGGCTATATCACCTACAAGCAAAAGAAGGAAGAAGAATGAGGAAGAGGAAGGACACTGAAATTTTCCAAGTGACAGTGCCAACAGGTCTTTCAGTGTTTTTGGCACTGACTGCCTCTAGCAGTAGTTGGGTCACAGCAGAGCCTGTATCAGGGCACAGCAACCTCAGCCAGGTACAGGTCCCCAAAGTCCATCAGCAGAGACACTTTCAGATCAGAAGGCATCAAGTTTGCTGCTAGATGCACTGTGCTAAAAACTACATCAATCTTTTCACACTGTGCATGTGGCAAAGAGTATTAGTAAGCAGAGTGCTGCCAGCCACAGATACAATGGCAGGACGTTGCTGAAGAGGAGCAAGGAAGCTGCCTGCATCTCATCTGGGCTACCTGTACAGTACTTCAGAGAGCAAGATGGAAATGGTGGCTTTCTGACCCTGACGGCCACAAGGTGCTGTACAAGCACAGGACTTAGCCCAGAATGACTGGGGAAAACCAGTTACTGGAGCTCAGAAAGGAGTGCACTGATGAGACCATATTGATAAATAGCAGAAGGCAAAAAGCTCCCAGTGCTAAACCAAGCAAGATACAATGCAGTGTTACCAAGCAGTTACAATGCAGAATTTTCCATGACAT
Source organism: Steatornis caripensis (assembly GCA_013398225.1). Taxonomy (NCBI): domain Eukaryota; kingdom Metazoa; phylum Chordata; class Aves; order Caprimulgiformes; family Steatornithidae; genus Steatornis; species Steatornis caripensis. The sequence goes on along the minus strand of VZSC01016823.1, from coordinate 48,655 downwards.
GGGATATAGGAAGAAAATGGCATTTTGAAATTACATTGCACTAATATGTGACAGGCTCAAATTTGCAAAACTATCTGCACACTAACATGAAATTCAAAGTACCATTCTCTTTCATTTTTGTTCTGCCATCCACAAGTTTTACATGCTTCCAGCTGCTGTACAGCATATTGCTGGTTTGTCATCTCCAAAAATCTCTGTGTCCTTCATCTTTCAGTGCTATTCTCCCATTCGAATTTTCTCAGGAAAAAAAAGAAATTGCGTGCATTTGGGCGGTTTCTTCCTTTAGCAGACTAAGATTTCGTAGGTTTATGAGGTTAACTAGTTTGGATGATCAGTTATCCTCCCTAAAAGGAGATATTAGAGACAAGATCATTAGAGTTACAGTGATGGTCTCTCTGAGCTCCTTTAAATGCTTTAGGTGGCTGCTTTCATAGGCACCTGAATTTTAATTCCAGATTCTACCAATAGACTGAAATATCCCCCCTTGAAACCTGAAGGAATCTTGGAGTTGTTGATAGGAGCCACAACTAAGATACAGGGTCCCCTTATTTTCAAGACTAAAAGTGAAAAGTTGAGGTTTAACTTAATTGTTCAACTTCATGTGGCCTCAGCTTCTCATCTCTGGATTACATGCCTTGATTAGACTGCCCAGACCTGCAGTCTTCATGTCAACCCATTTTCCCTGGGGGCAGACGAAGCCACAGCAGCAATAGATTAACCATGCCCTTATCTTGCACTGCAAAGGCTGTCTGTAGCCTTGCCAAACTTCTGTAGACCTGAGCAGAAAATGCAGGCACACATGGGAATAAGTAGGTATAATATTAAGTGTCTGAATTCTAGATTATTCAAATAATTAACTCAACCAGCTACTTGGTGTTCTACCTTGAATGATTAAATCTCTGGAGATGTATGTGGAATCAGATTTAAAATGACAGATATGCATAATTAGAATAATTGCAAGCAGAGCATTTTATCACAGACTTTTGTGCACTATTAAATGACTGGTTTAAGTGATAAACTAGTTAATCAGCAGAAGAAAGCGTTCATGAAGTTTTGTAAATGTCACTAGACTGGAAAGGTTTTATGGTTTGAAGTCTGTGTCTTTGCCGTTGGGGCTTTCTGAGGGTATTGATGAGATTTACTCTATATGTTTTCAAAGGAAATTTAAAGCAAGAAGGCAGAAAGGTGTTCCCTATGCATTCACGTGCCCAAACTCACAGTGGTTGCAGTAATATTTCCGTTTTCTGATACTTGATTTCTCTGAACACCTGCACAAGTATCTTTTTGCTTATAAAGCTGTTTTCCAAAAATGATGTGTGAAAGAATAAACCTGACATGACCATGCAGCTATTGAGACTCAGGAGACTTACGTGGGTTAGATGAGTGGACAGTGAGGTGGATCAAGAACTGGCTCAATGGCAGAGCTCACCTGGTTGTGATCAGTGGCACAGAGTCTAGTTAGAAGCCTGTGACCAGTGGTGTTCCCCAGGGATCAGTGCTGGGTCCAGCCCTATTCAACATATTCATCAATGACCTGGATGAATGGACAGAGTGTACCGTAAACAATTTTGCTGATAACACAAAGCTGGGGGAGTGTCTGAGTCACCAGAAGGCTGTGCTGCCATTCAGCGTGAGCTGGAGAGGCTGGAGA
>VZSC01016823.1:12675-29677 GCA_013398225.1 Steatornis caripensis | reverse complement strand
GGCAGCAACAAAGGTTTCTTACCTGCCTCCCAAAATGAGAAGCAGAAGGCCAACCACCTTAAGGATTAGTATGACTACAGTGGATCCTTGTGCACCCCTCCAGGGAAACCTGCATGCTCAACTACCTCCCTGAAATGCCTGTACACCAATGCACGCAGTATGGGGAATAAACAGGAGGAGCTGGAGATCTGTGCGTGGTCACAGGGCCATGATCTCATTGCAATCACAGAGACATGGTGGGACAGCAGTCCCACTGGAATGCAGTCATGGATGGCTATATACTTTTTAGGAAGGACAGGCCAGCAATGGGAAACAGGGGAAAAGGGGCAACCTCATTTCCTGATTCAGGTGCCAAATTATTTCTGCATTCTTTTAAATTTAGGCAAAAGATTAGCAAAATCTGTCACAGGTTGCTGAGGGCTCTCCATTAACTCCAGAGGCCAAAGCATTTTTGCTTTTAGTGGATATGCTATTTCTGCTCTGTAACATTGTCTACTCAAATGCAGTAAAATTCCTTTAACTAACCTTGAAATAAAACCAGATTGATTAATTCTGACATGCGATATTGAAATCAACACCCTGCTGTGGGAGGGGTGTTGAAGAAGGGCTTCTATCTTAAATGAAATACTGTTTCCCTTGTGTAGGGAAGAGATTAAAATCATCAAAACGCACTGGAGATAGCAGAGGGTTGACCTTTCAGCCTAGCAGAACATCTTTTCTAACACTTTTATTTGTTGAATGCTGTCAGTTACTGAAGAGTAGCCATTGTTTTCACCTAGCTGCCTTCCTATCATTCAGCAGCAGTAGCATAAATACTGGCTGAAAAGGGAGGTGCTGAACTGAAGATGGATGATTGCTATAACCCCTAGCTCACAATAGAGGAGTCTTGTTCGTGGTGTGGAGGAACCTTTATGCCTGCACAAGTGCAGGACAGCTCCAGTTCTCAGGTGGATCCAGTTCTTAGGCAGGAGTCTAGAGGCACTGACATTCCAGTATGAAAACAGACCATGCTCATACAGATAAGGAAATACAGGATTCCCATTCTAGCTCATAGAAAAAAAAAATCTGGACATTTGTCTGTGTGAGTATAGGAGCAGTTCTGGAGGGCTTAGTAACTCCAGAGCATGCTGTAATTCTCTCTCTCAAAGTTGGTCTGGGAGCATATAAGCATTTTTGCAACCGTGACTGCAATATTCCCCATTAAAGTCTTAGTCCTGGGAAAGGAGTCATAATAGTCTACATGTGAGCTCTTCAAGGGCAATTTTTAAACATCAGGCCTTGATGTCAGATTTTCTAGCTGTTAGAGCCTGATGCAAACTGCATCAAAATGATCATTTTTTTTTGTCTAGGACTGTGAAATAAACTCTATCAAAGAAAGACTTTTAATGTAAACATCCCTATTACATATGTGAACACTTCAGATTCACCTAGAAATTCACTGCATAAAAATTTGAAATGCAAGTACACTACAGAAAATCAAAACTGAAATAACACTATGTCCTACCTTGACTAAATGCTGTATTCCATTCCATGCATATCATGCTCAGTATAAAGCTAAGAAATCACAAGGGTCACTCTATCTCCTTTTATGGCCAGGGGCCTGAGGGCACTCATGGGATTTAATGACCCTAAGCAGCCTCACCTGGTCATTCTGCCCACACCTGTGGCCCAGGAACCTACTTAAGCCCAGCATGGGGCTGTCAGAGGTTCTAGTAATACAGCAGGATACTGCTCTTCAGTTCTGTCTAGCTCCTTGCTCAAGCATCTGAGGAGGGCTCTGACTGATTCTTGTGCCTTTGATCCCGATCTATGTATTCCTGTATCCAGCTTCTGCCTGCTGCTGAGTACCGTCTGGGACTTTCCTGGGGCGTGCCCTGCAGCGTCCAGGTCACGTATTTGTCACCGGGGAGGGGGGAGCTCAATACTGGTTTTGTATATATTTCATTATTATTCTTTCTATTATTATAATACATTATTATTGCAGTTAGATTAAAGCTGGTTTTGCTTTTCCAATCTGCAAGTCTCTTTCCCTTTTCTCTTCCCCCCCTTTTGAGGAGGAAGGGGATTAACAAAGAGCATCTGTTGTCCATTTAATAGCCAGCCCAGCCTTAGACAGTGACACACTGGAGGAGTCTTTGACAATTACTGTTACACACACGTGTGCAAAAACCCCAAACGTAGAATATTAAGAAGTTTTCAGAATTAAGAATTGGGAGCTGAGAAGTGCTAGGAATATAACTATTTGTGGAATTTATTCTGCTCCCCAGTAAGTATGATTTTTAAGAAAACAGTTACACACTGTGATACAGGGTTTTTTTTGCACAGGACACCTGCCTCCTCCAGAGCACAGGAGGGATGGTGTCTCTGGATGAATCAGACTTGTGGAATGAAGGAGACTGTTGTTTGTGGGTTTGCCTCCTTCAATTTGATTAAAACCTTGCCAAGCAAATTCTGGCATATCTGTAATTTTTAAAAATTGCTTCACCAGATGGTTATTATTCAGTTTATGGGGGAGGAACTGGAGGAGTCATTTAGAAATCCAAAATTTTTTGTGCACATGTCATCAATTTAATAAGGACTGTTTCTCCCAGGAGAGCTTGATTTGATCTGGTACAATGTAGAGTCCTCAAGACAGGGCTGGAATTAGCAGTGCAATGCCAGTATCTGTGATGCTTTCCTCTTGCTGTAGTTACCTTGCATTGTCTGTATTCCATCAGTAATGTGGGATCTACCACAGAGGCACTTGGTAAGAGGTGAGGATGTAGGACATAAAAATTGCACTAAGGGGCCAGACCAGTGATCCAGCTGGCCCAGGACCCCCTGAGGGTCTTGACTGGGCACTCCTGCGAGGACAGCAATATATTAACAATGACTACTGGTAGGCAGTGTCTATCAACTCCTTCTGTGGTCGGTGGAGAGAGATGGAGCCTCCTGACAAGGGCTGTTCAGACCAAGTTCACACCAGAGTGGCCCTGAACCGTCCTTCAGGGGACCTGCTTTCCCTCTGTTGCCAGCAGAAGGGTGACAGGAAAGGGAGGCTCACTGGATGTACCAAGAGCTCTTCACAGAAACCTGGACCAACCCAGCACTTGTCAATGCTCTCTTCCCTTGCCGCCACTCATCGTACTACTGAATGAAAGCTAAAGTGGGGATATTTCTAAATTTCCTTTGACAAAAGAAGAGCTCAAGCACATTTCTGGAGTTGGACTGGTGGTCAAACTGTTCTATCTAAGCCCAGTGGGGAACAAGAAAGTGCAAGTGTAATATCGTTCAGACGGGGAAAATAGCCAGGAACTGGTTTCTCTGTGTTTAGATTTTCCTAGCAAACCTCTCTGAGAAATTCCCCAGTGCCAGATTTTGCTGTGGCTTTTTCTTCTCTTTCAGTGCACAACCAGATTTTTATTTTAGTATATTTCTTTACTCAGAAATTATTTTCTAAAAATTGAAGGAGGAGAGGGAGAAGAGGTGAAAGACTAGAGAGAGTTTTCTTATTCAGATTTGGAAAGGTTGAGCATCTCTGTGTGTAGGGGAGAATCCACAGTTGTTTTCTTGCTCTGAGACTGTTGTTCAGATGGGCTTTCATCATCTACATTAGTTGCATTCAGAAGTTCAAATGTGGCATGTCCTGTATGTAGCCTCTGATGAAGAAACTTTACTTGACTAAGATTGAAATAAAAATACGAATTAAGAAATGAAAGCATTCTAATAAAAGTGGTCAATGACACCTTAGCAATATCCAGCACATTATTTTTAATGGCTTGGTATGGGTACAGAGTCCTATCCTCGTATCCCGATGACAAAGACATGCAATATTTCTGGACCTCTGCACGCAAGAACAGTGACCAAGGTTTCATATAAATACAGTACCATGTGCTTATATCATTATTCAGTTACTCAGGTAGTCATCAGAGCCCTGTTTTAGCTTGGCTGAGTGAACAGAAGCCAGCAGGTGTTGAGCGTCTCTGCAAGTTTGACAGATTTGTTTTCAGCCAGGATTTGTCTGTCTTGTTGATTTAGAAGATAAGCTTTTTGAGTCACAGACTGTCTCTCTCTGAGTCAAATTCTGAGCCACTGAAGCTGGGAGATTTATCTTACCTTTAACAGGGGCTTGGGCAGAGCCTATTGTGTAGGACTTGGTGTCAGAGAGAACATCTAGGTACTCCAGTATTACTAACAATTATTATTAATGATAATTGATTTCTGTAGGCAAGGACTGCATTCTGTAAAGAAGCTGCTCCCATTTGTGGATGATGAGTACTTCTCACGTGTGCACCTTCAATTTAACCTTACACAATAAATTTGAATAAATGTGTGTTTACGTGGGGTCTTTCAAAGCATTCATGATTGTCCTGACTGCTGGCGCTGATGTTAATAGAAGACTCCTCCTGGAGTTCAGATAGCTGATATGGGCCAATGCTAAGTGCTTCGAAAAATCTCAGCCTGATAATCCATTTATTTGAATGAATCAATTTCCTTCAAAAATGGTAAAATAAAGAGGAATTTTAAAGGTGTAATGCTAGGCATCAGAAATGTTGCATGCTTACCTAACATCTTCGTCCTCAAAGAGTGTAAAAATGTTCAGTCTATACATAGAGCGGCTGGATATCCTGATGAACAAGTGAATGCATCAGTGAAATGGGTAGACAACTCTGGCACACATCAGTTGTGGATGTTGTTGAACAGTTGCTGCAATTGAACCTTTGAGCAAGACCATCAAGATGAATCCCTATTCTTAGCTATTATCTCATGAGAAGTTTAATATCCATGCAAAGAGGCTAGGATGTAATTTTTTGAACCCTTATCTGACAGATCCCCAGTCACTGTTTACCTGCTTTTGCAGAATAAAGGCATAAATTGACCGTGCTGGGATAGGTAGCCATGGATTTTAGGGACAGGTAAGCATTTGTCTCCTGATTTGGTAGGGCACAAATTTTCCTCTCTGAACAGCAGGAGAAAAATCAAGATTTCACATGCATGGAAGTGTAGAGAATTGTTATCACTGTGCCTTCATAACTTCTAATTCTGTAGCAGAAGAGTACAGCAACAGATATGATACAGATGAACAGAGTAGATATGAATGAAACTACACTTTAGGGGAGCAACAACAACAGTAGTACTGACTCTGTAAAAACATGTGATACCTCCAAATTATGTGCCACAGGCATTGCCCTACATCTATTTTACAGTGCAGTGCATAGGCTCCTGAACTCAAGCTATACCTGGGGAAAAAAGCTGCCAAAGCAAGAGTTATCTGCCAGAGCAAAGAGAGAGAAGGTTGACAGTGGATAGCTGCAGGTGTTTGTCTAAAACTGGAGGAGGTGCAGGAGGCAAAGATGAGGAAAGGAAAGAGATTGAGATGCTACGACCTACCATAGTAGAGGGGCAAGTGAAAATTGACATAAAATGTGGAAAAGAGAAATACACTTGAGGGGAAAATAGCTGCCAGCTGGAGACTTTCAGAGTGAGTTTTAAATATTGCTGAGATTACATTGCTCAGAAGTTGACAATCTTTTGGGCATGAAATTTCATTTAGCACATTGCATTAAAATGCTGCAGCTGTCTTCAAGGGTGGCAAAGTTTCTTACACAGGCTTGTACGTTACACGCACTGTTGTGATATCTGGCAAGTTTGTGCGTAAGGTAATCTGACATGCATCTCTAATGTCGTTCCTCCTTCCAGTGGGGCAATTGTGTGTGCACTATTAATGGCTAAATTTTGTATTTTCTTGGCTTTTGTTTCTTTCATACTTCTCTTATTATATCATGAGCAAATTTAGAAATGGCTAGTAAGTAATGTTTCTCCTCTACAAAGTTCATAACCAAAAGCAATTTATTTTGTTTCCATAGCCAATTGCAATTGAAAAATGTGAGGCTTTTACCATAAATCTGATGTATTTTGATTAAAATATAATTACTGCAAGTTTCCATTTAACTGAAAAACTATTTTTCATAGGAAAAAAATATTCCTCACACAATTACTTAAGCAAATTGAATAAAAATTAGTTTCTTACTACAATACAGATCTACCACAGCACTTGTCACCCTGAAGGACCTCGGATTTAGAAATCAGGCATTACTGGGAAGCAGCTTGGGAAATCTTTAGCAGCATACAAAAGACAACGAATGGGTCCAGGTCAGAAACATAATCTTTCAAGTGATACAAAAGAGGATATTTAAATATAGGAATATCACTTAAGTTGGAACCTCAACTTTGGCACAGGCTCATGTCTTGTCTGAAGGTGAATTCTAATTGTTTAACATGCCAAAATCCTTTTTTTGTATCTGAGTAGTCAGAAAGTGTGAAGATGAGCATTAATAGGGCTGTTCCCCTGTCGTTTAAAATGTCCCAAGTGTTGGTAATTTATGCCTTTAAATGTTTATCAGAAGTGTCAAATAACAATGAAATGACTTTGAGAAAGTCAGAATGATTGAAAAAACAAAACCTGTTTGAATCTGTATTGTAAATGCATGATAAAGCACTGATGGATATTTTATTATGGTTTTGTGGAGGATTTTAACTTTTTTTTGTAACTGAGAAAATCTGTCAAGAATTTTAGTTGGGAAGTTTTCAGATGCTTGTTAATTCAGTGCTTTGTTTATCCGTGGCTTCTGCTTGTAGCAGCAGAGCATTATTGTATCAAATGTATTAAAATGATTTAATACCAGGTACTTATCTATGTGTAATGCCATAACTCAGTACTTTCTTCTCATTCAGAATAGATTAGCATGTGTTTAACCTTAGGTCTGAGTTTAGGCCTTGCTGGTTTCACTGGGAGTTAACTCCACACCTAAGTTAACTGCAAATATAAGAAATACAAAAGCCCTTGTGAGATGCAGCAGATATGGAAGAGCAAAGGTTTTTTACAAGGCTGTAAGCAATAAGTATGTCTCTTGGGCCTGAAAATACCATTAGGCTATAGGAAACCTAAACCTTCACAAAGATGTAGGCAACTTGGTCTTAGTGATGTTACTGGGGATCAGACATTTAAATACCTTTTGAGAACCATTTAAATACCTCTTGAGAACAACACAGTGCAAATGTATTTAGGCAGCTAATGGTGTGTACCACATTGCCTAGGAAGATTTCTAAACTTGGTAATGTACCTACTTTCAGCTGGTTTAAAAAAAAATACTTTGCATTTCAGTAAGAAGTCACATTCGTTACAGCAGTGATAAAGTTGTGGCATTATGAATGCTTTCTTATTGAAAGTGTCCCATTCAAATATGTATCATATGGCTTGTATAATAACATGCTGCGCATCTGTTCACTGCAGCTTCAACTGGATTAACGGGATGTGAGACAGTGTGCAATAATTTGATTTTTCTTTTCTCATAACTGTTAATTTGCAAAAGCTAAACAGTATAACCCTGAATAAAACCACATTAAAATAGACTACGTATCAGGTGTGATATAAATAATGTGACAAGATGAGACAATAGTTGCCACTTCAACGATTTGGAAACAATTTCAGTAGAAGAGTAGCATGTTGCCACCCACACCATCTATTTTCCTTTCTTTTATTTTTTTTTTTAATCAGGTACAGGCTTCCGATTATGGAGATACTGTTGTGTTTCCGTAGAGTAAAGCCACATAGGCAACTGAACTTGTATTGATTCACAGAGTTTATCACCTCAGGAGTCTGAAACTAGTTGGCATTCACCTTGCAAATGTGTTTTAAAATCTGTGCAAACATATTACATTTAACTTTTGGAAACCTGATAGACCAGGAGGAATACCAAATAGAATGGATCTTATAAAAATAAACCCAGTAACAAAAGGCAAGAAGCAGCTTGCCAAACAAGTCATTTATGCAGGCCTTCTATCTTGCAGTTAAAGTCTTCTGGCCCCAGCTGAAACATTCTGAAACAGGCTGATTTACTATGACAGTGTCTCACATACTTGCTAAGTGACATGGAGTGGCATAGGAAAGATCCACATCCAGATGTTTCTTGCCTGCTGAGTTACTTTTTCTGTTACAGCACTATCTGCCTTGAAATGCCTCACAGATGTTTTCCACCCCAGTGGATAGTGGACCCCCTTCACTGCTGTGAGAGGGCACTTAGCACATATGCTGTGTCATGGACTTTCCTGACATTGCAGCTAGTTGACATAAGACTCAATTTTCAACCTGGAAGAACAGAGAACAGCTTTCTCCTGGGTCCCTTTTCTTCAGCCTGCCGCTCACCTGTGCAGTTAGGTCTTTCCAAGACAACACTCTGGGAGTGGGACTTCAACTGAATTTTTCTGGAGTGAAGATACCCTGAAAAGACTGGGAAAGTGTCACAAAGGGTTCTTTGGATATTGGATGATAAAATGGCGATGGACTAAGGACTAAGTCTGACCAACTTTATTATAATATATAAGTTGACAATCGGTCAGTATAATTAAGTCTGAACAGAACGCAAGCAATCTAAGCATGAGCGAAAGGGTAAAGAGGAAATCTCACTTGCTGTGTAGGCAAGGTACGACACTGTTAACGATTAATCTTGCCCATGGATGAGCAACAGTCAGGGAAGTTTTTAACCTCTCATATTCTACATCATGACATAAGGATGTCTCCTTTGCTGGGCAGCATCCTTGGATGAGCCAATTAAAGCTACTCCAAGTTAGTGTTGGGTTGCCTTATTTATGTGATTACATGTTCTCTGTTCAGTTGTATGACTGATAGGTTGACATAGACACATCCTTTACATACAGAGCTGGACACGTCTCAGAAATGTTGGTGATCCACAAGTAGTTATATGTGGTTGATCACAGGTTTCCTTGTGTGAGTTGGTCCATGCAGCTATGCAACAGTGCAAGTACATTATTTAAGTGCTTTCCATTGTCTTATGCCATACCTGAGGTCAGAAGTGTCTCAACACAGAAGGACATAGGAAAAGTGTTGTCTCATATTTAAAACCATTGCAGCTGTCACGATATCATTGCCTTCATTTTAAGAGTGGATGAAGAAACAGTCTTGACATTTTGGCAACACAAAATCTGTTCTCCCATGCTTTTCAGAAAATTTTGAAAGTACAGTTCAAAATACCCAGCAGCCATGCAGTCCTATGGGACAGATCCATCATTTAATGAGTCCTATGAAGAATGTACCCTAGCCACAAAGCTACATAAGCAGTCTTGTTAATCGGTCCTTTCCCACTTAATGTAAATGTTGACTGAACCATCAGGGCAGCAAGCACATCTCTGTAGACTCTGATAAGGCCACCTCCCTGAAATAAGGAAGACAGAAAAGCAACGCTTTTCTGCCCACTCAGATAGGCTCACCAACAGGATATAGGCCAGCGCTTTTCACTGACAGGGCCGTGTATGAGAGTGAGATGCTTTTTCTTGTCATTTTTCTCAAAGGCGGTAATTTTCTATAGTAAGTTTAAAATTTTAATGAAATGCTTAGGAAATCCTTTGCCCTATGATATCCTTCTTCCAGCTGCTGCAAGGGAGAGAACAGCTCTACAGATCTTCTCCTTATGTGTATAGTTTTGGTAATTGCTAGGGCCTTTTAGAACTGGCTTGTTCTTATGGCTTAACTAAAAGAACTGGAGCAGGGGTGAATATCTCTTCTACTCAACAACTCTACCCAACAAAAGTTTGGTTACATGTTTATATTTTTGTTTAGTGACCTACACTTCCTGTTGTTTATTTTTCTCTTAAACTCTAGCTCTGGTTTGCTATTTCTCTTCATGGTTTTGTATCAGACAACACAATGACGTTTGTTTAATTTATATCAGTGTTTATAGCTTATTTTTTATCATTTTACAATATAAATTTATGGCTAAACTATGACAGCAGAACACTTAGCAGTAATGGAGGCCACAATGGATTACAATCCCAAACTAGACATTCTCAGGCATTTGTGCTCAGAAGCTGTACCAGTTTCTTCAACGTCTGTCTGAATGTTTGTGTGAGCTGAGCTGTTTCTGCTCTAGAGCCAGACATTGTGCCCTATGAAACATTAAACCAGATGGACAGTGTGAAAGCCTGGTTGACCATACCAAGATCTGGGCATCAAGACCAATGTGCTAGGAGAGTTAGCACCCTATTTTAAGGATATAAAGGATATAAAGGAAAAACTCACATGGATCTTATATGTTATCCTGATTACAATCAAATCAGAGCAAAGTGCCAGAGCATCCTCTTCTCTCCTGCTTCCTTCCTCAGCAGCTCCTGAGAGCTATAAATGTAATAGTATAAATGGTTGCCCTAACAAGCAGTCTGGTATCTGCTGTCCCTGAAGTTCAAAGGAAGGCAGAATTCCACTTGGCTGCATGCATGTAAATGCCTCTCTGCAAACCCCTCCCCACAGCTTCCTTCCCCATGAAGGGTTAAAGTCCCTTACGTTTTAGGCCTAAGTGTGAAAAAATAGGCACAAATGTAGGCACAAATGTTTTACTTGTCAGTATAAATAACTCAGCCCTCTTAAAATGGTGTTAAACACTTTTCCTCAACAATTTCCCATGGCATTGAATTTCATGGGCTGATAGTGTGCTACTTTAAGACACTTTCCCTTCTGTTCATTTCACATTTTATGACTGCCAATTTCATCAGCTTCTCTCTTGCAATTGTGTTATGTGGCTGGGACTGGCTGTGCAGGAGTACCAGATCTCTTTCTCCTAAACCAGTCATTATTTTAGGTGGTCCTTCTTATATTCCTGCTTTCTAAACCAAATAGCCTTTTTTATTTTCACTGTTCTCAATATTTAATCTCTCTTCCACTCTCTTATCCCCTATGTAAAGCTTTACTGTCAGTGGCACACTGGATCTTGGAGTTGAGACAGACTGTGTACTGTGTACAGTACTAAGGGGAAAAAAAAATGTATCACCAAATTATAAAATCCTAGTCCTGTTCCAATATTTCCTTCAGCAATCCCTGCCGATTTTATTATTTTGCCCAATCATTTTCTTGTTGTAAACTCTCAGCAGTACCTCAGCCTGCTAACGATGAATGCAAGTTCCTGTTCCTGAAATACTCTAGGTAATTTAGATCTCTAGGCAATTTAGATCCCAGCAGCACGTGAAAAATACTTAAGCTCTTTCGCCCACTCCATACTACTTCATATTTATCATATTTAACTTGTGGCTGCCACCTAACTGCATTGCTGATAGGTTTGTTCAGTCCTGTTTGAGCTCAGATACCAGATAGTCTAGTTGCTCTTGTTTTGTTAAGACTGAATCAACAGTGCCTTTTTTTACTCCCTAGAGGTAGAGTGAAGCTAAATGAATAATGAGGTTAGTTTCAGAGCCTATAAGGTACAGTGCTAGAGGATTATTCGACTTGTAATTTGCCTCACAAAACATTCAATATAAGTGTAACCTTTACGTTGCCACACAAGATATTTGTTGCTTTCGCTGTACCTAGGGAAGAACATGTGTGGAGTTTTGTTGGGTTTCTTACTTTTAAAAATTATTTATTTATTTATTGCTACTAGACCAGGGACAGGACAGTTTTTAGGAAACCAAGACCTGCTTGGCTTAATGTTGGAATCATGTCTTCTTTCACACTTGGTTATCAAAACTTCTCATTAGGATTCTTTGAAGCTGTAAAAAAGTTATGTTTGGGTTGGAGGACGAGGGGATGATAGCTAATGAGATCTAATGGATGGACTACCAACGTATGCTTCACTTCTGTATTAACTGAGCAAAGCATAGTTTTTTTAACTAAGCTTTTTTTCAGATTTTGAATTCATTGGAGCTTGAAACTAAAACATCAGCTGGTACGTGCATATGAATCAAAAGTGATTGCAATGGTCAAATAAAGAAAAGTGATGTAAAACTAGCTGTCTCTGTGTTTATCACAGTGTCTGTTACCATAGTGTCTAAACAATTATGGCATAGCAACACCTGCAGCTGATGCTGGCTTTGAGAATGCTTCTAAATTCTTTAATAGAAAACATCTGGATTTTAGATTAACAGGATTTCAAGACATTCTTATTAACACTCACCTACTTTTTTACTTGTGTTCAGCAGATTTTTACAAAGATTTGACAGGATTTTATAGCCAACAAAATGAGAAGCATCAAAAATGTAGCCAGTTTTCATTCTGGGGTCATTACCACTACTGCATGGACTGCATGAATTATATGCTCATCTGGTTGTTCAAAGGGCCGATCGCAAGTAACCTAATATAATATAGCACTGGTTCTAATTGCTTCAGGTACTTATTAGTATCATATTCACTGCTAATGAACTAAAGTGCGATGTCACATTACCAGCTTGATCACTGATAGTGAGATAAACTGGCAAAATTTGTTTGTGTTTCACAGTTTTATTAGCTTACATTTTTCACCACCATGCAGATCTCTGTCTAATCGACAAGAATACCAGGATAGTCAACAGCTCATCAACTACTTCCGTGTTTTCTTTTCTACTAACTGCTGATGTATGTAAGTAACACATTGTTTTTCTAGAAAACATTAGAAGTGGAACAGTGCAGTATACTTTTTCTGCTTTGGAAATTTTTGATATTTAGTAAGCAATTAACATACATTAGGTTGATTGAGGTTACTTTGACATTGTGACATTCAGAGCATCTCAGATTTCTAAATGAATAGTGATTGTTGATTATAAACTCATGAAAAGAGATAATGATATGCAGAGATGGATTAAGGTAAACTGTAGGGCCTTTAGAAGCATTCCAGTTCCTAAGGTTACATGTCTGTCTGCATCTCAGCTTCCATTGAAAGGAAACAGTCAGAGGGTTTTGCCTTTCTTGGAAGGAAAGCCTAAAAAATGTAGTTTAGGCATATCAGATACTGTCTGAATCTGCAGATGGCCTCAAATGATGGCCAAAAAGGGCTGCTGGACAATGCTTCAGTCAATCAAACTGCACAGACAAGATAACAGAGCAGAGCTAGACAGCATATGCTGCACTATGCTGTAGGAATCAGACTGCTGTAATCTGTCATGGGTAACAGCGTGGTGATTGAGCTGCTTGTGCTTAGATGCCCATTCCTTTTCTCCCTCACTGCAGATGAATCTCCCTCAGGCCTGAGAGACCATCAGAATAGGAAGCTCTTAGGTGGGAAGATCCTGCAAAAGAAATATTTGAGCCAAGGCTGCAAGATCAGGGACTGATAGCCTAGATGTAAGAATGAGCAGGAAGCTTATGTTGCCCTAGCTCAACTCTAGCTGCTGCAAATTGAAAGAGATTCAACAGTCGTGCTCCAGTGACTGAAGCAAGACCATCTGGATAGAGACTGACTACCAAACACCAATGCCAGATTACACCTCTTTAGTAAATGTTTGTAGATGGATTGCTCAACTCATTAAAGTGTTCTACTTGGAAACATTCATTCACCTTGAGCCATAGAAACTGCTGAGCCTAAGGAATTTACTCTTGGATTTTGTGAGTGGGTTTTTCTTCAGTCCTCTTTCTGGTGAAAGACCGTTAGGAGATTTTTGTCAGAAATTATGGAGGAGTTCCCTTTCCTTGTGAAATACCATACACTTTGAGCTTGGAGGAATACCAGCATTAAACACTTTCATGCCAACTGGTTGGAAAAGAAAACCTGTAAATCTCAACATGTGAAGGAGCAACAGTTCAGTTTTTTGTGAAGTGCACTGTAAAGAAAATGCCTGATAAGCAAACTGAGTCTTTTCAATTAACTATAGGCACCTAAGGAAGTACCATGAATATCCCCTCTGCTTTACACAGAATGGCATGGTTCTGCCTCGGCACATAAGTGTCTCTCTCCATAGTCTATAGAAGGAGCCTGGTTGACAAGCCTAGCAGAAATCCTACATCAAGCTGCTGTAGTAACCACTTTAGGATAAGAATGAGCATTGAAATATCCAACATAAAAAGAGTAGTATCACAGCCTCTTTCTGAAAATAATCCTAAGCAGTGCTTAAAACATTGTCCCTATATAATGATTAAGCCAACAGATGAACAAAGTTCTACTACATCTTGATCCACAAAGACTACATTGGTGAGCAAGGCTTTTGACACTGTCTCCCACAACATCCTCATGGGTAAGCTTAGCAAGTGTGGGCTAAATGAGTGGACAGTGAGGTGGATCGAGAACTGGCTGAATGGCAGAATTCAGCATGTTGTAATCAGCAGTGCAGAGTCTAGTTGGAGGCCTGTGAATAGTGGTGTTCTCCAGGGGCTGGTGCTGGGTCCAGTCCTGTTCAACATATTCATCAACGACTTCGATGAAGGAGCAGAGTGTACCCTCAGCAAGTTTGCGGATGATACAAAGCTGCGAGGAGTGGCTGACTCACCAGAAGGCTGTGATGTCATTCGGTGTGACCTGGACAGGCNAATGCTTATAAATATCTAAACGGCGGGTGTCAAGAGGATGGGGCCAGACTCTTCTCAGTGGTGCCCAACGACAGGACAAGGGGCAATGGGCACAAACTGGAACACAGGAAGTTCCACCTGAACATGAGGAAGAACTTCTTTACTGTGAGGGTGACAGAGCCCTGGCACAGACTGCCCAGAGAGGCTGTGGAGTCTCCTTCTCTGGAGATATTCAAAACCCACCCGGACACATTCCTGTGCAACCTGCTCTAGGGGCACCTGCTTTAGCAGGGGGGTTGGACTAGATGATCTCTGGAGGTGCCTTCCATCCCCTACCATTCTGTGATTCTGTGATCAGTCTGATGGAACTGGAAGAAAATGCTACATCTCCTGTCATCCTATATAGCATCACCTCCTGCACCTAAGACTTCCTATAGTGTCCCCAGTACTCCTTCAGGGGAAACCTTACATTCCCACTCATTGCACTTTTACTGCCCTCCTCCAGCCTGTACTCACCAAAGGGGAATGCTTGCTGCAGGACAGGTTAGACTTCCTTCATAAACCGCACAATATAATCCTGACTTCACCAGGATCAGCCTAGTTGTGATAGATGTTACCTCTTCACATACTGACACTCCACATCATGGAAGCCTCTAAGACTACCCTGAGTGCATACAATGTGGAAACTAACCCTCAGAAACTCAAATCAACCAGCTGCTTCTCCTTCTCACACATAACTTCTGATGGTGATGGCACAGATGCATCACACTGAGGGTCTTGCAATGTGGCAGACCTTCAATGAGCCACCTTGAAGAAGATATTTTAAATGTCTGTTCCACCATGCTTATGTTTATACTCATGCTGTACCTAAGACTATATAAATGACACCTTTACCATCTAGAGTCTTCCACTGAAATTCACTACAAATGCAGTACGTGTCCCTCTGCCTAGAGGCATCTCCTTCAACAGCCCTCCAACACTCGTTGTAGATCTTTCCTAAACTTATCACTATAGCATCACTCTTATGGACCAACATATACTAAACATACCCATAAGAGCTGAATATCAAATGTAAGAACTGCAAAGACATCTTCTCAACTCTTACATTACCTTGTCCTCCACTGGACCATTACAAGACCTGGAGCTCACACATCCCGTATATAATATACTGTAGCAAGCACATCAAAAGTCCACAAGGAAATCACATGTGTGAAACCAAACAACCATTAAACATCAGAATGAGTGAATAATTGATGAAATATAGACACACTCAAAGATCTGAGAAAGAATATTTCTCACAAAACATTCATTTCCTTTTTGCCTTTTCAGTTATTATCCTCAAGGGAAACCTGGGAAATACTTTCAAAATAAGTACCTGGGTACTAAAATTGTTAACACTATTGGATACCAGAAATCATGAATTGAGTAGAGATATACTAGCTTTATAGCCCTTCATGCCTTCTTTTGCCCACACCCATTAATTCCTGCAAACTAATTGATGATAAATTGTCCACCTCTTTTTTTCCACAGGAGATAGCCATCTTATCTCTTCTGCTGCGGGTGTCATTCTTCTGTTCCTGAGGTACAAGTTGCCTTTTTTCTCAAATGATCTAACTGATTAACAAATTCAAAGAGATTATTCTCATCTTGGATTTAACTCCAAAGAACCCTGCTACTCTTTTAAGCCTGAAGAAGAGCTTGTACACTTGAAAGGTTGTCTGTTTTGCCTATGTCAGTAAATAAAAAAAAAAAAACACCAAAAAACCCAACCTCCCTGTCCTTCCAATCTTGTCTAGCTTAGGAAACACATGTACTTTTTTAGATGGAGTCAACTATACAAGGTAAATCCTATATGGTAAAAGTCTGGAGATTGTTATTCTGCTTGGATACACAATGAAAAAAGAAAAAAAAAATGTTCTGTCCTTTGAAGTAGGGACATCCAAATCATATCTTAGCTCACTAGTTGAAACAGGGTGCAAGGATAATTATAAAGTTGATGTTTATACTGCTCTCCAAAAGGCCAAAGGAGATAAAATTCTCTGATAATTGCCTCCTGTTGTTTTGCATGGATTTTATAAACCATGCAGGGTCATATTTGAGTGATGGAATTTAACATATGCAAATCTTTTAAATGCTCAAATGTATGCAAAAAAGTATTGTGTAAACGTTACACAATGTTAATCAGTCTGACTATTCAAACAGTTTTTATTAATCAGAAAATAGATTTCTTCCCTTTGCAAATATTTCTGAACATGAAAACATTTTGTTAAATTGGATAAAGCACACTTTCAAATAGAGTGTGTTGTGGTTTGAGCCCAGCTGGCAACAAAGAACCATGTGGTAGCTCACTCCTCCCCCCACAATGGGATGAGGAGAAAATGTAACGAAACCTGGTGGGTCAAGACACGGACAGGGCGAGTTCACTTACCAGTTATGGTCACAGGCAAAAACCAGACTCAACTTGGGAAAAAAAATCAATTTATTGCATCATTAATCAAAGTGGAGAAGGATAAGGAGACACGAAAATCCAAATCTTAAAACACAAATAAATATCCTTCTCCTCCTCCTTCCCCATCTTGAGTCCCCTCACTCCCAATGTCTCTCCCTCCTCCTGCCTCAGCTGCACAGGGGGACAGGGAATGGGGGGTGCAGTCAGTTCACCAAAGATTGTCTCTGATGCTCCTTCCCATTCAGGTGGGGAGGGCTCCTCACACGCTTCCCCTACTCCAGCACAGAGTCCCTCCCACGGCAGACAGTCCCTCA
>VZSC01016823.1:0-11165 GCA_013398225.1 Steatornis caripensis | reverse complement strand
CCGTGTAGCCCCTTCCCCTGCTACCAAAGCCCCACCACACAGACTCAACACAGAATGAAAATAGACATTGTTTTTCCAGTGGTTTTACTTATTTGTTTAGTTCTGTTCCAACTTACTCTTTCATCTCTGTGGTTTGTTTAGTGACTGGTCAAACTCCAATATGGTTGACTTGATGTTGATGTAATGGGCCGGGTAAATAACTTTTTGATTCTCAGTGAATTAGTGGCTGGCAAATGTGTGTATAACATTTGTCTGAAAGAGCTGTGGATACAAAGGTAGGTCTATCTACTAGTTACTGTTTGCATGGGGATATTGGTGTTGGCCTTGATGATAGCATTAGTTCTGGGCTTCAAGTTTTGAAGCTTGGTAGAGAATTGTTATCTTGCCTCTGGGGAATAGGGAAAGTGTGACTATCAAGGCTCTGTAGTGGGAACGTCCTGTCTTCTGCGTTTATAAAAATGCTTTTCCTACCTGCTTTTTCCTACCTCTGTAGAGCCATTTGTTTGAATGATTTGTTGGTGCTTACAGAATGGGCCAGTGTATAATGCCATCTAATTCCATCTATTTCTTATATTTCAAAACACATTTTAATAAAATTTTGGGGGAGTAAATGTAACACCAAACCCCAGCAGTTGCAGCTTAAATCGCTTGTACACAATATGGTGCATAAGGTCTGTGTGGTGGAGCTTTTGTAGCAGGGAAAGGGGCTACACGGGCGGGTGGCCCCTGTCAGAAGCTGCTTGAAGCTCTCCCAGCTCCAAGTCGGCCCCACCTCGGGCTGAGGCCGGGCCATTTAGAGAGAATGGATGGGCCTCTGGGATAACGTATTTAAAGAGGGGACAAAGGAGTGGTCCTTGAGACCTGCAGCAGAGGGAGGAGGGGGAGGTGAGAGAAACACCTGTGTAGATACACAGAGTCAGTGAGGAAGGAGGGGGAGGAGGTGGCCAGAGCAGAGATTCCCATGCAGCCCGCGAGGAGGGAGCAGGCTGTGCCCCTGCAGCCCATGAAGGATCATGATGGAGCAGCCTGTGAAGGACCACGGAGGAGCAGAGATGGACCTGCAGCCTGTGGAGGACCCCACACCAGGGGATGTGGCTGCTCATGAAGAAGACTGTGACCATATGGGCAGCCCGTGCTGGGTCAGTGCATTCCTGAGGGACTGTACCATGTGGGAAGGACTCCCGTTGGAGGGGTTCATGAGGGACTGTCTGCCGTGGGAGGGACTCTGTGCTGGAGCAGGGGAAGCGTTTGAGGAGCCCTCCCCACCTGAATGGGAAGGAGAGTCAGAGACAATCTTTGGTGAACTGACTGCACCCCCCATTCCCTGTCCCCCTGTGCAGCTGAGGCAGGAGGAGGGAGAGACATCGGGAGTGAGGGGACTCGAGATGGGGAAGGAGGAGGAGAAGGATATTTATTTGTGTTTTAAGATTTGGATTTTCGTGTCTCCTTACCCTTCTCCACTTTGATTAATGATGGAATAAATTGATTTTTTTTCCCCAAGTTGAGTCTGGTTTTTGCCTGTGACCATAACTGGTAAGTGAACCCTCCCTGTCCGTGTCTCGATCCACCAGGTTTCATTACATATTCTTGTCATCCTGGTGTGGAGGGGGAGAGCGAGTGAGCGGCCGTGTGGTTCTTTGCTGCCTACAGGGCTCAAAACATGGCACATGGTCTATTCTTTTTTATTGTAGCTGCACTTGCTATGAGGGAATTAGGTTAAATTTGCAACAAAGAGAGTATGCCACATTACATTTACAGGTCTCACAGACTTAGGCATAGGAGAATTGAAATTGAAATACTTTTACAAAAGCAACCTAAAGATAAGTGCTTGCTCATTTTCTCCTTCCCATCTCCTGCATCAACTGCTCTTCTGAGAAAAAAAAAATAGCATTCATTCAGACAGTAATGAGTGTTGCTAGCTGGCACATCCAAGTCCAGATCATCAAAAAGACGAGCAACATATAAATCCTCCTGCCCTTAAATATGGTAAAACTTCAAACATCCCTGAACTGTGCACTGCACCAGCTGATGGCTGGGATGAATCAGAGCAACCATATGGCAGGGAGAGTGCGGAATGATGAAGCAGGAGGCTTAATTTTCCAAGCTTAAGAAGGGATGTCAAATAGTCTCTAAATTAAATAAATAAGTAGATAAAGAAATAATGGAAAATGCTTGAGTTCAAGTGAGGAAGAGTGTTTTGAGCTGGCTACATACACAGGCATATCCTACAAACACACCCAGTGTTTTTCTAATGCTGTTCTCATCTGCTCTTTTGAGTAGCTGGTCGAACACATTGGATATATAAATACCCTGCTCTGTGAAGAATTCTGTGTCTTGTGCGTATGATTACAGCAACAATAACATGTGCTCGTTTGTTGTGGTAGGGTCACCTTGGGTACTGTAGTAAATCAAATTGATTTTGTGGCCCATTTGGGATTTTTGTGCATGGAGAGGAATTGCTGATGTTAATTCATTGAGGCATAAGAGCAGAGTATTACTATGAGTCTTAACTTAGATACAAACTTTGTTTTAAGATTACAATGTCCCTTTCAGAGTACTTTACTGATGCAGCAATATCTGGGCTGCTCTCTGGTCCCTTAAAAACACTAGGGAAAGCCTTTGACATTTTTTTGGCAATGAAAAGAGAGACATTTCCAGCTTCTAAAAGTAAACAGGAAGAAGAGACTAGTTTGACTCGCTTAATGGTCTAAAGCTGCCTGATTTGAACTTCAAAGAGTCCTGTTCATTCAACATCCGTTTAAGGAAATAGCACTGGAGTTACCTGTAATCTCCTGAGGAGCTATAGAGCTTCCTATTACCTATGTCACTTTATGAAAAAACCTAGATGTTCCTTTTCTCTGCAATTTCACCAAGACCTTTTGATACACCATTATACAACACTGAATCACACTGATGTTGCTGAAAGGGAGTGGGATGGCACAAATTCTAACTATTTCCACACCCAGGGAACATGCTTCCTGAACCTGCACAGCATCTCTAAAACTGTTCCTCTCCCTCGTAGTCACACAGAAGTCATGACAAGGAACAGCACACTTCCCATTTTCTCCCTGAAGCTAAGAAATATATCTTGTTGTGCAACCACCCAAAAGTATTTCCAGTCATCCATAACTTTGTAATCTGAAATAATGACTCTCTTTTCTCAAACCAAAAACAAAACACCTTTTTTTTTTTTCAAGGCTATTGTATGAGCAATGGCTTCCATTTTAGAAGAAATATACTTAAAAGAAACTCAAGATTTCTGAAATGTTTTAATTGCCAAAATGTCCCCTGTTGATGTAGGGTCATGAATACTATGGACCTCTTGAGCTACAGGAAGCAATACGTTGGATTGAACTTGAGGTCCGTGTGGAATTTTTAGGAGCTCCTGTGATCCAAAGTCTCACTATTTACTTCTGCACAGCATGTACATGGCATTTGCTACCATAAAGAGGTCAAATTAAGTCAGCAGCTGTGTGGGGGAGACTAGCTGACAGCAGCAGTCACCGATCCAACACCCCCTGTTCTTGGGGGTGAAATGAGCTCCTAGTGCCATGCAAAAGTCATAGCAAACACAACTGTTATCAGGGGATAGCGGTCTATCTGTAGTCATCAATGAGTGTGGTGCTGTATTTGCTGACTCTGAGCCCCACAGAATAAGGCATGGTGAGCTTATAGCACTATCCGTGACCTGAAAACAGAGGAATGAACCTATGACCTTTCATCTCTTCATTGCTACAGAAAAGCCACATTTCTCATGCAATTCTCTGGTTTACTGGTGTTAGCAGCAACGATGTAATATATTCAATCATCTCATCTTTGCCTAAGTGTGTAAAGCACTCATGAATGAAGAACCTGCAGTGGTTTGAAAATAAAGTCTCAACAGTTGGTCAGAATTAGAGTCCAGTACTACTAAATATCATGTGCCTTGCTCACAGTACCCTCTTGGCAGAAATGGCAAATTTATCTCTTTGCGTTATTGTTAGCATGTGTGAAGGTAGAAAAACGATCGCCCCCAATGCCAAACTCTCATTTATTTTTCAGTTCTGTGTGATTGAATATCAACTAAATTTTCTCACCCAAGATATAATGTACTGCTTGTCAATATCAGTTAAAATCATGTGGCTACACAGGAGAGCCTCATTGGAAGTGCTTTCTTTTGGCACCTAGCTGTACTTTTTGATTTATTGTAGCAGGATTGCTTGCCAGTTACCACAGTAAGTAAGACCACATCCAAAAAAATGACAAGAACCTGGAAAGCAAAACCTGTATTGTTTAATTAAATAACCCTCCCTTTTTTAAAAGGAAAAATTAATCCAGGACATTTTAAAGAATAGTTTGGGAAGAAATATATTTTTACATTGAAGCTGAATGGTTAGTTAATCTTTGATTAAAAATCTACTGTTATAAATTGACTTTGTTGTGTTGCGTGTCAGGAATATAAGAGAATAAATATCTGAAAGTCAAGTGAGAAGAAAAAATGGTAACATTTCTATAATACAACAGGGGATTTCACAAAGCATTCTCTTGTTCTACATGCCAGAATCTAGGCAGAATTAGCATGTTCTAAAAATAGGAAGAAAATATCTTAATTATTTATATCTGCTTACTTGATTATTCATTAGACTTTCTTTGTTGTCACTGTAAAGACAAAATTTAAAAATTTACTGCTACCAAACCTATTCCAGTATTTCAGTTTGCTATGGCAAAAATGGACCAAAATATGCACAAGCTGTAGGGGAACATCTTTTTCTGCATGCAGAGGACATTATGGAAAACAGAGGGCTGTTAAAGATGTAATAAACAGAATTTATGAACTAATACATGTACATCAATTGTATTTGTTAAGGCTTCAAGGCTTCAAGGATTTTTGCCAAAGGTCTACTTGGAGTACATAAAGAGTTTTAGTATCACCGCCTATGTTATCGCTGGGTGTTGAATTTGAATGTTTAGGTGTCAGTTGCAGAAATGAAGGAACATATCAGTGAATAGCTAGGTAACAAACAGTTTTATTATTTTTTTCTGAAAAGAGTGCCTGCTGTCAACTTCTTAAATACTTCTTAAAGGTAGGTCAGGTCCTCAGCTGGCATAAAGCAGTACAGCTCTACTGAGGTAAATGAGTCCTCCAACGTATACAGGGTGACTTTTTAACCCTCAAGGCATATTCAGGACAGTGGAGAATACAGCAATTGAAATTCCAGTAATAGAAAATACCCATCATCATGGAAAGAAAGGAAGAAACCTGGGCCTCCAGAGAGCCGATTTAGGACTAAATCAAAAGAGGATGGTAGTACATGGAAAATGAAGATGGATTTGTTCAAATAGGGCACCTATATTCTCATAAGTAAACCTGATCCAGAAATCAGGTACTCCTCTGTGTACAAAACACATGGATTCACATGTGGAGGTCTACCAGGAAACACTCTACCACACAAGAGGATCAGATGCCTGTGAGCTGTGTGTGTTCCCACAAAGCGTAGAAGATGCAGATGGGTATTAAACTAATATTCTGCCTCTTGGAGTTCAGCGTCATGTATTTTGTTGCACAACAGAGCTGCATAGAGATCAGGCTGTCTGCTTTTCAGAAAAAGGGTGATCTGTGTGAAAAGGCACTTTCTACTCCTTTTATTTGGCTTTATGCAATGGAGTCTACAACATTTCTTTGACCAGAAAAAGAGAGTGAAAACAGATGTGACCTTCTCTCTAATGGTTTGGACAGTCACCCTGGATAGTTAATGATAAGAAGTGATGTACAGCAGCTGGGGAAAAGGCTTTCTGGGTAAGGATGTTCTCTTTTTGACACCAGTCATTGGATAAAACTGTGAAAGTTAAAGTTTAAAGCCTTATGAAGCATACCATGATGCATGATTTCATCTAACGACTGATTGAGGCAGTGGAGCAGTTTGTAAAACATAATGTTTAATCTGTTGGTTACTAGAAAGTATTCAGTAGATTCTGGACAATATTAATGGATTAATGCTCTTTGAAAATCTTACTTAATATTTACTCTTCAGCCAGTGGCACTTTGCTTTGTAAGGATGTTTTATGTGGGGCTGAACTCCAGACTTACTTTGGATTGTGTCATTCAATTAATTGCATTTATTCATTCAGTCCAGTGGGCTGAATTGGAGTATAGGGTCTTAATGGAGGGCAAGTGACAATTTGAAATCTAGACCCCATTTAAGTTGACCTAGTGGTTGAAAATAAACTTTTTTTTTTAAAAAAACCCCACACCTCATGTAATATGAATTTAATCTTAGCTTTCCCTCCAATCTGGCTATCCATTTTTAATGATCAGTCTGATCATTAAACCATTCTGATGATCAGTCTTCAATAAATTCATGGTAGAAAACAATTAGAAGACATCCTTGCAAATGCTGAATATTCGCCTGAAACATTCTGTCACATTTACCCAGACCTGACCACTAATAACAAAAACTATAGTGCCATCTTAGAACTTAAGTTTCTGATAGAGATATTACATTCTGGGACTAACCTCCCATTATGATAACGTATTTGCCACTGGAATGAATGAATTTAAATACTTCAGGTGTTTTATGACCAATTGGATTATGCCTATAATTTATTGTGATTATGATTTCTTGATGTCAGAAGTCCTTTATTAGCGTATTCAATGTAAAATAAAAGGCTGAGTTATAACAGCAGCCCAGAAACGAGAGGCTGAAAATCAGAGGCACTGGAGGAAAAGCTATCAGCAGAACCTTTAAAATCCTAAACTTTAAGGACTGAATGCTGTAAAAACTCTTGTCTATATGGCCAGACCTGCATTTTCACTTTATATTTTTAAGAAAAGTGTTTAGGTAAGAGGTAAAAGTTGATCCAAACAGTTACTCATAGGTTCTCACTCTGTCTCCCTCCTATACTCAGAAAGGGTGTGTACACTGTATATACAGCATGTACACAGGTACACGAACACAGTCATAGGTGTTCACTGCATTATCAGGGCTCTTGTGTGGAGCGAAGTAGGATCTCAGTAGGCTACGGTACCAAAATAAGCTAACAGCATTTGCCCTTTGCCATATAGTTCACTAGAGTCTATTTTTCCTCATTTTCGTGTTGCATTTTTCTTGTATTGTATTTAATTATTTCAAAACTATGAATACTTTTACATATCCTCTGATATCTGAAGCTATAGTGTGAAGGAAACAAAGTGGTAGAGTATTAAAACAATAAATGACACCTAATAGCTGCCAGATAAAACAGGCACTGTTTCTACAAGAAGGAAAGGGGAGACAGAGGCTTAAAAAAGAAAACAAAGGAAATATTTTTATGATGAGTTTTTAAAGAAGAATCGTAAAAGTGATGATGGGAGCAAAAAAGTCAAAAAAGTTGAACCTGAAAGAGACAACAATGTTTAAGGATGGCAACAGAGAAGAAAATATGTCAAGGTCATATGAAAAGGATGAACTGAGAAATACAAAGAGACAGAAAGAGTGTGTTTGGAGCACAGAAATTTCTACCACATTTGGGGCAGATATGAAAAGAAAAAGGAAGAAATGGAAGAACAAAAGAAATAAATATAGTAACTAGAAAAGCACAGATGCACATTCAGAAACGTACACATGCACAGTTGTTTTATCTCCACTGAAACTACAAAGCAAAGACAGTTTTTGAAGAACAGCTATTTTTTAAAAAAACCCCACAACTTCCTGGCAATTCTTACGACTTGCATAAAGTTTAGAAAGGATGGTAATAAACTGTAAATGTGTTTCTGACCAATCGTGATCTCTGGCAAGAATGTATGGCTACTGCTTTTGTTTGAAAATATTGTCTGGTTAAATCTTTATGTAATAATAATATTCTGTACATGAGCATAGAAGACTGAAAATCCTGATATATAAATGGAATTTATCTGTGCTGTTGTTTATCAGTTGCTCCAGCAAAACAGAACAAGCAAATATTTCATGTAGCATGTTATACGCAGTACAAGCAAGGTTGCTACATAAATCTCTATGTATGTCCAGACTACAGGAAGCAGATTCCAAAACTGCATGGATACACTGCCATAGATTTGGAGCTTACAATCACAGTATAAGGATGTGATTTCCAGACTATTCCTTATATTATGACACAAAGAATGAGCTTTTCCCTTTTTATTTGAGAGTACGACTTATGCCAAACCCCCGAATAACTTTGGACAATTGCCTTTGAATACTCTCTAGTGCACTGCCTAGCATGATGTTGATTTTACATCTGTTGGAATAATAACAAAAAGAACTCATAATAGGCTTTCTAAGCGAAATGATAGCTTCAGCCATCTGGACATAGTTAGAAGATTTATACTTCCACTTCTGATTTTCCTAGAGTGTTCCTAGCAAACATTCAGTGCAAAACTGAAGAGTACAAGAATAATCTGTGTACACTCGCTTCTCTGTAAGTGACATGTACACAAACTTCTACGTGCCCTTTTTTTTTCAAAGGGAAAATCTGTTGAGTGCGTTAACAGTTAATGACATCCTAAGTAGTCTGTCTGTGCTACTGCACAGTGCATTCCTTTAGCACTCCATATGAAAAGTTTCATTCAAATCTCTGGGTGCTGACTCATATCCTGCAGCATCACTCAGCAGCCACTGCTTCTACCTGAACAGTTCCCCAAGCTCGTTGCACCAAAGACTTAATTTTCAGGTATTGAGTTCCCATTTAAACAATGCATAATGGTTACTTCTGTTTTGGCAAGATCATTTCACTTTGGACTAAAAACTGGCCATCTGTATGAGCCCTAAATTATTACTCACCTTCTGTCTGAGCAGTACGATTCTTCCCTCCTCCAGAGCTGTTGGTGAGATGGTTGTCTGCTCCTTAGCAGTCTAAGGTCCAGTGGAGCCAGGACACCCCTCTAGTAATTGGAACACATGTCTGAAAGGGTATGATTTAGGTCAGAGTCTTAGACTTCAGTCTCTCCCATTCCATGCGACAGTAGGTAACACCAGTCATTGGCTTCCTCTGCAGAGGAGTGATGCTTGGGTTTATCCTAGTATTGAACAAAGAAATCTGTGTTTGAGAATTTTTCAAAAGAAGGAAAAATCATTTCACAGTTCTGTTTACAGCATCTGGGCTCATGGCTGCTCAATTTAATGGCAAAGTTTATGCTGATGTTTTTCATGCTGGCCAGTTGTCCTTTGACAATGCTTCTGCAGTGCTGAACTTGTGACTGTGTCTGCCTCAGTCTTCAGCTGAACTTCTGGTTAATTCGCCCATACCTGTTTTAAGCCAGGATTAGGTTGTAAGTGATGGGTAGGTAATGAAAACCTAGCCTCTCAGACATGCAATCTATGTGCTCCTGTCCTCAGCACAGTCATTGGTTCCCCTGTGAACACAGCTTCCGGAAGTTAGAAGTGGATCACATTTAGTGGGCTACACTGTACAGTGTCAAATCTAAATTTCCTGTATCCATTTCCATTTGAATCAGCAATCCTAACAATGAGGTTACTAAGATCATCCAAGGGGACAGGCCAGGGTGAGATACAAAGCCTCATTGAGGAGGAGCTATCAATTAGTAGCAGCACAGTTACTATTCAAGCTGCATTAGAAAGTAATTAAATTTAAGAGTTCCTTCCTTCAAAGCTGCAGGGGCAAGTAAATAAGCTTAACAGAAGCCACAGCTATTAAATGAAGACATACGACACAGGCAGTCAACAGCAGTAAAGACTTCCAGAAAATAAACTCTTTCAGATTAGACTTGGGGAGGGGATACAGCAGTGGATCTGACTACAAAAACTTTGCTCTAGACTTTGAAGGCACTTGCTCATGGCATCGTAAAGCTGAGTTTTGTTCTTAACAAAGGGCTGGGGTTATAAAACCGCAGTGTAAACTCTGCAAGCTGTCATCACTTATTCTCTGGGCACAGGATGAATTTTTCAAGGCATTACAAGTAGACCATTAGTTTACATGTTCCAATGAATTAAACTGAACTCCTTAAAACACAGGTGAAGTTCCGTGGTGTTGGCATGCATGATTAGAGCAGCCACGCAAGATAAATTCTCTTTGCTGATGCCAGTGGAAGGCAGGGAAATAAATCATGGTGTCTTTAACAAAACTGTTTTGATTCATCTATGTCTAAGGTATTCAAGTGCTTTTGTTGAAATCACATTGCTATTGCACGATATTCCAAAGGGACAGGTTAAAATTTCATTAGTACCAAGAGCATGAACTTCCATGTCTTTGAGATTTTTCATGTTTAACACTGAATTTGCTGAGTTTGAAGATTTTTTTTCACTGTTTGTGACAATTAAGCAGCATTATGTGTTGCTTTACTTATTCTAGAGCCTATCAAACAAGTTGGAGCTCTAACAGCTACTGAGTCAAATCAAAATCTTTCATGCCCTTAATGAGGCTTACCCCTTGTAGTGAAAGCTAATACAGGCAATATAGTTCATGCATTAAGAACTCTTTGGTACATCTCTATAGGTCTCTTTCATCACATAGATAATGGAGGCACCTTGTGAGGCTTAGTCCCATACTGCTCTGATCAGCAATCTCTGCCAATGATGTTTCGTACTTTGGCTCCCTTCATGAGATTTGAATCTTCAAAACTCTTCATGGGATCCATCCCAGCTAATTTTACCTATCTTCATAGTAGACATACAATCTGAGCTGTCCTCTAGGCTCCCTTTATTGTCAAGAAAGTTTGGTAGGTCCTCTCTTCAGAGACTAATCTGCATGTTTCCTTAGGACTGACTGTAGATGCATCCTTCAGGCTAGACAACCTATTTTTGAGCTGGCAAAGACTGTGCCAGAGGAAACACACCCTTGCTGTCAATCTCACTTTGTGTACTGTGGTGGAAGAAGATGAAGATATTTCTTCTTGTTCCTGAAGTCTTTCCCTTCCTCAGAGTGCAGCTCCTACAAAGAAGGCAAATCTCTGGGAGAAGTGCTTGTATTCACACTTACGTTTCACTCCAGCTGCTGGTACAATGGCATACTCTTATGTTCATTTCATCAAAACACATTTTCAACTTGTTTTTTCTTCTTTGTGTTTATAAAATTTTACAACAGTTTTTATGGTCACACAAGTGATCATATTAGCTGGTAGCTGAGTTTTCAACTGACTATCAACAATTCAGGAAGGGACAGGGTGCATTTCAAAGGTGCTGCCCAGTGATTTGGTAGGACTAATGTCGTGGTTTGAGCCCAGCCGGCAACAAAGA
>VZSC01016822.1:58876-90578 GCA_013398225.1 Steatornis caripensis | reverse complement strand
TATCGGCGGGCAGCAATGCTCTTGAACCGACGCTCTAACGCAGGAGTGCCAAATGTGTGCGCCATGAGACAGCTCTGGCTTATCTGCTGTATTTGGGTGGCTAGCGGGACACATTCATACGCCCCAGAACCTATGCCAAACTTCTGCTAATAAAAGAGAAAGAGTCACTCGGCAGCTCTTGTGACTGCGAAGAACTTTCCAAATGCCAGAGCGGAAGCGGTGCGGAGAGGTCCCCTTGCGTCAGCCTCTGATTTAGAGACTTACCCTTCCATTTCCTAATTATCCCTAGTTTATCAATTTTGCATAGGTTAACGCTGACAATGGTAACAGCCACCACGGGCTTTGCTCAGTGAACACCTGAACGGAGGGAAAAGAAGGGGGAAATGCAAGAGGAGACGGAAAGATGTTGAAAGCGAAGTACAACAGGTTAAAACTTTTCGCAAGGAGAAATACACAGGGATGCAGGAGCACTGGCATTTTGNCTGACAATGGTAACAGCCACCACGGGCTTTGCTCAGTGAACACCTGAACGGAGGGAAAAGAAGGGGGAAATGCAAGAGGAGACGGAAAGATGTTGAAAGCGAAGTACAACAGGTTAAAACTTTTCGCAAGGAGAAATACACAGGGATGCAGGAGCACTGGCATTTTGTGAAGGCAAAGGAAAAGGAAGTGACGTTGCGAAGGAACGATAATAAGCGAATGGAGAGAGGAAGGAGACCACAGATGTCGCTCCTTTCCCCCAAGGAGCAGCAAATGCGTTTGTAAGGGCACTGACAAATTATTAAGCATTTCTTTCCTCGTTATTACACCTACTTTGTACACGGTTTTGCCAAGCCTGAGAAGCGTGAGGGCGCAGGGCAGCTGCCGCTGCTCCAACCCAAGCGTGTGTTTTCTCGAAATGGTTCTTCAGACGCCTGTCTCGTGCGTGTCCGGACAGACAGACCGCCGCAGGGCTGCAGCTGGGGGATGGAAACCCCGCCTGCTAGTTCAGGGGATTAAATGGTGCGTTTGGTCACACAGAGCCACGGCCAGCCTCAGCACCACCCTGGACCACAGACAAGGGCAGGAGGAGCAGGGGGCTCTGCTGGAGGGGCCAAGGCCTGGGAAGGTAGCGAAAAGACCAAAGAGTGGACTGGCTCGCGTTTCTTTTTGGGTCAAGCAGAGCCCCTGGGCTACAGCTGACACGGAAACTGGGCTGGCAGTCAGGCTACACATTCTCCAACGCAGACCAACGAGCGTGACCCGACACAGGGCTTTGCATGGCTATGGGGTGATGGAAACCCTACGCCACCGACGCGGCACCACGCCCGGAAAAGTTGGCCATGGTGGTCCCAGACCTGCACCAGGAACAACTACCAGCTCACTGATGATCGCAAGACCCGTGTGCTCCTGCACGTTTCGGTGCTCAGATCAGGCCCACGGGTATGCCGGTTCAGAGCACAAAGGCACTCGTAGCAAACACCACAGCCTCTCTCTTGCCATCACGCCATCTCAGAGGTGGGCAGAGGTTTCTGAGGGCTGCTGAGCAGCTGCAGGGCGGCTGCACAGGCTGGTCACTGCTCAAAGGAGCCCCACGATGTCAACACCAAGCTCTGCGGTGCTGTGATCCGACACCTTCTCTCCTCCCGAGCGCCCGGAACTGCACGACTCGACGCCTCAGGCACGAGGGAAACACATGCTTGAAAGGTCTGGGTAAGGCCGTGTTAAAGCAGGCACAAGAAGGTCCAAGGGGAAAGCAAGAAGAGCCACAGGCAGCACGCAACACACGAGAAAATAATTAAAAAGTATTCTGGGAACAAAGTGGCAGGAATGACATCAAAACCCAAAGCTTTCAGCTATTTCTTTGAAGATTTTAGTCTGCATTTGGGAGGGCTGCCAAAATCCGTAGCGCATGCNGGCAGCACGCAACACACGAGAAAATAATTAAAAAGTATTCTGGGAACAAAGTGGCAGGAATGACATCAAAACCCAAAGCTTTCAGCTATTTCTTTGAAGATTTTAGTCTGCATTTGGGAGGGCTGCCAAAATCAGTAGCGCATGCGAGCAGGACACCAGTGACCGCTCCAGAAGACCTTTTAAAGCGATGTCCTACGCGAGCCCCACCTCAGCAACCCGCCCGTGGCGCCCCGGGACCTCCCGGCCTCTAACAGCGCGTGGCCCTAAGAGCACATTCACCACCATTAGGTACCCCGACAGAGCCCCGTTCTCGGCTGGCAAGACTTCAAAGCAGCACAACCTACTTGCCTTTAACAAAATACAAGACACTTACCCATTAATATACTCAACAGCTTTTGAACTCTAGAATTTACTCCAACGATTCGGTAGAGCCCTTGCTCATTGATCCCTAGGAAAAACAAAGAGCTTATTAGGAGAATGTCAAAAGAGCTACTGACATTTCTTTCATTTCTTTGGCTTCTCTAATAGCAAAAAACGATTAAACCCTCTCACCAACGACATACAAAATTAGAGATGAGGATAAAATTTGATTTTGATGTCAGGGCTTTCATGTATCGATTAAAAGTATTACCCCCAACTAGCTCAGTAATAAAAGACCCAAGGACGTCTTCCCACCATACCGCTGTCAGCAAGGGACTGTGGCTGCACCGCGAAGGAAGCCCAGCAGCTCCCAGGGGTTCCTTTGCTCTCCACAGCAGTTGCTGCGCTGCTGCCAGTATCACAGGGGAAGAAGAGCCCACAGCCGGTTACGTTGCCCACGGGCAGGAAGAAGACCCCAGGGAAAGCATGGGGGCAGAAACGCAGCCAGCTCAGAGCCCTGCGGCCCCAAGTTTCCTGCGGGGCCCCTTTCCCACCCAGCGCAGGCGTCAGTGCGCTCCGAGCCGACGGGAGAACAAGACCCCCGTTTCACTGTGAGGGGGGTGCTAGCTAACAAGCTAGCCCGTCTGAATATAAGCAGTCCTCACGAGAGGGTTAGGGGGAGGATGGAAACACAGATCTACTCATTACCCCGCACGAGAGGAGGAGGTGCTTCGCGGCAGCACCGCATGAGGGGACGCTCAAACGAAATGCACGTCCAGCACATTATTTCCTGACTCTGCCCCTGAGGCTGGCTCAGCCCCTGCTAACCCCGGCCACGGGGCAAACGCACGTCCCAGCAAAGGCATCTGCCTGAGCAGATCGCAGGGTTTATCTGACGTGGGTCTCTGGGGGTTAATGAATCACTTTTGTTCGTGGAAAGAGCAGGTAAGCAATTGCTCCGCTCCAAACAGCTGCGAGGCCGTCCCCCAAAACAAGACCATCTGGTGAGCTGCTCTACCTCTTGTTTCGACAGCATGTATGCACTTCTTGATAATGCTGAAGCCGATATTATCCAACTGGGCAGCTGAAAGGGAAGAGAAGAGAGAAGCGATGAACACCTCGCAGAGGGATGGCTTCACGCTGAGCACAACACTCATCCCGCAGTCGCCGCTGACATTCGCAGCAACACCGCACCACGGCTCAGCCGGGGCGGGGAGGAAGGAGAACGAGATAAATTAGGTGTTCAGGGAGCAAAGGCACAGTACAGTAGCCCGTCCCAGGTGTAAGCCAGGCATGCACAGAACCCTCGTCCGTCGCCTCAACCTCCGCGTCCCCCCGAACCGGCCCCTCCCATGCCTGCCGAGCAGCAGAGCCCAGGGCTCTGTCAGAGATTTACGTCCGCAGTTGGTCAAAATATTAATTTAGGATCAAGGTGAGATTAACTCGAAGAGACCTTTGTCTGGGAAGTTGATACTAGGTCGCTCGGAAAAAAAATGGCAATCGTATTTATTTTTGACACCACAAAACCTAGAAAACGGCACACGAGGCAGCTTGCTTGATGAGTCCCGGGCAATTCCTGGAAATCCTTCCAGCTCTCCACCCAGCTAACCAAGCCATCTACGTGCTGGGGAGATGCCTTCGCCTCCAGGCCACCTCCATCGCCTCGCACCGGGGACCGCGCGGTGCCCAGGGTACGGAGCGACCTCCCCGGGGCAGCGAGGTGGGAGCCTTTGCTGCCTCAGATCCCTTCTTGAGGCTTTTGAGGCGGTTTTGTGCAGATGCAGGTTTTTTCAAGGACAAGCGTATGACAGGTTAGAGCATTGAAAAGTTAGGGTAAAAGGAGTATTGGGAAAGAAACGAGCGGAAGAGAAAAGCGGGATATAACCGTCAGCAGCGACTGTGAAGGAAAATGGGGAAAGAAACCAAAAGAAAGGTGAAAGCGTGGAGGCAAAAACATAGCACGAAGAGGAGAGAGCTGACGGCACGCGGCGGTGGAACAGCAACAGGGACGGGGAGGTGGGAGCGCGTTTCGGGTCAAAACTCCGTCCGAAGCATCTCCTGCGCCCGCCGGGAGGGGACCTGTCCCTGGGGAGCCAGGAAGCGCCGAGCCCGGCCGCCGGCAGTGTTTACGCCCTGCCCGCACCACGCTCCAGCGGACGCTGCTGCCCCTCCGGCAGTGCAAACCCCAGCTGAACAGCATTGTCTCGCGAACGCTGCCCATCGCATCCATTCACCCTCACCCTGTGCAGAAGCGCACGGTTCAAGAACAGCGCCTTCTTTTATTAGCACTAATGAAATATTTATTCGGCGCAAATTAGGATGTCCTGAAGGCAGCTGGCTGCCTGAGAGTGAGATCTAAACCATTCGTATTAATGGAATGTAAAACTCAATTAACTCATGTCGTTACAGGTTTTCACATTTAATTTCAAGGAATTACTAATACACGGATCCAAGTACCTGCTGCAAGAACTCAGCCCTTAGTCAGCTTTCCACCACTACATGGAAAACGCTGCCCGTAGACAGCTTAAGGAAAATTACTTCCTCCCTACATAAAGGTTCGGGAAACCTTTCACATGGCGCCACAGAGAAGGGTGTGCAAGGTCACCCCGGGCTCCAGCGCTGGGATGAGCATCCTAAGCAGAGGCCGCGGGACGCAGGGCACGCAGCCCGCCCACCTCCCTTGTGCCACCTCATCAAGCAAAACCCTTTTGCCCCCGCTTGCCCTCGAGCTGGCAGGGACTCAGCGGCCCCCGCCGCCATCCTGCCTCCCGCGGCATGGGCCCAGCGTCACCGGGGACCAGGGGAGAGCCACGACCAGCGCCGCTGCCCGGCGGCCACGCGGAAGGTACAGGATTTTCCCAGGCGCACCCGACAGAGGATCGCAGAGTGTGGCTGAGTGGTTTAAGATGTTGAACTCCGGCAAGTAGAGAAGGCACAGTGTTAGCTTAAAAGCAGATGACTTCACGTCTGCACAGACTTGAGGGAATGCCGTGTTGTAAGAGACGTCAAACTCTTTTCATCGAGAGCACAGCAGGAAGGGATCAGAGCCGCGGCTGGCAGAGGCCTCACAGCTGGGCACGTGCAATTTTACTCCTTCGCGTTCCCCCTGTTCGCATCTTATCTTTAAACCTAGATTCTCTGCTGCTCCGTGATAAGCTGCCAGCTCGCCGCCTGCCTACGTTTGCCTGGTGCAGGCCCTTGCTAATCGCTTGTTTTGAGCTCTCCGCTGGTGATGTTTCTCGTTTGATGAATGGCACGAGAACGTGAAACAGTGAAACAGCTCTATTATATTTTTCTGGGCAAGCACACTGGAGTGCTGAGCCAACATAAGCACACAAGTTGCAGGATGCCTGGGCCATAGGAGGTGTGAATATCCAGAAGCTCCAGGGCCCTTTGCTGGGCACCTGGAGGGCTCTCAGCACTGCTCCCAGCCTCTTTCCAAGCACGGACGCAGCATAAAGTCGATGATCAGTGGGGCACAGCCCCACCACACCCCAGATCACTGATAAACACAAGCACAGGGGTACCTGAGAAGCAGGAAGCCACCATGTAGAAACCCTTTTGAGCAGGCAAACCCGGTTCATCCGGCCTCGTTAGCCTTGGCTCACCACTGGCCATGACCCTGATCTGCCGGCACCCCAGCACAGTGGTGTCCAGCCAGCACGGTTCACCATTTCAGGCTCTCTGACAAACACTTTAAACGCCAACCCATCCCGCAAACCAGTTTTCCCTCGGTCCCTCGCATGTTTGAACGCGAGCAGAAGACACCCACAAACGCGCGTCCTCCCGGGGTGCAGAGCCCACCGCCCCACCGCCGAGCAAGAGGCCGGCACCGCACCTTTCCGCAGCGCTTGGCAATAGCAGGGGTAAGACACGAAGCGGTCCTTCCGGATGGAAGCGACCAAGCATNCCCGGGGTGCAGAGCCCACCGCCCCACCGCCGAGCAAGAGGCCGGCACCGCACCTTTCCGCAGCGCTTGGCAATAGCAGGGGTAAGACAAGAAGCGGTCCTTCCGGATGGAAGTGACCAAGCATAATCCTCCCAAGGAGATGAATAAGCTCTTCCACTCGTTGCTGAGCTCTGGATCAGGAACGGTTGGGGATTTATTTGCAGTAGTTATATCCAGAAATAATATCTGATTAAATATCCAAAGCGCCTTCATCCTTAAATTTAACTTTTAATGAGCATTGTAAAAGCTTGATTTCCCCTCTCACAGAAGCAGCTTCTCTTTATCTCACTCATTTACCCGATGATTCAGTTCGGGAACCGCACAGACCAAGGTCGCATTTGTACGTGCTGCTGCCCAGACCTTACACGTGCTCCACAGCCACCCACAGCCCCCAGCTCTGGTTCAGCAGCTTAGACCCTGCTTGGCGTCCGTTTGATAGCGGCTGCCAGCCAGGAGAAAGGAAGGGGCAACCGATTGCCTTTGGGGGCTGGGGAGAGCAACGCCGTATGAGCGCGCAGGGTCTGCGGTCCCAGCAGCTTTGGCCACACCGAGTCTGGCCGGTTACGGCCCCATCCTCGTTGCCGCTCTCCTCCATGCCCCAGCAGCAGGGCTAGCGCAGCGACAGGGTTCATTCAGCAAGATTAACCAGAAAAAAGAAAACAAATTTAAAAATCTGCTCTATCAAAAAACCCCACCAAGCCCAAGTCTTCGGCCGCTGACCTCAGCGAG
This sequence comes from Steatornis caripensis, assembly GCA_013398225.1. Lineage (NCBI taxonomy): Eukaryota > Metazoa > Chordata > Aves > Caprimulgiformes > Steatornithidae > Steatornis > Steatornis caripensis. The sequence goes on along the minus strand of VZSC01016822.1, from coordinate 83,644 downwards.
GGCTGCCGCTGCAGCATGGCGGGGTAGGAACGTGTGTGCGGGAGGGACGCGGCCCACGCTCAGATGGGTCTAACCCGCGTGGAGCTGCCTCCTGCGCCAGCGGGGGTCAGGGAGCAGGAAGGCAGCAGGGAAGAGCAAACTCTCAGGGCTGCCACAGAAAAGCGCGGCCAACACGCTGCCCTGCTCTTCACAACAGGCATCCCTAATCCCCATCCCGTATGTTTGAAACGGCCTCTCAGTCATAACAGGGAGCCGATTTACAGACTCTTTTACTATCAGAGGCAGTATTTTCCTCTGTTCGTGCATTCAAAATGCTGCAGGGGCAAAGCCCACAGCCCTGCCTCCTGCTATTCCTCCCGCCTTCAGGCTCTCATTCCCCGGGGGAAAGACCTGAAACACAGCCCGAGGCCAAGACCCAAGCCACAGGCTCTTCCAAGATGCAGTACTCCTCCAGTGACCCAGCAGAGCAAGCATTTTACACCAGCAGAGGTGATACCCATCGCGTGTATTACAGCCGTCGCACACACACACATACTTACCCGACCTTCGTGTAGCATCACATTCCTAGCGCTACCGAGCCGGCCCCGTCCTGGTCTATTTTTGCCTAGCAGATTATTTCTATTTAATCCATTAATTCCTGTACTTTAAGCCGATATGGCATACCAGAGCATCGGCAAGGGGGCGAGAAGACTGAATCAGCTCTGTTCAGCCTTAGGCAACCTTGCTGGCTCCGGCTGTGTGCGCGCTGGTCGTGGCAGCGCAAGGTCAAAGCAAGCTCTTCTGCACAGCCCACCACACGCTCCTGCGCCGCGTAACCAAGTGCCACGATGATTACTGTTACGAGCTCCTCCAAAGACTTCATGGAATTAAGAGCCACAGAGAAAAGGGAGAAACGAAGAAGCAGAGACCGGAGAGAAATGAGTTTTCAAGCCTTGTTTCAAGTGTCAAACTACCAGTGAGCTGCCAAGATTGGGAAATGAAGATTGCTGGGGCGGGCCGGGCCACGAGCAGACGGGGCAGTCGGGGGCCTCAAGGTCTGCGAAGAGCTTAGGAAAATAAAGACAGCTTTGGATGGCGCCCTGAACCAAGAGGGACCCGAGCGGATACGGAGAAAGGAGAGGGAAATGGTGGGGACGGGAAGGGAAAGGCGTTCTACTGTGCTTTTCCACGCAATAAGCACAAATGGCCTGGAGGATGTGTTGCCACGGAGCAGGGCAAGTCCTCCTGGTTTGCAAACCCATGCACCTAAACCCACGCGGCTGTAGCAGCTCGCCGACACCCGCTCACCCCCGCCGCTCGGCACTGCCTCCTCCCAGCTCCCAAGGAAGGTTCGGATACATCACCCTGCAGGCCGACAGCCATCTGGCCACGCAGCAGGATGTAAAACTCCAAAGCTCGGTAAAATTAGACAGTGGTCAGAAAGCAGACCTCACCATAGCACTGCGAGTCCCTTTCAGACCAACCTAGGCACGGGCAGGAAGCCGAGGCATACGGGCTTTCAGGGTCGGGAATTGCATCCGGACTCCACACNTCTGCTACCGCGGGCCCTCAACAACGCTCTGCACAGCTGGCCGTGGGCAGGAGCCTGCGCTCAGGGGGCAGAAACAGCGTGGCAACGNCCCTGCAGGCCGACAGCCATCTGGCCACGCAGCAGGATGTAAAACTCCAAAGCTCGGTAAAATTAGACAGTGGTCAGAAAGCAGACCTCACCATAGCACTGCGAGTCCCTTTCAGACCAACCTAGGCACGGGCAGGAAGCCGAGGCATACGGGCTTTCAGGGTCGGGAATTGCATCCGGACTCCACACGATCCCTGCACTCGTTTCGAGTCCTTATAGGAAGCTCCTGTACCATGGGCTGTGTGGCAAAAAGCCAGTCCCTGAATCAACTTTAAGCGTAGCTGGTGAGGCAAGCCGTTCACTACACTACGGACATGGTTTTAATGAGGCGTCTCCGATGTCTGAGCACAGCAGCCCCAGCCAGAGGCAGATGTGGAAACAACGGCCAGCAGACGGTTCGGGAGCGCTGCGATGTAAGCAGCCTTCGGCCGAGGGTCCCAGCGCTCCCCACAGCGAGGAGGAGGGTCTGCAGGGCAGACAAGGAGGATTGCTCTCATTTTTAAGACGGACCATCAAAATGGAAGAGGTACTAAGAGACAAGAAACCTCACCAAAGCCTCCTTGGCTGATTAAAACCCCAGCTTCATACTCGTCTGGTGACGGCGCACAGGGAGATACTTGGCATTTGGTGCTTTCGCCAAAGTCTCGCTATGCTTTGCCAAACGCTGAGCTCCTCCGGAGAGGCACAATGGACGCGTGGGCTGCAGTCACCACCAGCACTACAAACAAACAACTTTCCAAAGCAGCACAGGCAACCCCGGTCTGGGAACCGACACAGGAGGCAACCATGGGAGCTGCCCCCAGCCTGGGGACAAACCGGCTTTCTCCTCAAAGCCAGCAGCTTCCGGCATACCCGTCATGGGCATCCAGCCAGGGATCTGTCTAGGGGCTGGCAAGGCAAGGCACGGCACCCACAAGCCATGCCCCAAGAGCAGCAGCAGAACCGCTCAGCCCACTCCGGGCAGCGGGCGCATGGGCAGCACGTCCTGCCAGGCCGGGCTGTGCCACAGGGCCACAGCCCACCCTCCCGGCCAAGCATCGCCCCGTCAGCCTTGCACCCAACCGAGTGAGACATTCCCCTCCGACACGTACACACGTCTCAGATTAAGCCCAGGAAAACAATCTATTTATATGCTAGCAGCGGCCGCAGCAGGCGGCCCAGAGCCTGCTCCTGCCCGCACCTCTGCTACCGCGGGCCCTCAACAACGCTCTGCACAGCTGGCCGTGGGCAGGAGCCTGCGCTCAGGGGGCAGAAACAGCGTGGCAACGAAGAGCCAGAGGGCAGCACCACCACCCAGCAGCCCTTACCTAAGGAAAACCTAAAGAGGCATTTAGGAGCCCCGACCTGGGATCCGTTGCAAGCTTGGCAGCTGAAGACCGGGATTAGACAGTAGAAATAACCCCGGAAAGTCGTGGACACACTTGACTCAAGCTCTTACCATCCCTAAAAGAGCCGCCGTTGCTTTGCAGGATGACTCCAGCCTAAGCCGCAGCCCCGGGAGGATTTCTGGCTGACAGCATGTAAGATGGGAAGGTCGCGGTTTGACAAGCACATCTTTCAGAAGCTGTAATTACTTCACCAATCGCTTTGCCAATCCTTCCTCCCATCCCTAATGTTTTCCCTGCTTTTCCATCACCCCTCAACAAAGTTTAGAAAACGGTTATTTTGACACGTTTCTTGAGCCAAATCACCGCGTATTATCCCGGCAGAGCCAGGGGCTGCGTGCAGGGGACCCACAGCGGGGACAGCTCGTGGCCAGGCTACGACAGAGTTGCGCAAGTCCTGCTATCCGTGCCTCAAAAACCTCATTTTGCCCGTAAAACGGAGAAAAGACGGAGCTGTTCTACACAGACCTCGCATCCAGCTGGGGCATGAGCCACACCGCCCTCCAGCAGCGTGAGGCACAGCATTTAACTCTGCGAGGGTCGTCTGGGTCGCACAAAGCCAAGAGGAATGCACGGAGGGCGAGAGGGACGCGCGGCTGACCACACGGAGGACCGACAGGGAAGGGAGAGGCGACGTCGGAGAGAGCAGAGAGGAGGAGGAGACTGTTCTGTGCAAGGGCTGAAAATGGGTGCGAGAAACATTATCTGCAAATTATACCTATTATTATGAAAAAAATGCTTCTACTCCCGATTAAAATACCCTGTCTGAGGCAGCATAAGAAGGAACTATTTACTAACCATCAGCCTGGGCTGGGCTCCCGTGTGACCGATGACTATGGGGGAAGGAGGGAAAGGATCAGAGTTTTGAGTATTGCAATTATGGCAATTCAAACCTTCTGGGAAATGGCTCAATTAAGGGTTTTGAAACACAGGACATAAGAGCCAGGACCAGGTGCAACCGCTCCTCTAAGAAGAAAAGCAAGTGCTTTCTTGACTCAAGTCTTTGATTGCCCGAACTACAATAAAAACAGCTCCTTTTTTAGGGGCTCTTGTTGACAATCTGGTTAGGCAGGACCTCCCTACTCTAAAATTTTTGCTCCAGTTTCCCTTTGGAAAAGGCATGCTTATCCTCCGCATTCTGGTTCAGAAAGGAGAGTTGGTTGGTCCAAGATGTCATCTGCACTCGTTGGCTCCGATAGGCGAAAGGAGCCAGTCCCGAGGCACGCCAGCACCCGCCGCTGCGGCCTGGGGACACTGGGGTGCGGGGTGGGCAGGAGGGGACGCACCCCGAAGTGCCAAGGGAACAGCTCGGCACTGCTCTCCATGGCCCCAAGTCCCACCACCAAGTTTCTGCACCAGCTTCCTGCTGGGCACCAGAGCTGGCTCCTCCCCAGGGCCACCCTGAGGTCCCCACGCCAAGCCCCCCCCGGCCCACGCCCTTGGCCCAGGGGAGCACGGCACAGCCCGGTGTCACCAGCGCCGGCAGCTCAGCCTCTCCTGCTGACCCACCGAAGTCTGACCCCACACAGCACAGCCACTTTCTCAGGGGGTCTGGCTTGACAAGAAATACTTACTGCCTTCACTTTGGTTGTCCTTGTTCGAGTTGTAGACCTGGAAAACACAAGAAGAAAGTCTTATGAAGACCCTGGCTCCTCCTGGGAAGGGCCTGCTGTCATGTCTGGTGCCACCCTGGCTGGTGACAGCTGCCCGGAGGACCTGCCTCAACCTCCCCCAGCAGCGTGGTCCCCAGAGCCCACCACAGCCTTCCGCATTCAAACCGCCAGGTTGCCAGAGCTTTGGAGCTGTATTAGAGTAACAACGAGGACAGTTCTTAAAACGAGAGAACGTAAACGGGACGGACTGGGTAAGAGTAGAAACTAAAGGGGCTTTTAAACAAACGGAAGGTGGGCATTCCTGTCCTCCACGCGCTTCTCAAAGGTGCACATAAAGGACGTACACTCAGCGCGCAGCAGACAGTTCCCCGTGCATCTTACGGGCATCGCAGCAACACCCGGGAGGCGCAACTCAGGTGCGGAGTAGCTCACAAGTACTTACAGCCTGAAGGAAGGAGCCAGGCAAGGTGTAAGGAAGGAAGAGGGATGTCAGTACCTTAGAGAAGCCCTGAAACGCAGAAGGACGAGGCAACGCACCCAGCAGGCCCACGCTGGGGCTTCATCCCAGGCCTCCCCTGTCTTCAAATATAGGTGCTCTTCCTCCTGTCCCAGTCACTACTACAGCTCGGCCACTTTAGATTAAAGTGGTGTTTCAGTGGATACAATAAAAAGGGGAAAAACAACGGCAGAAGGTTTCAATCACAGTTTGAGGACTACGCAATGAAAACTGCGGCTGTAAGAGCAGCCTTCAGACGGGTTGTGTTTCCCTGGCTCGACAGAAACACACACACCGGCGCTCCATCAGCATCACGGGCTGGGGCCGAGCATGGCAGCATCCATTCAAACAGGAAAAATGGCCTGTGTAGGCCGTTAAACAAAGCCGGCAGCGTGCACACCCTTCCTCTGCAGGGAACAAAGCTGGGAGCCCCCTTCCAGCGGGAGCGAAGCACGGGGAACTGATTTAATCACATGCTGCCTCCAGAAATAGCAAGCGGGGAAGGAAAGTTTCCAAAGGCGATGTTGATAGCAACACACGAGGCAGCAACAGCGGACACATCCGAGGGGAGCGGGGAGGAGGAGAGGCTCTGATCTGCAACCAGGCAGGCAAGCGTTTCTCGACCTTTCCCACCGCAGGCTCCCAGTTAATGGGGTTAACGCCGAGGACGGAGATTCAGAAGCTGCCCTGGGTGCGAGGGCCTGTGCGTCTCCCCCGAGAGCTCCAGCAGCAGCACGAGGCCGGGAAGCTGACAGTATAACAGCCTCAAAGGACCGGGGCTAGCGGCAGGCGGGCACGCACGCTGCTCACCGCAGCAGACCTCACCGCCACGCTCGCCCTGGGTGCCCCGACACCAGCCCAACACCCCCATTACCCATACCAAAAAACCCCACAAACAGGCTGTGTGTCACGTAGCACATCACCATTGGGCCACGTAAACAGACGCCTGCCTTGGAGGTCATCAAAACACAGGCTATTCCTGGGCTCTCTGGCCTACCGGCCATGGTGCCGGCCTCGCCCAGAGCCACCAAAGCTGCAGCTCCAGGGACACCTCTGCGGTGGCAAAGCGGACGCGAGCAGCTCTCGCCCCACACGTGCCAGTCGGGGCGGTGAGCGGAGCGCGGGAACTTAGTCAGCATTAAAGACTGAAATGAACCTGTTCATTTGTCTCCTACAGGTTTATCTTCAACGGAGCGAGACCTGTCCCTCAATGCCATCCACCGCAAGGCCACAGCCAGCTGTGGCACCAGCCGGAGCGCAGCAGGACGGCTTGCATCCGCTCCGCCACCCAGGACATGTTCAGCGAAGCACAAATTTAATGGTGTAGCTCAAAACTGGGGGTTTGGGCAGAGACTGATCCCTCAACGCTAATTCCCACTCTTCCCGGACTGTTTCCCAAGGACCACCTTCCCTCTCCCCCTCCCAGGGCACCTAGCTACGCAACGCAGGACGAAGTAGAGATTTTTGTTTGCAGGAGAAAATCTGTCATCCCACATCTGGAGACCAGGGGATGATTCCACAGCAAAACCAGCTGTAGTCAGCAAGTGAGTTTCCCTCCAGGAACAGTGTTTATATCAATAAAATAAAATAAGTGAAAAGAGGGAAGGAAACAACAGCGAGCTCCTCTGCCAGCGGTGCTGTCTGGTAGCCCTGGCTGTGAAGTCAACCTTCCCTAAAGAAGTTTTTCTCTCCAGCTTCAGTACGAGCATTGAGGACTCACTGAAGGGACCGGGGACACAGCCTGAGGTGACTCTGTTCAAAGGCTTGCAGATGCGCGGCCCTTCCTGGGGTCCCACGCAGACTTCAAGCGCTGCACTCCCCCCGGCTCGCCGCAGCCGGCTCGCTTAACGCTGTCCACAATAAAAGGGTGACTGGGCTCTCGCAGCCTTGCTCTCCAGTTCCAGCCGCGTTACTCCCCAAGAGGCCCCGCTTCGCCCGGGGCTGCCGTCCCAGCCCGGCCACTGCCCTTGCTGAGCGCACACCAGCTCCCGTGCCCGGGACGCCAAAGCATTTTCCAACTCTTCTGGGTCCACCCAGGTTTCAGCCGCTTGCTCTGGCACCTGCCGTGCTTCCTGGCGCAGGTTCGCTATCCACTGCCCTTCTCCCAGCGTTTGGCGCCCGGGCCCAAAGGGCCAGTCACGCACCTCAAGTTATGGTGCGCAGCACATCGGCTACAGGGAAAAACATCTGCCTGCGTGTTCGCTCTTCCAGTTTGGTTACAAGAAACAATAGAGAGGTTGTGAATCATCAGGGACTGTTCTTTAAAACAGGGGGAAAGGACAGACAATGAAACACAGTATGCTTATGCCATTAATTGCAAAGTGTGCACACAGTGAGAAGGAAATTTCATGCAGAGGTCAACTATGCAACCATAAAACAAGGAGATACTGTCATCCTACAGTCATCTTATTAAGGGCGAGCCTTTTATCCATTGTCAGTGCGTAAATCTATTAACGCCACTCTGCAACATCAGGGTTTTATCCAAGCCCCAATTCTGTAATAGCATTTCCTTTTCCAAGAAAAACATTACATTTAAAAAGAAATCCTTTTCCTATACTGCCTCAAGTCTTTTGAAGAGAGATATTTTTTACGATAAGAGAAAGTTTCCAAGTTTGAAGAAAGGTCTGCTGTGTAAGAGGTCCAAGAGCGAAGCTCCTCCAGCACCCTAAGAGCCGTCATCTGCCCCGCTGCCAAAAACGTGCCCTTCGTGCCCCCGCACTGCGCTGGCCCAGCCCGCAGAGACCCTCGGGCTCTTGGCACGACAAAAGGCCGTTCCTGCCCGGCTTGGCTTTGCGCAGTAACACCCCACTGTTTCCAAAACAGCTCTGGTAATATGCAGGGCTTATAGCACGAGGATGCGTTTTAAGATTAAGCCTCATATGCAAGTCAGTTGGTTGACGGACCAGCCTTCCTCCCTGCGAAAGGTGCGGAATTTTAAAGAGGCCCTTACTATTCATTATACCCAAGGCTCCATGGATTACTGACAAAAACTCGCAGACTGCTCACACAGGAGCCTATGTTTCACCTGCACCATCCCCCCTGTAACTCCACCATGCTGTTACGCTGTCAATTTGTCTTTACAGCACCGCAGAAAATCAGAAATCCGATCACTTCTGCCAAGGGAGAGGCAACGGAGGCCCTGCGCTCCGCGGTGCTCCCAAACGCTCTCTGAGCTGCCTGGTACTGGTGAACAAGCCCTGCAACCCAGCCCAGAACTAAGAAACTCAGCACACAGAAAAACTCAGCCTACTGCTGGGGAGACCTCCAGCAACCCCGACAGCTATGCGGTTGCTGGATCTGTGTTCAGACCACAAAGATTTTCGAAGCTCTCCGTGCAGAGCTGCTCTTCCAGCAGAAACTGTGAAGCCACCCCCGACCTCCCCGGTCCCCCCCGGCAGCCCAAGCCCACCGCTGCCCACGGTCATCGGGCAGAAGCACCGGTCTGCAGATGCAGCCAGTGTGACGACCACGGCTGTCTCTCCTGTGCGACGTTTGCAGCCAGCACAGGCAACATCCCACCACTGCCTGCCAACCACGCGAAGCCTTTGGCTGCCAGAGCCTCCCGCGTTCAGGGCTGCCCACCCACGCTGGCCGCACGTCTCCTGTGCCGGGGCAGAGGACCAAAGGGACAGTGAGCGTGCAGAGCGGGAAACACCTCACTTGGTTGTGTAAAGGACTAAAAATATTTCCCCATAGGATCTGTATGGCAAAGGACAAAACAGTCACGAAAGAGTTGCGAGATCTCCAGAGCGATGCCCTCTGCCCTACCCCAGGCTCACTGCCTGCAACACAGGGACAGGCATTGGCGGCAGCACAGGCTGCACAGCGGCACAGGCTGTGGGGGACTGGCGTGCCGGGGCACACGCACGGCACCGAGACCCATGGCCGTGGCCGCGTCTGTCCTGGGAGAAGTGTCAGGAGAGCTGGGTGCCAGGCTGGGAGCACACGGCCTTCGAAAATCTCTTCCAAACCCTCTTCCAAACAATGGCCAAGCGCTGGATTTGAAGAGAGAGGCAGGTATATTTTTTTATCCCGTCCCAAAACCCTCTCCTGCATGTCTGTGCGCAATCCCTGCGCTAAGGTTTGCTGCAGGCAGCCTCACCACGGCCGCGTGGGTGAGCACCGGGTGCTGGCTCGGCGTCAGACGCAGCGCCGAGGCATGGGGCTCTGACGCTTGCGCCAGCGTGAGCGTGCACGGCTACAGCTCGCAGGGCAACAGCGCTGAGCAGACGACGGCACGCAGCAGGTTTGCCGAGAACAGACAGTTCTGCAGGCATGCGCGTCGCCCAGGACAGAGCCAGATGATAAACCACCATAAAACACGTATAGTCGTATACGCGGGCACACACCATTTTCCTGTCGTTAACGCGCTCTGGAAAAAACAGACCTGAACCCCAGAAAGCTTCTCATGAAGTAAAAAGCTTCTTTCGCTTTCAGTATTAGTCACTGACAAAGAGTAGGAAATTCGAGAGAAGAAAGCCTTTGGTGAGGTGAGGGGCCTGCGTCCCGCGGACCGCGCGTGGGAACAGGCTCAGCTAGAAAGCTCACGAAACGGGCTAGTGACTAACTTGGAGACAAATCCCTACCCTGCAGCACCGCAACCGTTCTAACATCATGTCCTTACTAATTATTCCCACTTGATTGTATCTTCAGAGCCAAAATATATTTACTAGGAAGCCTCAGAAGTGATGTGCATACAAAAAATACACATTAACCTAGCACAAAACTTGCAGACCTCGATGCCTTGAATTTACTTTTCTAAATTCATACTGCAGATGGTCAAATATCCCGAACAAAACCTGACCGTACCTTTTTTCAGTGGAAGCTACTGCTGCTTAATTTCTGCAGAATCACTGCTATGTGGAGGCTTAAAACAAGGCCCTTACGACCTATCATTGAAAGCCTCTGAGGTGCATCTGTAAGCAATCCAGAAGCACAAATTTTACAAGAGCACAATAGAAATTGCAATTCATTATTATCTTGAAATTTTCCCGCAAAGTTAAAATCCACACCCCACCCCCAGAACACCTGCACTATGCTCAATTATTAACTCAATATTTAAGAAAATTTATCAAAGAACAAGTTAATTCTTCCTGGTGAAATATTCACCAAATATACACGGCGTTTTGCAGAGGAAACAGTTTTACAGAGATGATTAAGAGGCCTGCGACGTTCAAGGGTGTGCTAGCTCGCGCAGACAGCCCAGGGAACGCCGCCAAGCCGTCCCGCTCGCTCGCTGCCGGCAGGACGAGCAGGAGGGTAACGACTCGCTTACGCCCTGCCCGTGGCCACAGCTGACGGCTTTCTCCTCGGTTCTCCTCTCCAACACGATGTGGAGCAAACTATGGGCAGAAGCAGCGATGCAGACCGCTGTACCCGCTGCAGTCCCCCCGCTCAAACTTCAGGTCCGTCATTACCGCACATAAACACCTACACGGGCGCTGCGGGTAATGGAAACACAAGCTGCGGATTTTCACAATCCGAAATCGTCCAACAGCCACCGTCTGTAGCCCAAAACACTTCTAGAGCCACCGTTCATAGCCTGATGGCGTCTTCTGCTTGCGCACAGATAAACCAGGAAGAACCCAACCCGTCAGCTTCCCAGCCTGATCCTAAATAAACTGCACACGTGAGCGCGCAAAGAGCAAACAGGTATGTGGGCTGTTTGGGACGAAACCGCATTGTGGCAAAAGAAAAAGAAGTAGCCGGGGTTTGGAACGGGAACTAAGAAGAGGTGATGTTGAGTAATTTTACGTTTATTTCCTCATTTCAGGGTTCACACTGGCTGCCCATTGCAACCGTCAACCTCCACAACGAATTAACTGCACTTTCATAAGGCAACTGTGTGCGCGCGCACGTCCTTTACGTGAGCGCACCACACTTCACGTGCAAAGCAGTTTGTCGTTTAAAAGTCAAACTGGCCCAACCTAAGCTGTATCCCTTGGAGGCTGCACGGTTTTCAGCACAGTTCCCAAAATCTTTCAGGCTCCAACATCGGCACGAAATTCTGCCCAAATAGCGAAAATCTAGAGGAAAGACTTGCCTAGCTTCTCAGAGGCGGCGCTGATTTACAGAAAGCCGTAACCGACAAGAGGGCCAGCAGTCCTGTTCCGCGGCCACGGACAGAGGGGTCGCCATTTGAGAAGGAACCCGCCGTTTCAATCACTCAGTCCATGCCTTGGCATGGAAGATTCCACCTTACGCTCCTTTTACTAGTGCTGGGACCTACCCTTCAAGCCAGACTTTCCATTTAGACTAAAACTGCTGCCAAAATGGGCCAGTCCTGCCAGATTTCCTTGGTCTCCCTGGAGGAGCGCGGTGTTTGTAAAGCCCTGAGCAATAGGAGGAAATGCTGCAGTGTTATGCAATTTCCTTGTGATTCATATTCAGAAATCCTCAAAACAACCATGAACGAGTTTTTCAACTTTCAGCTCAGAAGATGCACAAGCCAGAAGAGTATAAATAGACATCATTACATTCCCTCAGGACTGGTAGTCCCACTGGCCCGCCAGCCACCCAAGGACAGGTTGGGAAGACACAGGCAGGAGGAGCGCAGGGGTCTTACGTGGGCTTTTTGCAAAAGAAAAGGGAAAACAGGGTGAAAAGCAGCGTGCAGCCCGGAGTGCAGCCGTTCAGATCGACTGAGGCGGTGCGAGGTGGGGTGGTGCCTGCAGCACCCTGAAGCTGCAAAGCAGCCGCTGCACGAGGGCTCGCTCAGCCCAGCCGCGGCAAGCGCACGCTGGGACTCTGGCACAGCCGTTTTCCTACCCGTTCAATTGCCCTACATGAGAGGGACAACAGAAAATCCACTTGGAACAAGTCCTTTCTCTTAATGCCTGTCTCGCTTGGACCCCAACGATGCACCCGATCGCTTCCCCGCGGTCCAGATCCTAAGGTCCTCGCCGCCTTCAGAGAACAACAGAAACTGAAATGCATCAAGATCAGCCCTGCGGAATTTGTTTCCAATCCTGTACAAAGAGTTGGAAGCCTGAGAAGCAGCGACTGTTAAGGAAAAGGTTTATGGAAATAATCCCACAATGCCTTGACAAAAATCCCTTCAGGATGATCTTGCACAGCGCTCAAGCGCTCTTAGGAGAAGGCCAGAGAAGATTAACTCTTGCGTTCACTTAAAGCTCTGGCAGCACACAAAAATCCCCTCCGATGAACTGTAGTGAAGGCGCTGTGAAGGACGACAAACAGGTTTTGCATGGAGACCTCGGGTAACTTGAAGTGACTTCAAGCAAGCAGAACTTCAGTGAATTATTGAGCACGCTCAGTTTAAAAGATGATACGGCATTATTTTGTTTCTGCTGGTTTTACTCTATTATTTCCATACCAATTCAAGAGAAAAAGAAAGTGAAAAAATAGCATTTTCATGTTTTAATTTAGCATATAGGGGTGGCACATTTTCTCTGACTGCGAAGACTCCAAGGAGTTACCTCCTCGCTTCCTCAAACTGCTGTTGGGCCCAAGCACTTTCAGGGACTTCTGAGAAAGGCCAGTCTGTGGGTTATCCACCTCTTCTGGCCAGGCACATTAACGTTCACTTTTCTTTTCACGTGGCTGTTACTGCATTTCTGCTCCATGTTATTGCCAAAACTAGTCTTCACAAAGACAGGCAGCCTGCAGTCCTCCCTACCTGCCCTCGCTCGGTCACGCAGCCCACGAGCACCTTTCCCTTGGGCGCGACGTTGGAGAAGCCGGCTCCTCCGCTTTGCTTTCCCACCCTGCAGGAGGAAAGAGCGGAGAAGGCGATGCCCTGTAGACAGACCCGGGGAGCCCCAGAAGTTGCTCTGAAAACCTCGACACTCCGCAGGCCAGTGTTCCCCTTGCCAGGAACACTTTGTGCATCGTTTCGCTGCTCTTGCTGCCGCAGCCATGCTCCTGCCGTGCCATTTCACTTGCCCTCGTCCAGGCAGGCAGGCATGTGAGCCACACGGCACGCTGAACGCCCCGCATCCTCGTGCCTGCGTGTCCGCGGGAGGTCGCGGTGCCCCGTGGGCAGCGGCACGACGCTGCGTTTTCACAGCTGGCTTCGTTTCACCTAACATCCACAGCTGAAGGGAACCACCTCGCCCTCGGCACGCTCGCAGCCACGCTCTCCCACCGCTGCTAGCAGAGACGGCGGTAGCACCTACACAGCTGCACAGGGAGCCCGATCCAGCTGCAAATTATTCCAGTTAGTAGTATGACTATTACTTGACAGTCTGCAGCCACATCAGGTTCACAGCACAGGCGCACAAACTTTTGGACCGGCACCAGAGAAACAGAGAACGAAGAGTTGAGGATGGAGAGCCAGGTAGGCTGCCCACTTCCCATAGCTGCCCAGACGTGGATCGAGGAGCGCATGGAAGCATACCCCGAGCCGGCTCCAGCCCTCAGAGACAGAGGGCACCTCTCCAGCCCCTGCTGCCGTACCCAAAACCCGCCTGCTGACGCCCAGAGCGGTACGTGATCAGGTGCGACACCACAAAACCCCAGAACGGCAGGGACTGTTTGCTTGGCTGCAGGATCCGAGCACGCTACTCAGCCCCATCTCTGCAGAGGACCATCTCCCGCGGTGCACACAGGAATACCCAGAGCTGGGCCAGAGCCTCCGGGCACTTGAGAGCCCCTTTGTGAGATGGGTGGGCATGCCTGCGGAGGGGAGGACACCGTATACCCTGCTCCCTGCAGCAACAGGGAAGCAGGTAAAAGGAAGGAAGGAAAGAAGGGATAAACAGACAAAGAGCGAGACCGGCACAGGTCCGTACGGCACCAGGCAGGATCCTCTGCACCTGACGCCCGAGCAAGCTTGGCACACCGTTGCAGAGCTGCTATGTTGGGACACAGCCCAGCAGCAGGATGCCAGCAAAGCACAGAGCAGGAAGGCTCACGTACAAAAAAAAGCGTATTTCCTTGTTAAAAGCAGGACACCTGGCAACCTTGATGAAATCAGCCCTTGTTTCTGGCTCTGCCTTATCAAGCCTGTGCTATTTTTGTCCGAGAGCCAGGTTTTCATACTACAAGCAGGATTCTCAGAGCTAGACTACACTGTGTTGTGGCTAGAAATAACCTTCCTTGCTCTCTGAGCCAGAACGATATAGATAGGAGTAAGATCTTTCCCAGCCCAGATCCCTGCAAACCTCCCTGCAGGGGAAGGGGAGGAAAAAATATGCTTTGCTTCCCAAGTGAAAGACTTGGCAGGGCAGCAGAAACCCGCTGTGAAATGCTGGTTTATGTCATTCAAACGAGGGCTGTTCATTTGGAAGAGGGTGGCCCAGGGTCCCTGGCAGCTCCTTCCTTCCTTCCTTCCTTCCCTCCCAACCTACTGTTCAGCACTGAACTAATGCATTGCAGTCGGAGCCACCTCCCACCTCCCTTCCCTCTTTCTCTCTCCCCCTCCTCCCTTCCAACACAAATTTCAGCTCAGAACTTAACACCGATGCCTGAGCTTGATTAGAAGGGGGGGAAAAAAGAAAATCTATCTAAAGTGAAGCATCTGGGGGCTTGAATCCTCTCCACGAGTCTTGCTCTTCTGTCTCTCCAAGCTGCACTAAATGATGGTTCTAATTAAAAACAAGCCCACGTTCTATTACAAGTGCAGGCATTCCCAAGAGCCTCCAAAGCCGAAGCCGACCGGGCTACCCGCCAGCCATCTGGACTGCTGAGCTCAGTTATATAACCCGCTGGCTTTGTCACCCAAGGGAAAAATTACCTGGGTCAACCCAAGGGAAAAATTACCTGGGTCGAACTATCAACCTACCACGTCTAAATGTTAAAAGGGAAATCAAGCAGTAGACACTTTGGCGGCGAAAAGCAAGGCGGTAGGCGGAAGCGACGGGGAACAAAGCGTGTTAGATATACGGCAGTCTCTAGAATAACGTAATGAAAGGTCAAGTGGTTTAGAAAAATACATTTTTGGAATAACTAAAGCACTTAAAGCTTCACAAAGCAGCATTTTTAAGCAAATCCAGCAGAGCAGATATGTTCAGACCACTCAAACGACTGATTAAAAGTGAAAACTTCTACTAGTTTAACAGCTTCCCGTAAGTTTTCCAGGATGCTTGAGCAACAACTTGCACATCCTCCTCCGCCAGCTATCTGCGCTGGAGTCCAGCCAGCTTCTCGCTTCCCTCTCTCCCGCAAGCACACACACCCTTCCTCCTTTCAACATCTACTGACGAACAAGGAGCCTGAACACATCAAAACCAACCTAATTTTAAATGACAGTGTCATCTTTATTTTTAAAATAACTGTAACACAGACGTGCCTCGTGTTCTTCCTTTGCGAAAAGAGGTTTCACGCTGCCCAGTTGCTCTGAACAACGGCCGGTGGTTTAATGCCAAGACTGTAACATCCTTGAGGTGAGACCGCTTTTAATCCTCGCTTTACACAGCCGCTCATGGGGGACACGGTGGGTCGGCCGCCGGGCCGGGTGTGCCAGCAGCGCAGACCACTGCAGGGAGCTCAAGGCTCTGGGAAGGTCAGCAGGAAGGGGACCACCGTCCCACCCTCGCCAACCCTGCCCTCCGCACCCAGGGAGAGCTCTGTGAGCCCAGGGCGACCGACCGCAGAGGTGCTTTCTCAGAACAGTCCTGGGATCCAGTGCAGGGCTCACCGTGCCCCTTTGCCTCCCTGCTGCTAGGAGCTGGCCCGACGGAGACTTAAACGGTCTCAGCGCTCCTCTCCAAAACTGCAGCAGGACATCCACCCCTTTCCAGACATGACCTGAAATTCCACAACGCTAATAACCTCCCTGGGCAACTACTCACCCCCAGCAGGTACGCAGCACCGCGAGCATGCACGGCACTCGCAAGGAGCATTTCTACCACGTGGCATCCAACAAACGCCAGTTGAGACACGGCGTGGGGCACGTCCACCCTGCACGCCACCGCAGCCTGAGCCCGCCGCAGAAGCTGCGTTTCTCGGCAGCGCTGTGCCCGCAGTCTGCCTGCTCCTGCCAGAGCCCAGCCCAGCTCCCCGGCTCTGCATGGCCACGGCGCTGCAGGGGGTTTGCCAGGAACGGCAAACCGAGTGCGGCATGGGAGAGAGACCAGGAATAAGGAAGTAAGATGATTAAAATGTCTGGTGTCTCGAAGGGCAGACTTTCTTCTGAAGCTGCAGCTAGGAGAAGGAAAAAGCCTGGGTCAGGGACTGTGGCAGGACTGTAGCTGGACAGTAAATCACTACTCACAATGAAATGCAAGGACCAATAAAGGAAGAAATAAAGAAAGCGACTAGTTTTGCAACTAATTGTACAATGAACCATTTACTTTAATTTTTAATTGAGAGTAGAAAAAAATACTCTAATAGTCTATTCAAATTGGCAGAGAAGTTTGTTCTGCTAACACAGAGCTATTCCCGTGTTTCTTGAATTGCCTGCTCAAATAATTCTAAGCAGAGGTGATATAAAAGCAGAGCGAAAAGGAAAGTGAACATACTCTCTTTGGTCTTTCATTCCAGTTGAGTGCTTTGTGCGTCCCCAAGGAGGCCGCCAGCACAGCTGGACAGACGCAGCCGGAGGGCAGACAGCCGTGTTCGCACCAAAGCAGCGTAACGAAACCACTTGATGCAACCACTCTGCAACCTTTCCTTAAGCCGGTTCTCCTGTCCAAGCCCAGACTTACTGACAAGTTGCCACACGTCAGCTGATCTATCCCGTTCGCACACACCCTGCACTCGTCGACAGCACGCTGCAATTCAAGTTCGATTAACCGTCTTTCCCCAGGGACTCTGCAAACGCAAATCGCCCCTCGGCACCACCACGCTCACCTCCTGGCCTAAACCAAAGTAAAACAAAAACACGTGCTGCAGCAGAGGCAGCGGGTGTCCCACACAGAAGACGCGTGTTGTACGACGTCCTGCGGATCTGTGACCGGATCCACGCTCAAATCCCCAGCCCTCACTCCTCTGCGAGCTTGCCTCGGTGGGCATCAGCAGCAAGACAACACGAGAGGAGATGGGCAGCTGCCAACGCTTCCCCAGCAGAAGCAACATCTCCTTCCAAAGGGAGGTCAAACCCAACTCGTGTCATGGGACCAACCACCCTACTCTCCAAGCAAAGCCCAACTTTTGTAGCCAACTTGTGCAGCGCAGACCACAACGAAGAGTGCCGTGGCAAAGCTGGCTACAGCAAAGAACGCGTTAAAGAAATGACAAGGTGTTCGTGCACAAGAGATGAAAACCAGAGACGGGAGCTACTGCTCTGCTCCTGGATGTTCCCAACAACAGACCTTGAAGAAAGTGAAGAGGTCACAAACTTTCCGAAAGCAGGTGGGATAGCACTTTTAGGTGTGGAAAAGCAGCCCACAGGGCTCTTTTCTCCTTTTGAGATCATTTAGAATGCTTTTTTCAGCATTTTTCTCTGTATGACCCAAAAAAAGGCTTTAATCAAAGGACAAAAAACTGTCAGCCTGGAGCAGCAGCGATTCTGGCTGGGTAACCACTGAAGGAGCATTTGCTGGAATCATAAATAAAAGCCTGAAGTCAAGGCTTACGGCCTCACTGGCTTAAATGCTTTAGAAACAAAATAAAAGCTTATAAACTCAGTGTAGTTATTACTATTATAGGCTTAAAATAGGTTGCAAAACAGGAGATGGAGGAGAAGGGAACAGCAGTAAGAGCATGTGATACAAAAACTAACGTGGAACGTGACAAATTGTCATTCGGTCCGAAAGCTCAGGCTGATTCTCTGAGGATCCTCTTCTGCCACCTTGCCCCCCAACAGGACAAAGAGCTTTGTGGGGCAAAAATCTTGAACCGTGGGATGCAAAGATGCCACGCAGGAGCTCCACTGGGCCAGGTTTTGCCGGCAGCGGGGCTCGCCGTCACTGCAGCTGCACGTGATGGACGGACCTCCGGGGAGACAGAGGTGCTGCTCTGCGACGCCGCTGAGATGCTCCCGGGCGGTGCGAGAGCACGGGCAAGACTGCAGCTTCGGTTCAGGGAAAGTTCACTAGGTTGTCTGGGTCGGGGAGCAGATTAGAGGCGAAGAGAAAAAAGCAAACAATAGAAACTTCAGAGATGGAGAGGGGGAAGAGTGTGGAAAAAATGTTCTGTTCAGCAAAGAGAGACAGGGAGATGGAGAAGCAGCAACTGGAACGAGTCAGGTCATGGAAAACAGAACAGAAAGAAAGAATTTGCCATAAGCAAACAAACCCAGACAGGACGAAGGCCATGAAAAAACTTCAAGATAAAGCATAACAAATAACCATCTTTCTCTGGAAAGCCCACAGAAACACACGTCTGTGGGATCGAGGGGGTATAAAGATCAGCACAGAAACGGCCGTGAGGAAACAAGTTGAAGAGACGGCCACGGGGACCAAGCCCTGAGAGCACCAGAAGAGCAAACATGACGAGCGCTCCGACGTTTCACCCGCAGGCTCTCCCATGCAAAGAGAAAACAGCCGAAGACCACCATCCATAGTCAAAGATGTTCCGGGCGAACGTTCTTCTACTGACTCTAACAATTCACTTCTCTCAGAGACTGCCGATTTACAGCCAGCGCCCTCAGAGAAAACCGCCGCTAACATTATCAGTAACCGGGGTGGCTGGTCCCCGAGTCCTGCCTGACGCTGGCGCGGCAGCAGCTGTGAACACCGCATCCTACACACAAATCGCCGGTCCCCATCTCCATCAAAGAGGGTTTTTCAAGCTCTGCTGGAAACCCTTAGCTACAGAGGTAATGACTGCAGAACCAAAACCAATATAGAAGGAGAAAGTGACCTCCGAGGAGTCGAAGATTAAATGAATTAAACTGATAAAGTGGATCTGCAGCTTCCAGCAAGTCCCGGCGCAATACGAGCAGGTCGGGAAGGCATGCGGTTGGTGCCCAACCGTCGCCCGTGGCGGCACGGGTCTTGGGACTGAAGGCCTTCAAGTTAATTTATTTTTTAAACGACTCAAAATGACAGGAACGCCGAGGTTGAAAGCACTGGATTGAGTTCAAAAGACATCATTTCCACTGGGAAATTAATCTCTCACCATTTTGTATAATTAGACAAGGAAAATGAAAAACAATTTCAGAAAGAATTCCCAGAAGCAATACGCGAGGAGGAGGCGGGAGGCGAGGGTGCTGCGTGTTGGACAGGAATGCAAGGCTGGGCTTTGTTGTTACGCTGGGGTTTGCTACAAAAACACAACACTGCATTTCCAGGGCAGCAATGCCGAGCAGGCTCCAGCACCGCCGAACAGCTGTCAGACGGGGAGCGGGGCCCAGGGGCCGGGAGCGGGACCACGGCGGTGGCAGCTTCAGAGGCGTTTCCCGGCACGCTGCGCTGGTGGGCGTCATCCCACCGTCGTTGGCCTCGGCGGTGCACGGCCAGAGCTGCCGAAGGGCCGACGCACCCACCGCCGCGCCGCCCGCACGGAGGAACCGCTGGAGACCCTGGAGAGGGGAAAGGCCACGGGGAAGGCTCCTGCCCCCATCGCCAGGCCAGCGGCGGGGTGGAGAGCTGCTGGCCAGCAGCCACCCTGCCAGCTGCTTCACTTCTGTTTCTTTCAAAAAACCAAATCAACCAGCACTGTGGGCCAGCACCGAGGAGGGTGCAGGCCCCACCACAGGCGAGCACCCTGACCCCCCGCCGCAGGGACCCCGGGAAGGGCCTCCAGGACACCAGAGTGACACCGATGGTGGCAGTGGTCACCATGGAAACACCCAGTCTCAGGGCAGGCCTGGAGGCCACGGAGGGACCATGGAGGGACTGGGAGCGGGGAAGGACCCCAACGGCTGGGGAGGGAGGGAGGGGGAAGCTGAGCTGGGAAGTTTTGAAGGTCTGCGCTCGCCTCCCCTCAGTTTACCGTGATTAAACACTGCCTGCCCCCACAATGACCAGTTGCTCGCCTTGGGGCAGCAGGAGAAGGCAGACAGAGGAACAGAGGAGGGAAGCTGCTCTAATTTTGGGCTGTGCTGGGTTTTGGGGACAAATCTGGGAAGCGAGCACTCTCCCCACCGCATGCAGCACAACCAGCCCACGGGCAGCCCGGCCCCGGGGGCACATCGCTCCCCCAAACCCAGAGCCCCCCGGGGTGGGTGGGCGAGGGCAGCCCCCGACACCCCGCAGCGCAGAGCCCCTGGGCGTGCAGGGGGGCTGCCCCAGGCCGGCTGGGCCACAAGTGCAACGAGCGGGCTGGTCTCAGCTTGCCATCTAGTGGAGAGCGGCCGTACGGCCTCCCCCCACGCCGCCCTGCTCCATTTTGTGCTGCCCGCACGCCCGCGGTGCTGGGGGATGAGCAAGACGAGCCCGACCTCTGCTCCCAACGCGGCGCGGAGGTGACACCAGACAACCGAGGATGCAACATCGCCCGGTCACCAAGCGCCAGTGCGGCCGCCACAGCCCCAGTGAGGGTCAGGGTGGCCCTCGCAGCCGCAGAGCCGAGGAGGAGCTGGGCTCTGCTGAGCTGAGTCACAGCCGGGAGCCTGGAGGCGGCTGCAGAAAGGCAATCGAGTCCTTCACGCCCACCATGATGTGTCTGATCGTCCCGAGCTCCTGCTGGCTGCAAGCAAGAGCCCTCAGCACCCTGCAAAACCTGGCGGTATCAGCTCCCCTGCAGCCATTGAAAGGCTCCAGGCGCTTGTGCAGGTTCACAGGCACTCAGACATGCTGGCCTCACCTGGCGCCTAATTTCATTAGGCTAATCAACAACAGACCCACCATAAACTCCAAGCCATGACCCATAGCTACAGGTGGGAGCCAGGTCTTGACTGAAGGCTAGGAAACAGTTTGGTTTGTGCTCAGATGGAGGAAGATAAATTAAGGACAAGGCGAATAAAGTGTGCTGCTGAAGTGGTGGCCAGGAGCGGGCACAGGTCGCTCCCTGCCCAAGCAAACGAGTGGCACACTTGGGCAGAAGAATGCTTTCAGCAAAGGGCTGCTGGTGCCTGCAGACCTTCGGCACCTAAGGAAGGCCTAAGAGAGTTTAAATGTCTCCGTAATATCTCAAAAGTCATTTAAGAGACTTTGTGGATCTTGCCTCCTGGGCATCCATTAATTCAGCCGTAACTATTTCTGAACTTCGCGAGTTCCCAGCACTGACAAACAGCATCGCATTTCCAGCCAGGCCCAGCCCCTGGCTGGGAACGAGATCATGGCGTCTCAGCACCCGGCACAAAACCCAGACACCGCAGCTACCCTTTGACTGTCCCCCACGGCCCTCAGCTTCACGCGGCTCGATGGCCGTGCAGCCCAGTGTCCTCACATGGAGGAGCAGTCATGAACTGGATACGACTACACCTGGGTGGGTGGGAACCCTGGGAAGGGGTGAGGTCCTGAAGGAGCCTTCCGGAACGGGAGCAGAAACCTTATTTGCTTTCTGGAGGATGGAGCTTCACTACCCAAGGACTAAGTCACACGAGTGCCGAGAGGAACAGGGCCCTTCCAGCACAACAGGTCCGACCCCTGGGAGGTCCCGGGACAAAACCCGCCAGCCTCTGCCACGCCGCCTTGCCGTTCAGCGACCGGCCTCGAGCCTCCCGAAGCACACGAGGGACTTTGTTCTTGCCTTTGCGAACTTGCAGATTATGTTAAAGAACTAACGAGAGGGTAAGGGGGGCAGAGAAGGAAAGGAGAGAGCACTGCTGAGGTGTCTCCATCCCAGAGCCCTCTCTCCCTCCCCTGCAAGGGCACGAGACCGACTGCTCGGCCCCAGCCTGTGGCGCACTCGGCTGTGCAGCACTAAGAAAAGCAACTCTGATAGGAAATGCTGGCTGTATTTTTATAGACTTACACTGCTTTAAAGAACAAAAAAGAAAAACAAAACAAGTCGAGCAAAGGGCAGCATGACGGAGTGCCAGAACAGCACTGCTCAGATCCCGTTCATGTCTTATTTTCCCTGACGGGATCACAGCCTGTTGCATTTGCAATTCAACACTAACTTCTCCATCACCGCTCAAGGTTACGGACAACAGATTAATACAGCTCAACAGGGATATGAACTAAAGTGTTTCAGATCCTTAACCCCTGATGTACCCTTACATCGCGAGGCTCGCCTTCCTGGAGAAATGTTTTCGTGTCCCAAGCGCTCCAAACCCAGTACCCCACTTCTGTCCTCGCTGATGCGAGAATGATTTCTGAGATTACTGACCTGCTCGGAAGGTAACAGCAGGAACCGCTGACACCAGCATCTCTCTTTTGGCTGGCATGCTCGCTGCAGACTTGGCAAGCCAAGCCACAACCTTACTAAAATGCTTATCTTGTTCAGTTCTTTGCCACAAAGCAAACAGCCTAATTTGCGCCTCTCTTAATCCTGCAGCCTACCACAGCTGCCACTATGAGCCAACCCAGCTTTTTTTTTTTATTCTTGACTCGGGTTCCAACAAAGTTTCAGAGTCGCTCTGGCCTCCACCATATGCATTTGCGAACTGCATCACCAGAGGAGAAAAACCATAGGAAACTTAGCCTGAGTACCTTAACAAAAACAAACGCAACTGCTCTGTTACGGAGTTAGCATTTTCTCCTATTTCCAGCCTCTGTAACATAAAAGAAAACCCAAAGTCAACACAGGGTTTTCAGCCAAATTAATAACAAGTGGTAAGAGTTAACAGACTGATGATAGCTATCTGGAGACTGCTTTGACTGTAAGATACGTAATAAATCTTTTCAAGTTGTGACAAATGTCTTGGCTAATGCAGCCCACATTCTATGTTTAGATCTCACTACAACGTAATACAACATTTGGTTTTAGTTTTTTAATTATAATTAAGAAACAAACTCCAGTCCACTTTAATCTCTCCACAGCCTGAATTTGCACATGGAATTACCGTCCCCACCGTGCCAATGTTTCCCACACTCGATATTCAAATCAAAGGAAAACTAGATATTCTTTCCAGGAGGGCTTCTTAGCTTACAAAAACATAGTCAAAGCAGAGAGTGGGTATTTCCAGGAGTCCAAAGGTTAAATCCTTGTCTCTTGCTCAAGGCAATCTCTGTGGAGCAGGTAACATCCCACACCCCGGTGTTGCAAGATAAGAACCCGAAGAGAACAGACCAACAGCTCCACTTTTGATAGATCAAGGACGATAGCTGAGGACAAGGAGCCACCTCGTCTGTCAACACACACCATCTTTGTCAGTAAAATGCCTCTTGGATCCATTTCCATACAGGCTTCATTCCCATGGCTCCCGCACCACACCTGGAAGGCCAGGTTTAAACATTTAAGTGCCACGAAGTATTGCATTAACGCGCAGCAACACTCCTTGATGTGCCGGATGAGCAAGCTACCCTAAGCTGATGGGCACGATAGGGAAGAACAGAAACACGCAGGCGGCAGCACGAAGACCTGTGTGTTTTTGAAGGAGTTCACATAACCAGATTCTGAAACAGGATAATCCAGGCAGTCCTGTGTTTGTTACTTCACAGCGCCTTTCGCATGTGTAGCGCTTTACAAGCACGCAAAATCTCTGGCTGCACTTCTGCAACCCGATCCTAAGAGACTGGCTCTGCCGTTGCGCCAAATCCCGGCAACATCAGCAGGGCAAAACGCAACCGGAGGAGCGTATTCGTGCCGCTGCCGTTGCAGGTGAATGGGTTTTGCGTCCTTGCAACCAGAGCTCCCAGTGGAGGGGAGGCAGTGGGAAGCTGGTGAGCAGGCTGAGGGAGGACAAGGCTTGATTCGAAGCAAGAATGAACGTTTTGTTTCTAAAGAAATTTAAAATACTCTGTCTCCAGGTACCGCCACGGAACCAAGGCAGCGGTTACATTAGGAGGGAACAAGAGAGCTTGCACACCGGAGCTGGAGAGGTTGGTGTGCCTTACACCAAGTGTCTTCCTACTACAGCTGCCCCAGGGCAGGGCCGCTGGGTGAAGAGCCAAGGTGGAGCAGCAGGCCGGGGCTCCCAAACAAGGGTCCCTTTCGAACACGACAGAAAAAGGGAGCAGAGGCTGTCCTGCGACACACATTCAGTTCTTTTTTGCCTCGCTGCCTGCACCTCCCACAATGCCTGTTCTCGGAAATGGTATGTCTGCAGCTGCAACTGAGCATTTTGGTCCCAGAAGCACGATTTTGCTGCAGGGAGGAAACGAACGTGGCAGAGAGCTGTGACCACCATCAGAGGCAGGTCCAAGCTGCACAGCACATGCCCTGTTAGGGAGCAGCATCTATTCACCTTGGAGAAGGAAAAGCTTTGCGGGGACTGGACGGCACCCTTCCTACAAGGAAGGCACCAGAAAGACAGAGCGAGGCTCCTCACAGCACTGCACGGCGGGAGGGCGAGAGCCAGTAGGTGTAAATTGAAACAGGAGAGGTTCAGACCGGGCATCAGGAGGACAGGGAGGCAGCAGAGCTGGAGCGCAGGGAGGCTGTGCAGTCTCCTCCCTCGGATGCTCTCACCACTCGACCGGGTAACACCCCAAGCTAGCTGCTCCGAGCAGGAGGTTGGACTACAAAACCTCCCGAGGTCCCATCCTACCTGAATTACCCAATGGATCTATGATTCCAGGTTGAGACCTGGAATTCGTTATCCACAGCACAATCCTTTACCCGAAATACACGGCAGCACCCTCACACGCACACAGCCTTCCCGACCTCCAAACCACTGCACGTTTCAGAACTTAATTGCTTGACGAAGTCCAGCATGTGCTTTCCAGCATTCACCGAACAGCCCGCGTGTATCCACATCTCACCTGGCTTTAATGAACATTTTTTCCAAGAAACGAGGACCTTTTCATGGATTGGGGC
>VZSC01016822.1:39572-58733 GCA_013398225.1 Steatornis caripensis | reverse complement strand
GGGGGGGGGGGGGGGTTGGATCTGCTCAAATCAGTACCAGTCTGTGGTAGTGGCGCTGTGCTGGGACGGCAGACCCTGCTCCCCGCATTGACTCTCCTCCGACTGCCAGAGCCTAACTGAAGCCCAGAAGCACAGACACCTACTCCAAAAATGTACAGGCTGTCCCGTAACAGCCCTGGCTGCCCTAGCTATCCGCAAAGTTTCTTTTCGTATCCTGCTACGCTTTTGGCCACGTCGAAGCACAGAGGCCCACAGTCTAGTCTCGCTGTGCGCGCAAAGGCTGCTCGGCGGTGCTGTGTTTGCCGTTCATTGCGGGACAGCCGTCGCGCTGAAACCAGGCAGGACCGTACCACGGACATGCAGCGCCCGCACCAGCGCTCCTCCGAGGGAACCCAGTCAGAGCCGGGCGCAGCTCTTTGAGCTTGGCGGTAGAGTTTGCACACGCATTACAAACAATAAAAAAAACAACAAGTATGAGTTTTCTGAAAAGCTCCATAATCCCTTCCAGAGGTGAGGAAGCCTGTGCAGTTTTGGCATGGCAGGAGCAAACACAGCAGCGAGGAGGCTATCGATGAGCACGGGGGAACAGGGGCTACACTCCTCCGCCCACACTAAATCTGCAATTCTCTACAAGACACAGAAGCGGCTGCCAGATGAGTTGCAGGACTCAAAAAGCCCTGGAAATCTACAGCGTATTTTCTTCCACTGCTCTTTTTGCCGTGTTTTCCTTTCAGCACGGCACAGCAGCGTGTTTGTGCTGGCCAAGCCTACCCTACTCCTTTCCACCGCACCTTCAAGCAATCCAAGCACAGGAGATACAGTATTACCTCAAATATTTAACCAAGGGATTAAACTATTCTCTTGGCAGGAGGCACGAGCTGCACCACAGATACAGCTCTCACACCGGCTGGCAGACGCTGCGTGACAGCCCGCTTCACAGCAAACAATCTGCCCCAGGCTACGAAAAGCTCTCCACGTTTTTCTCCCAACACTTTTTCGCTAATATTTCTGCTCACCGGTTCCCGGCCATCCATTGCCTCCATCCACAGCCTTCGGTCCTCTTCTGAAAGCGCCTGCATGGTGATCACGCCAGGCCTGCGGAGATAAAGGCAACGCCATAAATAAACTGCAGGATGGAAAACAAAGATGACAAAGATAAATTTCCCACGAGAGACAGAGAGAAAGAAGACAACCTTCTTCCTAGCCAAGCCCCAGCAGCACGGGGCTGAGCCCAGCCAGACCTCTCCAGGGATGTCCCTGCAGGTCTTAACCAGGACCAGCAAACAAGCAGAGGATATCTCCAACAATCGACACACGCTTTCAGTGTTTTTACTGTAAAAAGGAGCTGGGTGGCAAATTCTTCCTCTGGCTTTCAGCCAGACAGCTCACCTGCACTTGGGCTAAGCACATCCACACAATGGCAGCAGAAGGCAGGGAAGGGAACCGAGCAAGCAGGAGATCCACGCGTCCCAGCCCCAAGCACCGGCTCGTGGCAGGGGGTACCCTCTGCTGCGGGAAGAATTTCACCCCCAACACGTTCGTGCCAGCGTGGTTGCGCCACTTCCCTGACCACATGCATACACTGACGTGACACGCAGCAATGGGTACAATGAGATCCTGGTCCACGTGCCCCTGCCGGCAGCCTTGCAGGGGGAGCGCTGCAAGGAGTCCCGGGCTGCCCGAGGGCGCTCGCTCCGGCACCGCCGGGTCCTGCGCAGCCCTGCCACCCCTTGCCATCACACACACAACAGCCTGTGAGCTGCACTGTAAATCCAGCCTCCAAAAAGTAACCATGTTTGCTCATTTATTTTAATGACAAGGGGAAAGAACAGGCCTAAGTGCCTGCAAACAAAGCACGGGGACACCACCAGTCCAGCCCTCGTCCTAGGGCCAACACCACCCTTACCACTTGAAAGCAGACCCTAAATCCACTCCTGGACTGCTCTTTCTATACAAGGAGTTAAAACCTAATTATCCAGCTCTGATAAGCATGACCACCAAGATCAGGACGGATTTAACATGGCGGGGAGTACTTGCACAACTTCGGATGTGGTTGTGTGTTTGCACAAGAGAGGAACACGCCGCAGAGGGGGAAAGGCAACGCTGTACTCCCATGGGTTGCGCTGCGGGCTGACGATTTACTTGGCCGCAAGCCGTCAGGCTTTCCATCCTCAGCATCCCGGCTCATCTTGCAGCCAGCAGATCCAGACACAAAAAGCCTGGCTAGCCCCACGCCTCCTCAGCGTCGCACCTCTGGGTCCAGGACTCCAGTCTCCGAAGGGGCGGTCGCATCCTGCCCCGCTCCCAGCAAACACCGCAGTGGGGCCTGGGGGACCAGGCAGAGGCCCCGGTCTCAGTGAGACAGCTGAGATCTATTCTGTTTGTTTGGTCTAGTTGTTCTGCTTCCTCCCAGGCTATTTTCAGATGCATTAGCAGAACGCAGCAGCTATTTCTGGAGGAGGAGGGCAGGCAGAAGCCCTGGCAACAGGGCAGACGCAGGCATGGCCAGAGCGCTGCACGACTCGGCGTGCTGGGGGTGGTTATCGGTGCTCTCGCCGCAGCAATGCTCGCCGGGCTTCACCCATCCAAAGCACGGCAGCAGAGAACCTCCGACGCTGCTCTTCCCAGCCACGGCAAAGCACAGCGACTCCAGAAAGGTGGCGGAGAGCCAGGATCACCGCTCACAGGGCACCGGGCTGCCGTGAGACAGGGCGGGAAGATCGGTTTAACCTCAGGAGCTGCCAACCGCCTACGGAACGCGCTCAGCAGAGCACGTGGGCTCTTTTCAGTACTAAATCCTCAGAAGCTGATAAGGCCTGGGAAGAGGGGTCATTTCTAACTTGCACTTCCCAAAAGTGACTCAGCAGAACGTGAGCTGTAACAACACTCTGCAAAAGTCGTCTGGTCCTTGATAAGAGCCGATCCTCTGTTAGAAAATACTCACGGCAGCTGTCGTGGTGGTGGGTTTGCCCTGTCTTCTCTCGCTTCTGTGGTACATACTGGCAAGGAACAAAGGACTGACCCTTCTCCCTAACTCCACTCCCCGCCCAACCAACCCAGCGGCTGGCTTTCGGCACACACACGGCGGCTCAGCACTGTTTGACCTGCGGAAGCCATGTGTTCAGGCTTGCAACAAACCCGGGTCCAAGCAAACCAGACATAATGCGCTCACTCTTCGCTAATCCCCCTGGTGAATCAGTCAATACTCACCAGCTTAGTGGTTTGGAAGTTTTACTCATTTTGAAGGGAAAAGGAAACCACTTAACCGTTGCCCCATTTGAGAAAGACGACGCTTAACATCCAGTGCCAAATATTTCCAAAACACCGAACACAAAGCTCCTTGTTGTACAGAAACAAAGCGATTCAAGGGTAGTCCCTGGTACCTGACGAGTGCAGTGGCACTGGCCACGGGCTGACAGCAAATCCTTCCCCCACGGCAGGAGCAGGCTTTTCCTTGGGTGACCACGGGTCTCAGCTGCACCCCCTTTCAGCCAGGGCTTAAGGCTGAGTTTAAGGCAAGCTGCTGCTGAAGGCACAGATATCCCAGCCCTGGAAGGGCTCTAGCTCAACCAGGCAGACATGGGAATAGGAAAGACTGGGATTTCTGTCTCTTCAGCCAAGATACTAAACCAAAGAAATTTAAATCGTTCATTTGTGTTAAACTTGACACCGGACTCCCAGCGAAGCGGCGAGGTCCTAGGGAGAAAATCCTGATATCTGGCATGCCAGGCTCCCTCACGCACACGGCAAAAAGGTGATAACGTCAAAATGTTTGTTCTGCCTTTGAGCAGATACCAACTCTTTGGGCTTCACTTCAAAGTCAAACTTACTTAACAGCATGTGGGGAGGGGCTGTGAAACGGAATTAAAAACCTATTTACATTGCAAATAGCTCTGCTTTTCCTCCCACAGCGTTCATTTGCCAAGGCATCCGTGGCACCACTTTCCAGAGCAGAACCGTCTTCCCGGTTGTGATGCATTTAAAACGCACCCCACACATTACGCCTCATTCACTATTTATTTGGACGATGCCCACGGGGTACCACGTGCTTAATAGTCAGGTAGGATGGCTGGTGCTGGAACAGCCTCCTACGAACGCTATCAACACGCAGCCGTGCTCGACTCGCTGTCTGCAGGCAGAATCATCTTCACGGTGTTTCCTTGAAGATCAACCGTTCCCAAAAGCGTGCTCGTTAGATTACGGCTATCTCAATTACTCAGCGTAGAGCCTGAGACAGGGAAAGCCCTTCTCGGACTTCCTTACTCAAAAGATAAACAGAACGTGTCTGTCTTTGTTCCCTCACCTAACAGACGAACGATCCTGAACACCGGAGCATGGCTAGACTGTGCCGTTGGGGAGCTCACACCCCCTCCTGACGCCTGATGCGGCACGCGGGCACGCGCTGGAGGAGCCTCCTCTACCCCGGCGGCTCTGCCCACGCCAGCCAGCCCCCTGGCAGCGGGACAGCAGGACGCCCTCCTGGATCTGACGTCTAAAACACAGAAGCGTGAACTGCTGTGGCAAACAAGATAGAGGACCTGCTGGTTCGTCGCTAGCTGCCGCTGCACGCATTTCCACCTCTGGGCACCAAAAGCCTTTGCCGCCTTCTGGAATGCAAGGCGGGGAAACAGGGCGTTTTGCCATCAGCAGGAACCTGTTTCTGAACTGAGTGGACGCGGGTGCGTGAGACCAGAGCAGAACACAGTAAACACTTCACAAGAAAGTCTATTTTCAATATGCTACAATCTAAAAACTAAAGAGATTTTTCCACACGAGATCACACAGGAAATTTGAATTTTCTCAATATCTCGGCTTCTGTGAAAAACAGTCTGGGTTTAAGGAGCTATGACTGAGCATGCACCGAAAATGCGAAAGTCCAATAGCTCTTCCTTCTTCCAGAAAACCAAACAAATAATGAAAGCAATAGAAACTGATAAGAACTTTCAACTCCTGCAGCAGCTTATCATGCCGAGACGATCTAAACTGCTGCATGAAAAATCATAAGAGCAGATTAATAACAGGGTGTCGAGGGCTGAGCGGTGCTGAGCACACGGAGGAGTCTGCAATCCTGCTCTGAATGGAGCCGCACACCCACACACTGCCGGCACCCCAGACGGGACCCCACGGCCGTGGGACGCCAGTCCAGGCACCAGCAGCCAGATGCGTCCCCGAAAGGAAGAAGAAAAGAGATGTAAATAAGGGGAGGACTTTGTTCCTGGGTTCAGAAAGTCTCGCTTGTCCATGTAAAGCTTGAAGCACTGTCAGTACAACCAGCCCAGCACGCTCTGCAGGGGCACGGGCCGGCGTGGGTCTCCGTGGCCGAAGAGGCGGGGAACGAGCTTCGTCTGCTCGCGGCCAGCCCGCCTGTGAAAACCTCACAAACCGCTTTGTTTAAAAGGTCACTGGAAAGGCGACACTCGCAGAGCAACAAGTACAAGGTGTATGGCACGTGCTGTCCAAAGCACCGGCGAGAGCCACCGGCCGGCCACAGGGAACACCAGCGGAGGTGGGGTGGCCGCCAGCCGCCCGGCCCCGGCACAACCAGCCCCGGTGCTGGGAAGCGGGAGCGTGCCTCGCCGCAGTCAGGGTGGCACTCGGAAATACGTGGATCTATAGAGCGCGTACGCGGGGGAAAGCCAACAGCCTGCCTACTGAAAACCATCTGGTCAGGGAAACGCTCGGGCAGCGCATCGCGGCTCACCCACCCCGATGCCAACCGTCGCACAGCGCGACAGAGCACGGTGCCAGGGGCACACAGGCAATAGCCCAGGCGAACAAACAGCATTACGTGCAGGGTTTACTGCCTTTAGGAATGACTAAGGGAGCAAACCCCCAGATTTCCAATGCCCTCTGTTCCCATGAAAGCCAATTGGTATTTAGCTTCTGGCCCAGAGCAATGACCTACATTATCCTGAATTACAAAGCCTCTGTCACCAGCCAAATGAGATACTCCTCCTCCTCGGGCTCATTTTCTAAGATGCTGGCTACCATCCCTGTTTACCTTGTTTACAAAACTGATTTAATGCACAGAGACTACAAGTAAGTTTAGTTAGAAAAAAGGGCGTTAACAGTAAAACACGGTATCCATCACACGGGGAATGTGTTTCAGCCAGACACGAGAACACTATTCTGGGGCTAATTTTGCTGTATCAAAGCAATAAAATTCCCCTAACTTCCCACACTGGAAATCAGAACTGTTTGCGAATGCAGTGCCAGGGATTCCGGACACCTCTCGCAAACACCTGCACGGCAGCTTTTCAATCTTCAGCATGGGGAAATTCGGCATCTCCTTATCAGACAACAGGAAAAGGAAGCAATGTTGTAACCACAGATCAGGCTCAAGATTTTCAGCTCAGGGGTGCTGAATCACCTTTACAGGAGAAAAAACCAAAATGTTTTGCCCCCCTCGCCAACAAGCAACAGCTTCTCTGGGTGTTATTTAAACAAGCCTGCGCCCCGCGTTGCATGCACGCGTTTCCCAAAATGCACCGCTGACAGCAAGCCCATTTCTGTGCCGGGAACACAACCGGGGAAGAACCAGCCGAGGCTGCCACCTCTAGGCTGTACAGCAACCGGGGAGCTGGAGTGGGGTCCCCTCGCTGCTGCGCCCGTGTCAGCTCCGCCGCACCGGCACTATACCTCATCCTGCGGCACCGCGCACGTTCGTTCGGGCAGAGCGTGCGGAGCTTCGCAAATTTTATGGTGACAGTAGATAAAAATACTTGAGCAGCAAGTGACATTTCCTCATACATAATTGTGTATGCAGCTGTTCGCACGGGATTTGATACATAAGCAAACCTTAATTACTGCAGGTTTTATACCACCAGCTCCAGGAGACAGAGGAATAACCCCGGACCCGAGGCCTGCCGGCACTGCTCCCTCCTGCTACCCCAGTTAGTGATACGGACGCAACTTGTCAGGCCATCATAAAACAAACTGGTAACTAAGAGAACTTAACGAATGACTGAATACACCTCAGGAGAGCCTGTGGAGGAAGAGGACTTCACGGTGCCCCCATGGCACCCTTGCACACAAGTGACTCCCAGAGAGCACAGACCACGGGCTCCCTGTACCCGCTGCAGAGCCCACGGGGGACACGGGCTCACGGTGCCTTTGCAAGGTTATGTAAGTGTAATCTGTTGCAGCAGTAAGACACGTTTTGGACAGAAATGCTGGGAGGCAGCAACACGTCACCTATCCAGCACCGCTGAAGGCATCAATGGGCTCTGAGCATTGCACGGTCATAGGTTTCACGCTGGAGCCTGTGGATCCCTAGGGAGTGACGCTGCTCCGGAGGGGCCCGCAGCAGATGATACTCCAGAAACGCCGACTGAACACCAGCGGCACGTGGTTCTGGAAAGATACAGAGGGGAGGCACAACCTGAAACCTGCGGAAACCCACCGCAGCAAGCAGCGCCCCTTGCTCTTGCCGCGGAAGGCACACGTGCAGCCCAGCGGATTCTCGCTCCGCACGTACTTCGGAAGGGACAATCCAATTTACCCGTCAGAAATACAGAAATATCTCCCTGCTCTCTTAATCCACCTGTTGCCAAGCTAACCTTTTGAAAGGCAGTTTCAAACTTCAGCAGAAGCACACTCAGGTGGCATTATTCACCCTTACCTCTGAACACCACAAGTGCACGCAGTTTTCTCAGTATCACAGTGTTCTCCTGGGCTGGCTTAATGAAAGGTGACTGCATGCACCTATCAGTTACAAGGTACTTGACTCTTGCTGGACGTTGGTTACAAGTCTAATTTTCATTTAGAAGTTGCACACGGAAAAGAAAGGGGAAAACTGCTGTAAGTGAAAACACAGTACATGTGTGTGAGAGAGAAGCATCTTGGGGATGTTTGCCTTAATCACATCCAGACTTCCTGCATGGGGCTGAAGAACAAGACATCGAGTTTCTAACTTCTCTATTAGCAGAGACAATTAAAAAAAAAAACACAAAACAGAATGCAAAACAACAACAAAAAAAAAACCAGCCCAAGACAAAAAGCCCCACTACACAAACCAGCCTTCTCCATTCTGCGAAAACAGACACAGACACCGCTCCAGCCAGCCTTTGGTCAAAGATACCCTGTCATTTGCGGTCAGTGGACTCCGGTGGAGAGCGTGGGCTGAAGTCTTTGCCTGCTTGGGTCTTTAAGCCAGAGGTGATCTCCTCCAGTGTGAAATGGAAAGCAACGCCTCTGAAGGCATCACCTTCCTGCTGCCTGAGCCTGGCTGACCTCCCGAGCTGCGGGCACGGTGCTCCCTCCCAGCTGCGGCTGTGACCGGACACCTCTGCACAAGGAGCTCCAGGTCACCCGCGTCCCCAGGGCCACGCGGCAGAGCCAGGCCAGCTCCGGCAGGACGGCTGCAGGGTGGCACCCATGCACTGCCAATCCCTGATCATCCCAGGCTGGCAAGGAAACCATTCCTTGATACACGCTGCTTTGTAAAGCGGGTCAAGTCCCGCGTGCTGGGCGAGGTGAAGATGATCTCCAGTGAACCCTGGCCATCGACAGCGTCACCTGAAGCCCTGGCAGTGCCCACCTCTCCCAACGCGCAGCATGACTATCCTGGGGAGGGGGAGACAGGGCGGGCACATCACACTCTCTTTTGGCCATGGCAAAACCTGTTGATTCCTCTCAGCTTAACTGTTTTGGAAATAACCATTATTTTAGACAACTGCTGACAAGTTCTGATACCAAAACTACGCAGAGTTGCCTGTATATTGGGGGGAAAACCAGCCTTTCTGCTGGTTTTTCTGTTCTCGCTGTCCTCTCAGGCAATCTCTTGCAGCAGGAACGTGTACATGAAACAAGCAATTTCTCAGGTTTCCCCGCCTTTGCCACTCCCCTGCCATTATTTACATTTAGCAGGCATATTTCTGGAGTAGCTCTTGATCCCATGCCTAGCAGGCTCCAGACATCAAGGGAAGGTTCAGCTGCCTCTGAACATGCTGCAGAAGAAAACTATTGTGGTGGCTGGCTTCTCCTCCTCCCAGTTTTATTTTGATTTTCACATTAAAAAAAAATATCCTGAGGGCATGGAGAAAAAAAAAATCTCCCATGTCAGCAGAAATACTGCAGCTTTCTGGAGGAAAGCACAGCTACAGAGAGCGGGAGGCAGCCCTGGGGTTATCTTATCCCTGAGCCAACACACGCAGAGCTCCATCACTGCAACCCCTCCCCGTCCTGGGCTGGGAGCGAGAGGGGCTGGCACTGAAACGCTGCAGAAGCACAGGCTGGGCAGGGAAAGGTACTGCGGGGTATTCCAGCGTTACTCAACACCCCGGGTTTTGATGAACTCGGGTTTTCCCAAGACCTCCTGGGCATTCCGCAGTGGCCAGAGGAGGGGAGGATGGCTGGAACACGAACAGGCACACAACTGGGAGGGCACAGACGTTCAGTGACTTTGGAGCAAGCTTTTGTAAACCATGTAAGCTTCCTGCAGCGAGGAAGATAGGAGGCAGTGACTAATACCTTGGAATAGCAACCCCAGCCTGGTTTTCCTGTTTATGTATGTAAGCCATGCGTGATGCCAATTAGATATGATAACAGGCTCTCATTCCTAGGCACTACAGATTGAATCCACACATACATCTGGCTCAGCTGCTACGTGATAAACCACATCAGAAAGCATTTTACTCCTTCAGGAAAACAACGTGAGCGTAACGCGCCCGGAGGAGCAAGCCGGACTTCCATTACCGCCTGTCCAAAGCGGACCAGCAACAGCCACTCTCCAGCACAAAAGCTGAAGTTATTCTGACACATACCCAGTGCCGGCAAGAGGCATTGCATCCCTGCCAAAACACCCACCGAGCACCTTTTCCATACTTGCAGCCATTTACCTTACGTGGCCAGAGACTGCAGAAGTGCTAAAACACCATTAAAGTTTGAGAGACTTGAGTAAACTCGGCACCTTGTAAAGCGAAGCACTCACTCAGTATACTGAGAGCACCTGGCCGGAGCACCACGGAGGCCCTTCCATGGCTTTCCATTCACGGAGGGAATGACTAAGGGAGAAGAGAAGCATGGAAGCTGCACAAGAACTTCCCAGGCAAGCCAAGCACAGATGAGCGCCACCTTTCCCTACGCGCAGCTAGCATAACCCCTGGCGCGCACATCCCTTTGGCGACCCGGGCCACAGGCACGCCGAGGCTGCGGAGCCCCTCGGCACTCACCGATCGACAGCTTCCACATCAAAGCAAAACCTCTTCTCGATTGAGTCGGTTTTCCGCCGTGTGCAGGATTTGAGGATAACAGCTTCATCTTCTCCCTGAGAAGAGACAAAACCGCAGATAAGGCTGAGAACGGTCAACCAACCAACCAACCCCAGCACCCACTGCGCTTTCAATGAACATCTTCAAACCTGGGGGGATTTAGCAGTATCAGCCTGCTAGAAATACATATTTATATGTCCGACATGAGGACTTGCCCAAAATCTCTCACGAGGAGCCTCCCTTTCTGAATGCACGCGATTCAATTTGTGCATTAAGCAGCACGCGAACCACGCTCCAGGCAGGCAGGGAGTGTTGGACACAACTTTTGGACAAAGTCAGCTTTATTTTCCACTGCTGAACAATGCATCATAGACCTGGCTGTCAATTTTCACTCCAGGCTGCATTTCTGGCAGCGTTCTGCACACAAGAACTCTTAACAGGAGCAGACATGTCTTAAACTGTTTATTATATAACAAAGCCATTCTCCCATCCAGGCATCTGCACCCAAGTTGCACTGGATTTCCTCACAGCGAGCAGCGATCCGGCAGGATCCGCGTGCACTGCTGTCCTCTGCTGGAGGAAGTCCCTGCTCAGCCCCTGCCAGCACAGACATTTCTTCCTCTGCAATTTTTAAAATCCACTGATGACTCAATAGAAAATGAATTCTGAACGAGTTCCTGGAGACGGCCACTTCTCTGCGCTCTCTGTGCTGTTCTTCAGGACACCTTGACTGACCACCCTGTTCCCTGACATCACCATTTTTCCAGGAAACTTATTTAGGGACCCAGAACAGACCCAGGAAGACAGACCTGAGCGAGCTCCCTGCAGGGCTTCTCCCCGGGGTTCAGCAGAGGCCACCTGCACCCAGTCCTCCCCAGCCCGGCCTGCTGCTGGCACAAGGCTGCTCCCAAGCTGCCAAACTCCCCGTCTGGGTATTCAGGGAATGCCCCCACTTCACACCCGCTAATAACCGGCCCCAGCCGCAGCCTGAGGCACGTTCTGAGGGGCGACACCACGCACAGTGTCCTTTGTGACCCACAAGCGATGGGTCTCCTCCTGCAGCGCCGACATCGTCTGTCACTTGGTGCCTGCTCCAGCCAGACCTCAAAATGCCAAAATGCCCAGCGGTGCAGCCACAAGCCCCTGGGCTGCTCCGCGCTCTGACACCCGTGCCAGTCATCGCTGATAGACTCTGCAGCCTGGATAGAGCTGCCCCAGCACGAGGCAGCGTTTCATGCCAGGATCGTGCAAGCCACGAGACCCCGGGCGGGCAGCCCCACCGGCATGGTGGCTGGCACAGCACCCCAGAGCAGGGCTCACGGTCAGTCATGCCGGCAGCGCCCGCACCCCGGGCTGCAGGGGACGCTGTGAAATGGGAAGACACCACATGAAACACAGCACAGCCGCTGATGATTACAGGGCTGGGATATTTTAATGCTGAGTTATAATGAAGATGCTCCGAGGCAGGAGGAAATTAATTTTAAAAGTCGCCCTCCCCACGGCCAGCTCCCTTTGCCAGCAGGGAGCCGTGCGGCAGTGCTCCCCTGCAAGGGGATAATGTTGCAAACAGCCCCAGCCGGGAACGCTGCGGGGGGGTCTATTGTTCCTGGTGCAGAGAGGAGCAAAGCCAGTCCCAGCTATAGCCAGGCTTACGCTGCCCCGGGAGCAGCGGGGCACACAGTGCACGCTGGCCCCCACACCCACTGCTCCTCCACACCGCCTTGGGGCCCGGGGCAGGTCCAGGCTCTCCTGCGGCTCGGTTTAAACCAAAACAACTTCATTGGCACTGGGGAAGGAGCAAAATAATGAACAGGTTCTCCTCTCCAGGCCCTGGAGCAGGCGCCCACGGAGCCGGAGCTCAGTGGGTGCATGTGGCACGACCCTACTCCACTCCCAGCCCTCGGAAACAGCCGCAGCCTCGCAGGGCGCAGTGCGGACGCGTGACCTGCTGTGTGCCCAGCATCGCCAGGAACAGCGAGAGAAGAACCAAAGAAGCAACTGCACACACTTCAGCTTCTAAAGGTCTCTGCTTTCATAAACAGAAAGAAGCATTTAAAGGACAGACCCAAAAGCAAGAGGCCAAAGGCCCAGTCTCAGCCCAGAGGCAGCTGCTGCAAACTCGTCCTTACAAATAGCTGCGTGCAGATGCTGGCCTGGAATACGGAGCTGAAGCATGAAACAGCGCGATGTGCAAGGGGCTCCATCCGCTTGGGAAACTGGCTCTGCTCTCAGCACAGCTGACAGCTTCCAAAGATCCGTGGGCTTTCAGAGTTTTCTTGTCTTTTTTCATTTTTTTATTTTTTTTAAACAAGGTGCAGAGTTAATTTCCTGCGTTGCACCCGCTCAGCCTGGAATGAATCTGACCCGCTTCGCTTGCATTCGTGTCATCTTGCTAAAAATGGTTCAGTTTGAGCACCAGGAGAGTGTGCAGCCGGCCACTCCACAGTGCTCCCGGCAGAGACCGCCAGGACGCGGTCCTGCTGCCCACCAGCACTCACCCCTTTTCCTCCAGATTTCTGGTCAAATGGCACCATCGTGATCCGCTTCGATTCCCTCTGGTACGTGCAGTAATGCTTCACCCAGGAAGTCCCGAAGTGACCTACAAAACAAATGCAGTTTTCATTCCCAGCACTAGTCTGCTTTCAGTGCCCTCCCATTAATAACCTGTGCTGTTTAACAATCATTTACTGCGACCGATCTCTGTACCTGCGGTTCTTGTTGGACTTTGCGAGCAGATTAAGCATTATTACTCGCCTTCTGTTCAGGGGAAAGACTTTTATCAGGCACTGGCTGTGATTCTCCCTCCCAGGGAGAACCTGGCTCCCACATTCCCACCTTAATATCCCAAGAGAGGGGTCAATCCCTCTCTTGCACGGATTTTGTACCCTGCTGAATTAGCCTTCGTGCCCCACGCCCCGAGAAACCCAGGTGCCCACTCGCCGCATGGCCTTGGCAGGCAGCTCCGCCGCCCTGACACTTACGCTTCTCCTGCACGTAGAGATAACCCTCCATCGTGTAAGGGCTGATGTTTTTGTGCTCGTGGGGATTCTCCTTCATCTTCTTCATCAAAGATTCCACCTCTGACCTCGTTCCTTCAAAACGGTTTCTTGTCTGCAAATTAAAACAGGAATGCCTTCTCCAGCGCGTGGACCCTGCAGCGAGGAGGCACCACGCAGGGTTGGGACCCCAGAGCTGGGTCACTACAGCCCCTGTGGGAAACGGGACCCGGGGAGCCCACTGTCAGCCATGGGACAGGTTTTCTTCCTGAGCCTGGATTTAAGCTAAAAGGAAAACATTACAACAATTGGCAAGTCATTTGTATTACGAGTTGTNTCCATCGTGTAAGGGCTGATGTTTTTGTGCTCGTGGGGATTCTCCTTCATCTTCTTCATCAAAGATTCCACCTCTGACCTCGTTCCTTCAAAACGGTTTCTTGTCTGCAAATTAAAACAGGAATGCCTTCTCCAGCGCGTGGACCCTGCAGCGAGGAGGCACCACGCAGGGTTGGGACCCCAGAGCTGGGTCACTACAGCCCCTGTGGGAAACGGGACCCGGGGAGCCCACTGTCAGCCATGGGACAAGTTTTCTTCCTGAGCCTGGATTTAAGCTAAAAGGAAAACATTACAACAATTGGCAAGTCATTTGTATTAGGAGTTGTGTGAAAAAGTTGTTTCAAAAGAGTGAAACTAGTCTGCGTCCTTGGGAGGGAAAGAGTAATTTTATAACAAGAGAGGAAAGCAAAGCTGCGATGCCAACGGATGGGCCAAAACCCTGCAGACTCGTCCGACGTGTGGGCACCAACACGCACTTGGCCACGGCCGCAGACGGCAGGAGGGCTCCGCTCCGCGGCCCGGAGACTGGGATGGCAAAAAGCGTCGCGCTTCCCAGAATGACCAGCGCTTTGAAACACTTGCAAAACGGTTTGAAACCCTCGCTAACATCCCAGAGAACGCAATGATGCCTGCCCGCTGGCCGACTCCCCGGGAAGCTGGGCCGCTGCGTTTGCTATGCCGTAGGGCATGAACGGCCATGGAGGCTGTGTATACCGTGCAGTGTCACTTACAAAAAAGAATTTGCTTTCAATGACACAGCCAACGCCTTTGCTTGACGGCACACATGAAAAAAGGGAATAAAACTTTTATTAAAATATATCAAAAGTGTCCATTAGCTCTGCAGGACAGTCACGGCGGCGGGCACAGGGCACCGTGCCACAGGCACATGGCACACTTACGTTCTGGATGCTGATTGTCAGCTCTGTCTTGAAATCGCTGAAGTCCTTTGCAAGCTCGTAGCCGTGGTGGTAGAATGTGAAAAGCCCCTGCAGAAAGGCCAGCAGCTGCGTTGGGGTAAAACGAATCAAGACGGTCAGTAGAGACCCACAGCCGCTTTCAGAGCAACTGCTGCCGAGGGGAGCGTCCCTGCAGCTCCCCGGGGGCCGAGGGGCTCGCTGGCAGTCCCTAGGAAGATGCCCTGTTCCTCGTTTCACTTTCAAAATCTCCTCTGAAAGACCCCGAAGCCCAGTCTGTGCTTCCTTCCGCCGCAGCCAAGGCAAGGCCCTGTGCCAGGACCCCTCGCCACCTCTGTCCCCTATCCCTGTGTCACCCAAGCCTCCGGCTCTCTAAGAGCAGGGCTGGGAGGCGCCAGGCAAAGCAGGCAGCACGCTGCCGTTCCCTGCATTGCGCCGACT
This sequence comes from Steatornis caripensis, assembly GCA_013398225.1. Classification (NCBI taxonomy): domain Eukaryota; kingdom Metazoa; phylum Chordata; class Aves; order Caprimulgiformes; family Steatornithidae; genus Steatornis; species Steatornis caripensis. Next base: position 43,835 of record VZSC01016822.1, on the reverse strand, counting down.
CTTCTCTCCGCAGGAATTACCTTTGCAAAGAGCCAGGGAGGTTTGGCACTTCCCAGAAGAGCTTTAAAGGACTTAGCACCTGAGCAAATGGAAATCTTAGAAAACATTTTTTCCCCCTAGTGAGCATTCATTACAGCTCTTTTTTTTCCCTCAATCAAGCCTATTTCAGTTTTAATTGCTGCCAGGCTTCTCAGTCCAGCCCACCACCAGAGATGTCCGCACAATAAAAACTGAAACGTTTCCAGCGTGCGCGTGGCCGCCGAGCTAATGGCTCCGTGCTCCGAGGCTCATGCGAGTGCTTCCTCCCCGCAAACCTCCCTTCAAGAGACGGGCTGCAAGGTGAGGCTGGAGGCCCCCAGCCATCCCACTGCAGGGGTGCCCCACTCCCCACAAGCCTCCTGTTTTTTTGCAGGCTGAGGCAGCTCGAGTGCTCACTTACGGGTTCCACGAACTCAAACATCTTCCTCTCCTGGACCTCTTGCACCTTGAAGACATACTCCAGGGAGACTTCGTAGAAATGCTGCCGAACCAGGTCCACCTGGCTGTCTGCCTGCAAGCGCCGGGAGGGATAAAGGGGAAACATGAAGTTACTACTGACCGGGAGCGCTTGGCCTTGCAACCACCTGACATCTGGGTCTAATGGGAACGCATCCGTGCAGAACAAATTCAGCTTCAAACCCCAGTCCAGGGCTGGACAGATGGCACGGCTCTTTCTTCAGCTGAAAAATGACTCATGTTCTCACCTCCCTGACAGCTGTGTAGAAAAGCACGCGCTAGAAGCGAGAAAAATGAGAAGCTGCTGCATGCTTGACAATAAAAGGCAATTCTTTGCTTGCTGGAAAGCACCGCAACGTCCCAGGGCCAAACCGGGCAGTACGTGCACCCCGCCACCGTCTCCAGTGAGCGCGTCACTCTGGTGGGTCAGCAGACAGCAAATCCCCTCTGCTTCATAGGTAAAGCCCAAATGAGCAAAAATACGGATATGCCCCAATCCCAGTGCATAGAAATAACCCCATCACGCAGGTGGAGCGGAGCTGCCGCACTGAAAGCGGGGCAAGGGCCACGGGTGTCCCTGGCACACGATGCTGCTACGTTTGCAAGTGACACTTTGCGTAGAGCAACCCGAGGCCGGTGGTGCCCGCGAGGAGGATGGTCTGGGTGACCCGCCATGCCTCTGACCTCAGCGCCGGTAAAATCAGCTGGTCCAAGAGCCTCAGCCCCAGCACAAACCACCGTCAAGTCATTGCTCAACAGGAGGCAAATTCTTCTGCCCCAGCTGGGGCCGGCAGCATGCCCTCACCAGCGTGACCCTTGCTGTGCCCGGGGTAAAGCCGGACCTCCACGGAGGAGGATACGCTGTTCCACACATCCCATCAGGGCTGGACACAGGGCCGCTCCCGCGCTCTGCCAAACCCAGCTGGCAAACGCCCGCTTGCATTTGAACCCGCTTACTCCTGATGTTCTGTGTGACATGGCCACGAAACGGCCCGTGTTCCCCATGACCCGCCACCAGCATTTCCGCCGTGTGCCCACGCGCACAGGCTGGGGTGTTCAGCAAACTGAGTCCTGAAAAGCAGCGAATATGGCGCAATCAAATAACTCTGCCAGGAGTTAAATGGCAGATTAGACTCTGTGTGTGCTATTTAATTGGTCGACAGCCAAAGCAGCAGAGAATTCCCATGGTTTCCACCTCTCCCCAGCAGTTGTACATGTGGCCGCCGTCACCCTCCAGACGCAGACAGCAAGAGGGGGTTAGGAAATGCGAAACGCCGAATCTCCTGCACGCAAATGCTCTCCTCCCAGGCCACGGCGGTGGTGAGAGAAGCTTCAGACTGCTCACAAACCGGTGGTGTTAACCTTCGCAAAACACTGCCACCCCATCAGCGCCTTCCCCGCGCACCCCTGCCGTGGCTGCAGCCCCCCGGCCACGCGGCAGGGACGAGGGGAAGCGGCCGGCGCCTCCCGGGGCTGAGGTGAGCGCTCCCACGCACCACTGGACGCCACGTCCACACTTCACAGCCTCCGCGCGGGGCTGCTCATTCCACAGGACCCCCTCCTTGGCGGGGCTGGAGCCACCAAACCAGCGCAGCCCCCCAGTGCCCAGGGAGAAACGGCCCCAGCCTCCTGCCTTCGCAGCAGAAGCCGAAGTCAGCGTTCAGGGTGGAAGATGCCAGCAGATGGCACCAGCAGCCAGCGCTGCGCACCAGCACCAGCACCAGCCCCTGCGTCCTGCGCATGGCCACTGCCTGCATCCCGCACCGCATCCTGCACACGGCCACTGCCTGCATCCCACACCACATCCCACACAGCCACCGCCTGCATCCCGCACTGCATCCCACCTGCCTCCTGCACAGAAACCGCCTGCATCCCGCACCACATCCCGCACAGCCATTGCCTGCATCCCACACACACCGTCACCTGCATCCCGTACACACCACCACCTGCATCCCACACCGCATCCCGCACAGCCACTGCCTGCATCCCGCACCACATCCCGCACAGCCACTGCCTGCATCCTACACCCCATCCCACACAGCCACCACCTGCATCCCGCACCACATCCCGCACAGCCACCGCCTGCATCCCGCACCGCATCCTGCTCAGCACCCCACCGCCCTGCACTCCTGGGCAGCCCTGCAGGGCTGTACTCTGGCCAGAGCGTGGGATCACACCTCCAAAAGTCACTGCTGCAACCCAAGAGCCACAAGTGGATCCTTCCCTCCCTGGAAAGAAATCCTTCCACCCCTCTGTCTCACCACTGTATTTCAAACACGAACTAAACCAGAGGTTTAAAGGGTTATTTAAAGGCTATGAGAATAGGACCCTGCATCTGCTGGGACACAGGGTTGCTTCCAGGCGGTAAGTTATTTACAAACCCAGAACACGTATGCAAGGACAAAGCTGGCCTGCAGCCATGTCCACCCTGATTCCTACCCCTCTCCAACCCTGATTTGGGGGGAGATGATTATTTGTGCCACAGATTTATCTGATGTCTCTTGAATCCCCAACTCTGCCAGGCACCATACCACCGCCTGAGCTATCCCAGGGCAGGAGCCACCACCTGTGCCCACCAGCTCCCCCAGAAGCGGCTCAGCAACACACCAGCATCATGCCCACAGGCAAGGACGTGCACCCTGCAGGGACCAGTCCAGCTCTGGGCCGGTGCAGGGAATTCCAAACTGGGAAGCAGTGATTGAAAACTCAGTGTACTCATCCAGTAAGAGCATTTGGCACAGCAGCTAACTACGCCCCGAGTCAGTAATAGGCTCCTAAAGCAGTTTAAAAGCACTAAGCCTGATCACTCCTCCCATGAAGCCCAAAGCCAGTGCAGCCACTTTCAGAGAAGGGAGGTGGACATCCGTGATCTGTGCTGGAACAAGGGCAGCCTGCAGCAGAATCGGTTCCACTCCGTTGCACTCTATAATTATAAACTCTCTCTCCTTCCTGATCGCTATCCATTTTGGGACTGCTCTGATTTTAACCGCCAGGAAAACCAATGCTATAACCTGCGTAAAGCACTCAACAAACTCAACATAGTTACAGCTAGACATGGAAACACAGAGCTTGCTCTCACCTCCTGAAGCTGGGATTCTTTCTTCTTAGAAGACAAGTTTAAGTGCTTTTCTAGGACACCACAATACTTCTCCGTCTCCTTGTCGTATTTCTTTTTGGCATCCTACAAAATAGAACAAAAAGCGTGAGGCTGAACACAACGGCACCGGGGCAGCCGTGAGGATCCACAGCATCCCTACGGCATCGGGCAGGACCACAAGTCCCAGGCAGGAGCCACCTCCTTCTGCACAGCACAAGATGGGACCAAGGCCAAGGGGCATCAGCTGGGAGCAGCCGAAGCTGCTTTTATCTGTAAGCATCAGGCAGTTACAGGAGAATGGCTTATGCTACCAAAATCCAAGACGTGGGGGAGCCCCTTGTCTATTCCAGGGCCCACGGCTCAGCAAAAGGATCATCCAGGTCCAGGGCTGGTCCAAAGCCAACACAGCTAACCAGCACATCGTCACAATTTCACACCCCATCCCCTGTCGCCCCTTGCAAGGGCTCACCCTATGCATCACTCCGGACGATGACACGGCAATTTGGCCTTCGCCGTCTGTGGCAGGAGTGTTAAAGGAGGATGTCAACCTTAACTCATCTGTTGCACCTCTCACCCCAGCACGCCAGTACAAAATCCACCGCTGACACTTGCTAATAACCAGCTCCTTTCTGAAGGACCCTTTTTTGTCCTTTTTTTTTTTTTTTTTTAGC
>VZSC01016822.1:15794-39451 GCA_013398225.1 Steatornis caripensis | reverse complement strand
TTCCTTTTTTTTTTTTTTTTTTAGCTGCACGAACCAGGACAGCCTGGCAGGGCTGGGCTGCACCATGGTGCCGGCGCGGCTCCCATGCCACCAGGGAGCTGGGCACGCCGCTGCCATGCAAACATGGCCCCGCCGGGCTGGCATCTGCTTCTTGCAAGCAGCAGCAGGTTGTTATAACAACAGGAGAGCAGCAGACAGCGGTTTTAATTTTAGAACAAAGGCAGGAAAGAAAGGGGGGACAGGCTGTCTCACAGCTGCCCTCAGCCACCCCGGTGCTTCCCCGTCCTGCCAGAAGCCGTCCAAATTCCCGTGTAGCTGCCCCGTGACACACCGGGGGTGGGAGCACAGACCGGGGAGCTCAGGTGACTGGGAATGCCAATTCTTGCTTGGAGTAAGAAAAAACAGTTCACTCCAGCTGACATCTGATTTTTGGCCCTTGGCACGTTACTTGGCTGTGGGTGAACTCGGAACACTAAGGCTCTTTCCCGGGAGCAGGATCGTCCCCGTGTCCATCCCGCAGCACCGCACCACCTCCTCCCGTGCCTGTGCTCAGCAGGGCCCATCCCCACAGCACGCCAGGTCCGTGCGCCTCCAGGCTCTGCTCCCAACACCAAGCAGGGGCTCCCAGCAGAGACCGCGGCTCGGTGCAGCCGCAGCTTACCTTAGCAGCGCCAATCTGCTCCTTGCGAAACTTCTCCAGCGGTGTGATCAGCACCTCGCTGACGTTCTCGATCTACAGGCAAAGACAGGCACAACTCGCCCGCCACCTTTGACCCAGCTCAGCCCCAGACACCCGTGCCACTCAGAACCGCTCCCGCAGCCCGCAGAAACCCACACGCTTCGCCCCTCCGGCTCTGCGCTGGCTGAGGGGCGCGTACTGCAGCTCCTCACCCCCATGAGCCCTACCAGCACCAGCACAGGCCATTTTCCAACAGCAAGGCACCATTCCTGATGCTCTCCAAGTGTGCCCCTCCACCAAGCTCCCCCTCCCCTCCCTTTGCTCTCCCCTGCAGCTCTGCCGTGGGCAAGCGAAGGGGCACTGGGGCTTGCAGCTGCTGCACGCCCTGGTGCCGCGGGCGCTGCAGCACCCGCCACGGGAAGAGTCACCGGTGCCACCACCCACCCCACTCCAGCACACAGAGCCGTACCATGCGCATCCGCTCGTCCTCCAGGTTCCGCAGCACCGTGGCGAACTCCTGCAGAGACTTGGCTGGAAGGGACACCCGCACGGTCAGCATTTAACAATTTATTTTATTTTTGAAGAAAGAGACTGAACAGGGATTTTTTTGTTTGTTTGTGCTTTGGGGGGTTGGTTGGCTGGAGTTTTTTATCGTCTTTGCTCTCTCCCCAGAAAGGCTTCCAGTTGCCTACAAAAGCAAGTGGCAGCAGAGCATCCCCAGCACCGTGTTCCTACCTCCGGAGAGAAAAACCGCACCTTCACCCTGAACCTGCCCTTCCCAACAGCCGGTCGCTGATCAGCCCTGCGGCTGCTGGCTCATCAGCATGTGCGGTGCAGCAAGGGGACGCGGACGAGAAAGCTGGTTTTGCTGAGAGACTGGGCACAAATAAATAAGCAAAGTTAAATAACGGCTAAAGCTCATTTGCTCTCCTGGTTCCAGACGATGTGCACAATAAAATCTAGAAGTTCAGCTGCGGCAGAAGCGGGGGAACGTGGAGGGGCTGAAGCTGCTGCCCTGCACCACAGAAGCTCAGACTCAGTTCAGGGAGCTCGTCCTTTGCTCCAGCAGCTGGCAGCACGGCTGCTGGTCGTCTCCTTCAGGTCACAGCCCCTCACAGTGTATTTAGCCACAACCACAGCTCCAGATCCCTGCTCTCCACTGCGAAAGGGCCGGATAATCTAGATGGTTTCGGATACGGGCAATCTTCATCCTTTCCTATCTAGCAGGGCTAGATTTAGGCCAAGAAGCAACAACTGCTCTCCCTGGAAGGCTTTGATGATACAGAACCAGGAGAAGCATACCATTTCCAGAGAGCAGATTCCAGACAAATTCCCAGGCCCCTTGGCATCATCCTGTGTGTTTCTCCCCCATGCTCCGCTCAGCTTGAGGGTCTGGAGCGCAGCTTCAGCGCTACCCAGGGCACCAGCGCCCAGGACTCACCTATGCAGATCTCGTCATCCGTTTCAGCGTCGCCGATGCAGCGGAATTTAAATTCATTGAGGGAGTCCGCAAACTTGCGCTTGGCCGCCGACAGGTCTGCAGAGAGAGTGGGAACGGGGAAAACGCACGTGTCAGAAAAGGAAAAAGCCTGCCGACGGCACGATGCAGGCAGATGCAAGTCCCAGCCATCAAGTCCCCATGGAGGGACCCATCCAACGGGCCCCCTCAACACCAGGGAACCCCCCAGGAGCGCTGCCCTTCTGCACCCACCCCAGGGACAGGGCTCTGTGAGGTCCTGGCCAGCACCCACCAAAACACACTGCAGGAGATGCAACCTTAAAATACCGTGAGAACCACGTGGGAGCTCAAGCCCGGTGCCACAGGAAAGTGGCAAATGGTGACGCAGGGCGGCACGGCCAGGGCAGCTCCCGCACTGCCCCCAAGAGACGGCACCGCTGCGCCGAAGTCGCCGTGTACGGGCGATCATGCAGAGGTTTATTGCTTTCCAAGCCACAGATTCTCTCCGAGACCTGAATCCTATTAAGATCTTACTTGCAGTGACCTGAGCGGATCCAGGATTGGCTTTTCAAACCGGCCCCGCAGCTCTGCACACGCAGACACACACGCTGCCGGGCACTGCGAGGCCACCGGCTCCGAGAGGAACTTCTACTCGAGCAACGTGAGGGGCTGCAGGCATGCACACGGCATTAGGAAGAAGTAACGCGAATTCCCCTGCGCGTTTCGTTGCTCAAAGTCCAAAAATTCAGTGGGTTTTTTCCCTTTCCAAGCACAGGTGGAAAACATGCGTGCGCACACAAAGGCCGTTTCCTCCTCTCGGACACCAACAGCCAAAAGAACCACAAAAGAATTTGAGCGTTTTGCTTTCCCTGTGGGGTAAGAGAATTTAAAGCTCTCTCCAAGCACTCACGCCGCTGTGAAGCCGTGGCGGAGCAGCCCCCCTTCCCTCACTGGGGCAGCGGGAGGGCTCAGGGAGTTTAACCCGGTCCCCGGAGCCGGGTGGCCTCCTGCCTCCTCTGGAATAATAACGAAGATGACGTTAATGACGTTAATGACTTAAGGAGCCATTTCCTCTTCCTGAGCTCGATGCTGACCGTCAGCCACGCTCTCCCCCGCCGCACCGATACGCTGCCCACGTTACACGTGGCAGGGACTGTGCACACGCCACAGCGAAGCCGAGAAGCTTTTGGAGCTGGCGGCATCCATCAGCAAAGGCCCACAGCGCTTATAAGTAGGTGAGGGAGAGCCAGGGGGAGAAGGAGATAATTCCCGGTGCAACAGCGATAAAGGAGGATCGCTGGCAGACACTCACTGAACGACACAGCCAAGTCGCAGGGGCGAAGCAGATGCTAAAATTAGCGGCAGGCTCGGGCAGAGGAGAGAGGGGCAGCCATGCCTGCGCCACACCTCTGGGGGAAGGTGAGGAGCCGGCACGGAGGGTCCCCATCGCCCTCCCTGTGCCCCTGTCAGACCCCTAGCATCCCGTTTTCCTAAAAGCTTGAACCTCTCACCTACATTTTGGGGGAAAAATCACTCTAGTGGAAGCAGCCAAAGCTCCCGGCTGCTCTGCAGGCAGGGGCGCACGGGAAAAGCAGGGTGGCCCCTCCATGGGCCAGCTCAGCTCTTGAGGCGTCTTCTTCCCCAGGACTGTGGAGGAGCAAACCCAAAATCCTACAAAGGCTTGACAGAAGCTTCTGCTTCCTCTCGTGCACGAGTAAAAACCACAGGGATCATGCGCGTGAGTCACTGCCGGGCTGCACCAAGGGCTGCAAAACCTTTGCTTCCAAGTTCCCCAGCCAGCTTCATCAGTCAATCACAACACTAGGGAAAACCACCACAAAGGCAGGAGAACCCTTCTGCCTCAGCAACGCGATGGGGTCCGGGCACCACCGGATGGTGGCCCTGCAAGGGGAGGAGCTGGGCCGGCCAGGATGGATCCTGGGACACGCAGGTGCTGGCAGAAGCACCGAGGTTGCAACGTGCATGCGGTGTGACGTGCCTGGACGTGGGCACGCAGCCCGCAGCCCTGCTGCCGATGAACCTTTCCTGTGCCCATCGTGCTCGCAGCTGCAGCACGCGGCGCTGAAGATCTCCAGGGGCAGCAAGGAAAGCGCGATGCCTGGCAGAGGCATCCCAGGAGGTGAAAACAGCCCTGCGCAAGCTGCAGAAACACCGGGAGGGCATGAGGGAAGAGGTGGCCCCTGCCATCCCAGGGGGACAGCCGCCTCGGGAGGGTCCGGGGTGCAGCGCTGCGGAGCCACGTGCCTGCCTGTGCCCAGGATCCCAGACAAAACCCCACAGAGAAGGCATCGGCCAAGCAGCAGCAAAGCAGACCTCCATCCTGCCCGCAAGGCAACGCCCACATACCTGCTACCGCAGCCCAGGCTCCTCCACAGCGCGCGGTGAGTGTGCCTGAATTACCGGCTCCAGTTAACACATGCGGTGCTCGAGTAACAGCTACGCGTGCTGTGCGAAGCCCCACTGTGCCCACCTGCCCTCCCCTCCGCTCCAACGCAGGATCATCCTGCCTCACAGCCCCCACAAGCACGGCTCATTCCTTTCCCCTCTGCAGGCTGACCGTCCCGTGGCGGGGTTGCTATCGCAGTCCTCCTCCTCCTCCTCGTCACCTCCCACGGCTCCCCACTCACACCCCCGGGCCGGCGGGGACAGGACGATCCCTTCGGGAAAGTCCGCTTGACAGAAAACAGGCACACACACCATATGCCGGAGGTCCAGCTGCGTAGCTACAGCAACCAGTAACCAAAATAAAATGTCCTTTTAAAGTGATGTATCGGCTCGTTACCGCGATACAGGGTTACTTGGCCGCCAAGCGGAGCGGCCCAGCAGCACTCCCCTTCCCGAGCACTTTCCCTTCCTGGAAGGGGGTTTACGAGCCGAACCGGGTGCGATGGGGAAGAAAATCGCGGAGGACGGGGATGAGCAATGTGGCAGGAGACGTGACCTCGCAGAAGGCAGAAGTACTGGCACGGCCTGTTCCAGCAAGGAGGGAGTTGGAGCTGAACTCCGAGGTCTGATCCTGTCTTTCCCGGCAGCAGAACGGAGAGCAGCGATCGCAGGTGGAAGGAGGCGGCCGGCTCCCTCCGACCAGCACTGCTCGTCCCCAGAGCACCCAGCATCGCTCATCCATCAGCACGGCCAAGCTGAGCGGCACGAAGGGCACGGGCAGCGGATCTGCCTCCGGTTGCTCCCTGCCTGCTGCGGCCTGAGAGTCCCTGCACAACTCCTGAGCCACAGTTTTGCTTTTTTTGTGAATAGTCCCTTAGGAAATATTCAGGAGCCAGTTTTGGTGGTGCCTCTGAAACGTGGCCCCTGAGGTAGGGGACAGAGCATCTCACAGAGCCCTGCCAGCACCCAGGGCCCTTCCCTGGCAGCCATGTGCAGAGCCAGAGCAGGGGCACACGGTACGCCACCAAACACCGCGGCACCCGTCCCTCGCACAGCGGAGACACGCTCTGCACCCTCGCCATCCACTGCAGGAACAGCGTGGTGTGGGGATGGCTCCCACCAAGGCAGAGGGGCAGCTGCCTGCGCCTGGAAGCAGCCCCGGTTAACCCCTTTGCCCGTCCCTCGTGCCCGGCTCAGGGGTCAGCCCGCTTCTCCCCTGGCACCCCACATCTCTCACCCACCCTCCACCAGCCCGCGAGCCGGATAATTGCTGGCTGAGTTCCCGTCCCAGCCACACACCTCCAGGCACTGGGGCTCCTCCAGACCTGTCACTGCAGCACCTCACACTCCCGCTGCTCCCTGTCCTCCCGGGTCCTCCCGGATCACCCCGGCATCCCTCCTCCTCCTCCTCAGCTATTGAGAGTTAAATCTTCTTTCTGGGAAGCGGCTGCTCTCACCGCAATGAGACTGAAGTGGCTGTTTTTACATAAAAATCCCCTTCCAAAGAAATTTGGAACTATTGACAGAGGCCGTTTATAGAAGGAAGAGATCGTGATTTCACAACCCTCCTCCACGCGTACAGCACCACAGGCACAACGGGGACGACGCCATCCCAGCCAGGTCCACAGCCACGTCAGATCTAACGCGTCCCCAGTTCAGGCGACTCGGCAAGCAGAGCTTCGGCCGCTTTGGGGAAGTCACTCGTGCCACAGCCCTGCCGCGAGCTGCTCTCTCCTGATCGCTGGCTTCCAGCTCTTTCCCCAACTCTGTTCTTCAGCTGGGCATCTCACCTCTGTGCAACACCCTTGTCACTCCCTCTCTTTGTGTCCAGTGTTTAAAACGTTTTCAGGCCTTCCCAAAGTGAGCACGGAGGTAAGGTGTGCGGATACCTGAAAGCCTGGGTGGCGGGGAGTTTTGCCTTTAAATCAAAATTTTTAAGGGGCTGAGAAGAGATTGCAACTCCTCCACCTGCGTGCTTTTCCCAGCTGGGATGGACAGTGGGGAAACGCAACCACAGGACACAGAGGGCAACGATAAAACACCAAAACGAGACATCAAGACGACCGACATCCCCTCCTGCCCACCTGCTGCCTGGTCCTGCTGGGGAGCGCGGCCCCCCGGCCCAGCAGCACGTGTCTGAAAGATCAGGTTGGCCACGGAAGAAGTTACACTGCTGGCTCAGAAAGCGGGGGCTCTTTGCAGTCAGCTTGCTATTTAAACTGGAAAAAGCAAAAATAGCCGTGGCTCAGCTGCGCTATCAGGGCACTCAGGACAGAGCAGGAGCAGCACGACCCTGCGGGCGGTTCAAGTCAAGGACAAACCTGCTGACAGGTCCGGGAGCAAAGGGTTAACGCTGCTGCAAAGGGGGAAAGCAAAGGATGCTGACTGATGAGGCCAGTTGCACGCTGCAAGGCAAGTTCCAGGGCTGTCGGTGTCTGATGGAGGTTGTGCTTACACAGAGCGGTATTTCTACACTTCCTGCAAAGAAAATTGCTTAATAGCCTATATTTAATGCTCAATTGGACAACAGGAACCGAGACTCCTGCCCCTTCCTTCCCCCGCGGCTGGGAACGGCAGGCTCAGCCTGTGCATCCCCTGCAAGCCCCCGGAGAGGGCAGGAGGGTCCGGGGCAGGGCGGGAGCCTGTCCCCTCCTCAAGGACACCCCTGCCTGGCTGCCAGCCCCGGCGCTGCCTCAACCCTCCCAGCAGCACGGCCAGCCCCCCACCCCAAGCGCATTCCCAGCCCCCTCGCTGGGGAGGTGACCACGCTCCAACTGCGAGGACAGAAGCCACCAGCTCCCCCCTCGTGGGTTTGAAAAGTTCCTTAAAGCATCTCCAAAAAAATTTGCATCAACTTCATGGTTCGTCCTCTGGCTATTTTTTAAGACAACGCCTCCAGCCCTGCTGACTGTGCCCATGGGTGCGCAAAAGGGACGCACTGACCAGAGCTGCCAGGTGCCCCCTGCTGCCCACGGGACCCCTCTGGCAGCATCCCCTGCCCCTGCCCACTACCTGCCCACCCACCCGCTTCTTCCCCCTGGCTGCGGACGCTCCCGTTCCCATGCCAGTCCCTGAGGCAGTCACCAGAGCGCGGCTCAGCAATGTCACCCGGCTGAGCCTCAGCCCCTGTCAGGCGTTTTGGGGCCAAGGACCGCAGCTCACAAGGGGACGCACCTTTGGCATGACGAGAAAACGACGGGTCGTGCCTCCCGAGGACACCGGCAGTGAAGTCTCAGGGTCTGCAAAACACTTTGGGGTCTGCACGCAGCAGACGCGCAAGGTCTGACTGACCGTCATTAGACATCATCTGCCCGGGGTACCGGGCTAAACCGCACAGGGCCCCGGGCAGCGCTGGTTGGCGGCGGCGCCCGGATGGGAACACTTCAGCACAAACAGTGCACAGCACGGAGCAACAGGCCAAGGAAAGAGAGCGGCACCAGCTCACCGTTTGCCGGGATCTCACCACGTGGGTGCCATCAGCTCCTGGGTCTGCAGCCCACCAGGTCGCCCTGCACACAGCCACGGCTGCTGCTTCGGGCAGCACTGCCTGCACTGACACCTGCAGGCAGCCGGCCAGGAAGGCGACCGGCGTGATGCACCAGTGGCGCAGGCTGACCCCCGAGGCAAACCTACCACGCCGTGCAAGCTGCTGTGTGCAAGCCGTGAGCCCAGCATGCAAGCCATGGGCACGGCGTGCAAGCCATGCTGCTGCCAGCCGTGGGGAGGGGACGAGGGACACTGCAGCAGGACATGGAGCAACAAGGGGCAGCTCCTCGCTCCGCACGGGTCACAGCAGGGTCTCGGCAGGATCACACAGCGTGTGGCTGGTTCACCTCCACCGCTGCCTCAATGGTCTGCCAGGAGCCTCCTCCACTGATGCCGGGGCAGGATCCAAGCAGGGGACCTGTCCTGTGAAATAGCCCAGATGCAGAAGCCCAGAGAAGGCAGATCTGGGGGGGTCACCAGTGGAGACCCCCGATGTGGCTGCACGGAAAGCGGGGCACAGCGGGGCACGGCTGCCCCGGTGGCACCCCTGCAGCCGCACACCTCCCCAGGCCACTGCAACCCCACAGCGGGCAGGGGCCAGACGGGACGGGTAATCCGGGGAACAGCTGCTCTAATCAGCAGCCAAAAGAGCCGGATTACGGCCCGCCAAGGGTGCTTAGGAAGCAGCAATATGGTGTCTGACCCTGCAGTGAGCACCCGTTGCCGACGATCACCCGGTGAGCCGGGGCTTCAGGCACAACGCCACAACAAAGCCATCGTGGGCTCCCGCAACATCCTGCAGTGCTCGGGGACGCCCAGGGACAAGGGGCTGGGAAAGGCCAGAGGCGGGAACGGCCAACTGGATCAGGCAGCGAGCACTCTGCCGCGCTGCTGAGGTTGGGATGCTCTGACCAAAGCGCAGCCCCACAGTTCATGCAGGAATCCAGCCACAAGCGCCTCATGCCTGAAAACCAGCATTCGCAGCCACAGGCATCGGATTTTAGCCCCCACACAGCCGGTGCACTGCTGGGGTCAGCACGAAACATCGGGGCAGCGTCATTCGATGCCTAATTTGCTTCAAGAGGTTTAAATTCTTTCTCTTTGCGCTTCCCAGCGGAGGTCAGCGACAGCCCTGCTTCTGCGACACGCCGCGGTCTCCTGGACCCGGCACAATCCCCAAGCTGCTTTCATACAGAACGAGCAACAACTTGTTTATTAAATAACTCCTCCAGCGGGTGGTTGGAGTTAATCAGTGATTTAGGACGGGACCACAGCTGCTGGCAGGTTCCCCCTCTGATTCATTGTTCAAGTAAATATATAAAAACCACACGAGCAGAGACTACCCCACCTCTGGCAGCAGCTTCTGCCATCGTGTTCGTGCGCAGGAGCCCGGGGAAAGGCTGCCCTGGCTCGGCACGTGCGGAGAGCGAGGTTTGAGCATGCCACGCCAAGTGGGAGGTGACCCCATGGACCGCTGCAATGGGCGCAGTCCCTGCGCTCACCCTGCGTGGGACCCCCCGAGGCAGGGAGAGCATCGCAGTCCCGCACAACCCCCAGACCCCATTTCGGCGCCTTTACCGCGCACACGGTCTCCAGCAAAACGCAGCGCCAAGCCTTGTCTCGCTGGCGCACACGGAGATCCCCCCAAATCCCACCTCCCCAAATCCCAAAACTTCATTTTGCCATGGAAAGCTTACAAACACGTACACCCTGCGAACCAGGCTTCAAGGGAAAAACCCAAAACTGCTCAGATGCGCTAAAGCACAAGAAAAAATTGAACGATCTGTCCAAGACGGCCTCAAGATTAAAGATCCAGGAAGTGCCACAGTTTCTGCTCAGCCTTTTCCTGCAACCACGGGAGGACCCTGCACTGCTGCCCAGCCAAGCATCACCGTATGCCTCGCTTCACACACTCAACGTGGCTCCGTACAGCAAAATGTTTGCCAGAGGCACAGAGAACCCATTGTAGGATGAATGGGACTATTGACCAGGCTCAAATAGCAGATCAGATTTTAGTAACACGCTGAAGACATGAATTATTTCCATGGTATTTTGAGAGATAAAAGTTCTGTGCTTCGTGAAAAAAACAGTCAGCCTTTGGAAGGACCGCCTGGCTGCACAGCTAAAACTACGGCCCCACCGCTGCCCACCAGTCCGGCACCCTGGCCACGTCATCTCGCCACCCCAAGTCAATAACGTTTGGAGTCATCTTGGGAGCCTTTGCCAGGCCAGGATGTTTTTGCAAAGCTTCCCGAGATTCCTGATGAAAGGTACTGAAGATTCAAGGGGAAACGAAGCAGGAGGGATCGTCGGGTCTCCAGGAAAGACGGTTGGGTTTCCAAGAAGACGGAGGAGGTTCCATGTCCTGGGGACACAAGGCGATCCTCGCCCATGGCAGCCCGGTTGGCACGTGTCTGCCCTCGGCGGCCCCGTTCGAAGGCGAAGTGGAGCAGCCCAGCTGCAGGGGAAAGGAAGGGTTTGCTGGCAGTGGTTGACTTTCCCTGTGCATTGCTGGGGCCATGCCAGGCCAAGGAAGAAAGGGACAGCTTTAAAAAAAAAGAGAAAGTGAGAAGGAAGCCCCTACCTGGCTTGTGGGCTGGGGCCGTTGCTCGCCCTGGAGGGGCAGGGGAAGGCAGCCCCTTTTCCCGCAGCGAGCCCTCGCCAAGAAGGCAGGAGCCCGACCTCAGCCCCGGGTCGCTAGCTGCAGCCCTGGGCACCGGAGCCCCGGCAGCGAGACGGCACTTTACACAAAACTAAAATCCAGCAAAAACAGCTTCAGGGAGATAAGAGCTGTGTGGGACTCTCAGACACATCTGATCAGGGACGCACAAGGCATCACAGGCTCCTGCCTGCTCCTCCCATCGCCTGTGCTAGAAATGGTCCAAACCTGCAAGGCACATTTTGGTAACCCGCTCAAAAAAAAAAAAACCAGCCTGCAGTGGCAGCTCGAAGTCAGGCTGCCGGCAGCCCCGTGAGCCTGCGGCACGGCTCAGCCCGGCGTGCCACGCTGCAGCGGGGGCTCGGGGCTCCCACAGCGCAGGAGGCGAGAGGCTGCATCCTTTGACTCGCGCTGCTCTGGCCGCTCTTCTGTTTCCAGCAGCCACCTCCTGGTTTGAGGAAGCCGATGGTTAATCAGAGCCCTCGTCCTTCTGCCCCCGCTTCTCTGACCTGGATCCAGCCCTGATCTTTCTTGGTTTCTGGGCATTTTAGCCCGGTGCAGAGCCTGCAGACACTTTGAGCAGGGGTTTTACCCGACGCTCTCCATCCTTCCTGTTCAGCTTTTCTTAGCACTTGCCCATCACTTCCTATTGCAGCAAAACCCGAACAGCAACTTTCATGACTCAGATCTTTATCTTCAGAAACCCAGCGCACACAGATGACTCTGCCCGTTTCCCCCCTCCCCACAGGCAGGAGAGTGACTGGCCAAGGCAGCAGGGACGGGTCAACCAAGCGGTCAACCAAGCGGTCCTGCCCACTGCTGAGCGGAGCGCCGCCCCCACAGGGACCCTCACTTCAGTGCCAGGCACCGAACCGCCAAACAGCGATGGCCTCGGCGACCTCTCCGTCCCTCTGGGAAAGGAAGATGCAGGGAGGCTCCCGTCCGTCCTGTCCTGCCCTACGTGGAAAGTTTGCACTACTGTCCCTACTTGCCCAAACAAGATTTTTCAGAAGTAATTGCTCCAAAGCAAGAGCAAAGGAAAACAACAGAGAATAAAATGACGTGAGAAATCCCAGAGCAGGCTGCGAGTGCAACCTGCACACCCCGGGTTCGTAGAGCTCCGCACGTCTTTACCCATGGTCAGGACGAGGAAGGAGAACATAAACCCACAAATGATGCAAACGACCCCCAGAAAGGCTTCCTGTTTCTGGAGACGCTGAGAAGGCAGACACCCGCAGCTGCAGGGAGGCCCATCCTAAAGCAAGCCCTCGCTCCCAGCAAGGAGCACAGGGCCTCGGAGGAGCGCAGGTGAGCTGCCGGTGAGCAGAGCCATCCTGGCAGCAGCGGGGAACGGCCACGAAACCCCTGGGATGGTCTCTGAAGATACGGGGCCCAAAGCCGGGTATCAACACCCTGGCAGGCATCTTGAAGGCTGGCCGTCCCCGCGTCAGGAACCAGCACGCTGCATCACCACGGCCACCCTCCCACCCACCAGCACCGTGCGCAGCCCCCTGCGCACACCACCCAGGGGAGCTTCCCGGTGCTTTGCATGAACACAGCAGTCCAGTCCTCCCACAGCCCCCCAGAGCATCGCTGCCCACGGCTGCTGGTGGGGCATGTGCTGCACCCCCAGCATGGCCCGTTCACACGCGGGGAAGGGGCAGCACCCTGCCTGGGGCACGAGCACGGTCCCTGTGTGCCAGCAAGGTCAGCATCCTCCGGGTGCCACTCCCACTCTCCTGCGCTGGCCCTGAACACCAAGAGCATTTTGTGCACTTAGCAGCAACACAAAACAAAAACGAGATTTCTCCGCTTCCCCACCCAGCTACCGTGCCTGGCACTGTTTCCCATGTTTATTTTTGTTCACATCCTGGTGTTGTTTTACGGCAGAACACCCCAGCTCGTCCCAACCTGCAGCCACAGTGGCAAGCGATGGCTGAGCCGGCAGAAAGTTTGCCGGCAGGAGGGCCCGGGAGACGGCCGGGCGTCAGCGCAATGGGAGGGAGCCCAGGTGGGAGCGCACAAGGTGTCCAAAGAAAATCAAATGTAAATATTCAATACTCAGACACAGAGGAGGCATGCATCGAAACAGCGAACATGGGCGACGGCTTAAGTGCCTGGAAAACTTCAGGGATGCGGTAATGGAATGGAAAACTACCGCCCCAACTGCGCAAGCGAAAGCACAAGCTCATGAGGAAGCAGCAGTGAAAATCCCCATCGCAAGCAGGGCTGGGGCGAGGCATTTGGGAACGGTGCTGCCGCAAGGACACCGATGGCACACCTGCAGAGAGCGGCTGCCCTGCTGCTCCAGGCCCGCTCAGCTGTAAGCCTGAAACCACGACAGAGATTTCCAACTTCTCCCAGGCAACGAGGATGCCGAACATCGCGTTTCCCCCGTGCTGCGAGCTGCCCCGCTGCCCCAGCTCCGCTCTCCTGCCGCAGCAGGCGGGTCGCGCGATGCATCCAGCCTCACGCCTGCGAGTAGACTGCCTCCGATGGAAACGCCACGTTTTACTCACAGCTCCCCATTTTTCCCCAAGCTCCCTCACCGCGGAGCGCAGGTGAGCCCATGCCAGCGTAATGCGCTGCCCTGGTAATTATAATTTATCCTCCGAGCCTTTTCCGTTTCTCTCCTCTCCAAATCCTGGAACAACCCACAGAAAGGCCGCAGATTGAATTATTGTGGCAATGAGGCTAAAGCATCAACTGGAGCCTGTAATCTCATTTCATTAGAATAAAATGGCCTGCCCGAGACAGCTAATCGATTTAGAGCATGCTAATCCAGAAGAAATTTGCTCCTGACCGAGACAGTGCCCACGAGCAGAGCAGAAAGGCGGGTGGGGGTCTCGCCGGGACAGGTGTCCCGGCATGGTACGGGTGTCAGCAGAGCCCCCTGCATGCCAAGGCAGGAGCAGATTGCCACAGGCAACAGCCACGCTTTGGGATTAGCTTGTTATTAAATCTAATTAGTTAATAGCCGGCCCGGCAGGGAGCCGGCCTGACTTCTCAAGGGGCAGGTGCAGAAGCATCAGGGTCCCGGAGGGGCCCACAGACCCCAGGGTGGGGAGGGGACCTGTGCGCCATCCCCGCAGGCAGGATGCTCTCCGGCACAGCCCAGCCGGCACACGCTGCCCATGGCGCAGAGCAATGACTTGTGTGCCCCTCTCCTTGACTTGGCAGCCACCCCTGTGCGAGGGGCCACATCCCCGGGGCTGCGTCCCAGCGGCGGCTCTCGCCAGTGGCCAGTGTGCCCACGGCCAGGGCAGGAAAGCGGGGTCAGCTCCCAGACTCTCGAAAAGCAGTTTTGCAGCAGCCTGCTTCCGTCTCCTCCCAAGAAGGCTGCGGAAATCCTTTTGTCTCCGGTGCTCCTTCACCTCAGCTGTAAGAACAGGAAAAATCCCACTGTGCTCACGGGAACATCAGTGGCAAGTGAGTCAATTTTTCCTGCTTCAGCAGGAAAAAAAAAATAAATTAATTAATTAAAATCTCCAGCAGAACCCGGGGAGGCACGCAGGGTGAGAAATGGGACGCACGGCCCAGAGCGCATCGCTGCCTTTAACCTGGGCTTTCTCCCAGCCTTCGTGGCCACTGATACCACAACAGCTGGGAACACAACACCGGGAAACACTTCCCGGCTCCCCGCAGACCACCCTCACTCAAATCCTCCCAGGAGGCTCCTGCCCGGCGTGGAGCCCCGCTGCCCACAGCAATGCCTGCCTCCTCGGCTGGAAGCAGCGGAGCCCCAGGCGCCCAGGGATCCCACCGCTCCTCCAGGGATGGAGCCGGGGCAGTGCCTTCCCCCCAAACCCGGCAAGAGCGAGGCAGAGCTGCTGCTGGTCCCAGTCGCGGCGGGGAAAGCAGGGGAGAGCCACCCAACCATTCTGCTCTGCAATGGGTTTTTTTTTTGTAGAACATTGCTAAGCAACCAGCATTCGGCGAGGGCACGGTTCTGGACAGACACTGTTTCAGCTAGAAAAATAAAAAAAAAAAACAGCAAAGGGACGCTCTACAGGGCAGTATTATTAAAAAGGCGCACACCAGCTTGTTTTACAGGTCACTTGGTCCGTGCAGAGAACCTTTACGCTTCCCTCACTGAGCTAGCAATGCAGGATTAGAAGCCGCTAAAAAGAAAAAAGCACGTGGGCGTGCACACACGCGCACAGATGCCCACCCCATGCAGCATGCTGAGCGCACCGGGGCGACGGCTGCTAAACGCGGGGGGCAATAGCATCCTTAAGCACATCACTGTGCATGTCAGGAACCTTGCGAAGGCAGCGCTGCAGGTGCCGGCCCTGTACGGCACGGCTACCCGCCGGGGAGCTGGGCAAACCCTGGGGAAAAGGAAGTTCTTATTTTAAGAGCTACTGACAGCACGGCTGTAGATAAACAGTCCGTATCTTTTAAAATAGATTCTTTTGCGCTGTGGCCCAGACCAAAGGGAGCATTTTTGTCTTTTGGGAATTAAAAAAAAGGGAGTCGCCTAGGGGGCTGGTGCGGGGCAGAAAGCACGCGTGCTTGTGGCCACCCCGGCGGGCGCTGTGCCACAGTGATGCCCCCGCCTGCCCGCCAGCCGCCCCTGGTGATGGGGTGCACCCCGGCCGTGGGTCAGAACCACAGGGAAGGGGAAAGAAACAGCACCTGGGCCCTTGGCTGGCCCCTTGCCCCCACGCTGGCACAGGCAGCCCCGGCCCCCGCGCGGCACGGCTGCACCCACCGCTCCACGTGCGGGAGCCAGATGGTCCGGGGGCTGGTGTGCTTCCCACAAACTCCAGCTAGAAATCAGCTTGGCATCACCGCAGAGACGTCCCCTTCCCCCTCTACACAGCATCCCACGGCTGCCGTCCCCCCCCCCCGGCACACCCCCAGCATCCCAGACACGCCGTGACCCCGAGGCTTCCATCGGCAGGTGGGAGCAGAGGCAGAGAAACGCAATTCCTGGCTCCTCCAAGCCACACTTGAGACCATCCTTGCTCTTAAGAGCCGGGGTGATGCCCTAACAAGCTCGCCTCGCCAGGAATGTGCAGCTACAGGCCTGGGGACACCAGGCACTCACACAGAGCAACAGAGAGAAGCAGGTGGAAGACCCTTCCGCGTGGGGTGGTGGAGGGGAACGTGCCAGGAAAACAGGGAAAACAGACTTGGCTCTGCTGGCCGCGNTCCCCGCAGCAACCATGGGAACGGCATTTCCTCACACGCATTTTCAGCGTCATTGTGAGCTGCCACCTCCAAAGAGGGGTGGGGGGGGGGGAAAAGGAAATCAAAAGAGCCCACCGCCCCCAGCCCGCATCCCGGGGCACGCAGGTAACACCACGCACACCGCATGCACCGCTTTGGGACTGCAGGAACAAACGGAGACATGAGATGCGGCTGTGCTGGCACATCTGCAGCCTTGGACTATCAAAAACCATCTCTTGACCCAAACCAGGCAAATCTGCTCCACGCTGGAAGTATGAGCAGGACCCAGCAGGTACCCAGCTCCTGGTGCTGGAGGAACGCGGGGACATGCCGCCCAGCCCCTGGGAAAGGTCCCCTCCAGATCAGCCTCTGCATCCCCCTCTCCAGGTCCATCCACCTCCTGCTCAGATTCTTCTCCCCAGACACAAGCGCGCGCTTTCAGGCTATGCCGGCTTCAGCAGCGCAGTCGTTCCCGTCCCCTCCTTTTCAAAGCTGCTGTTTATTCCCCAGTCCAACCCCCACCAACCCAAAAGGGTTGAGCTTAACCTGACATTGGACACCCGGTCGGTGCTGGCGCCACAGCCACGCAGCAGCGCACACAGGGCGAGCAGCTTCTCCGGACACCGTCACCACACCGGTGTACTGGGACACGTGCCCAGAGGCACTCTGTGGCATGCTCCCAATTAAAGAGATCTCCAAGCCCTGCTAATGAGCCTTCTGCCAGCATAATTTGAAAGACGTAATCACGAACGCACTCTCTCCTGCACGCCCAAGCCCTTCTGCTCACCAGCTTCCCTCTCCAGCACTGCCGAGAGGCCGGATCTGGCTGCAGCCCAGCACAGCGGCTCACAGCATCAGCTCGGAAGCTAGCATGGGACTCAGGGAGCCCACCCCACGCGGGAGCTGGGCCCTCGCCATCAGTCCCCCAAACCGCCAGCACAGAGGGGCCGCAGCTGCGCACAGGGGGACCCGCAGGCAGCCCCAGGGGACCCCCGGGGAGGTGGGCAAACGATGCTGGGGACGTCGGCACAAACCTCCTGCACAGATCACGACCGCGGGCTGTGCACGCAGGTGAACCACTGCAAGACCCCGGCAGGGCGAAAGGCTGTCATATCCCGAGTTTTCCTTCTTACAGAGAGGCTGAGCCACACGGGGTAAGCAGTCCTCCGGGGTAAGCGTGCAGTCCTCTGGAGCCAACGCTGGCTGCACTACGATCCCGCCAGGGCTCACGGTGGAGTCCCACCGTCAGAAACAAAGAGCATCTCTGGAGCAGGAACACATTCCTGTTGCTAATTTCCACCAGAGAGGAGGAGGAGAAGCTTTCAAGTTGTGCTGAAAATAAAGCAGAGTATTATCATTTGTATTACCCCTCATTTGAATAAAATACCAGACAAGCTACTAAATATGTAACTGCACAAGTCACACAGGTCATGCAAAGGAGGAAGAAGTCCTCTTTGCCTTCGGCCCTGCTGGCACAGGGGACGGACTATCTGGCCGAGCTGTAACCACGTACCTCTCCCAAAATATTGCCCACACCAAACATTTCCTACCACCATCCNACTGCACAAGTCACACAGGTCATGCAAAGGAGGAAGAAGTCCTCTTTGCCTTCGGCCCTGCTGGCACAGGGGACGGACTATCTGGCCGAGCTGTAACCACGTACCTCTCCCAAAATATTGCCCACACCAAACATTTCCTACCACCATCCAAAAGCTGTGGAGGGGGAGAAATACACCCTGACATGGAGGGGAGACATCTTACACCTTTGCTGGGTGAACAAAGCATGAAAAATCAGAAGCAATTCTTCTGAGCAACCAAACACAAAACCCACTTGCTTTCCCCCCAGACTGGCCCTGCTGTTTACTCGCTTGGCCAAGGCGGAGAGCCCACGGCAGCCGCGCAGCGGGGCTGGCCGTGCCCCACCACTGCTGGGCTCCGGGCTGGCAGAGACCCCCCCGACCCCTCTGAGCATAGCGTGGGCTCCTTGGGCAAAGCTGGGTCCCACCAGAAGCCTGGGAGGGGACCAGGCTTTCTGCCTGCACGGACACGGTGCTGCCGCCGAGCCCCAGGAAATCCTCCTCGCCGCGAGGCAGCAATTTCCTCAGCGCCTGGAAGATGCAGAACGGGCTGTGCAGCGAGCACGGCGTGACTCACCTCGGCAGCCCTCGCACCCCATCGCTGCTCGTAGGCGGCAGCCAAACACCGTTTCTGATGGCACAACCAGAGCAGAACCAAATGCAAGCGGCCACAGCAACCCAACAGAGGTGTTATTTTCATTTTGCACCCTCCAGAAAGCACAGCGTTCCTTTTCCTCCAAAGCCAAGGCTGCAGAAGTACTGCTGCCTCCCAGCCAGGAGCACGTCTCTTAACCATTAACTTCGCACCTGCAAAAATAGGAGCCGTTCCTGGAAAGGCCACACCTAAACCTCTGTGTCTCAACGCTTCCTCTGTCCACAGGGGAAGGTTTGGGCTGTTACTGCTTTCTTCGGGGACCAGAAAGGCACAAGGATGAAAATAACCCAAAAAGGGCTTCAGGTTTCCCCTCCCCAAGCTCCCCAGTGCCAGCAGGCGCCTGCGGCACCGGGGCTCAAGGACTCCTCGCCCCAGACAGCGCCAGGTTACGAAGCAGCCCAAGACACGGCTCTTCCTCCCACACACCTGAGGGCTTTCACTCTGCAGAGGCAAACAAGGACACTGTGAGGGCTCAGCACCATGTTATCTATCCGCCGTGGAGCTGGGCAGCTCTACCCACCCGAGCTGGGGCCTCCCCCGGACTCACTGGGGTCAGGGTGCCTGTCCCAGGGACCGAGCACGTCGACCCGGGGGGCATGCAGGGCAGGCAGGGAAAGGCAGCAAGGGCAGCAGAGTCAGCTGGGGCGGAAGGCACCTGAAGGTATTGACCTAGAACATTTCCTCACTGCCAGGGTAAGCCCTGTTTGTATCAAAAGGGAATTAACTGCTCAGGTTAAACACTGGACAGAAGTTTCACTTTCGCTTCCAAGCGAGCGGTGGAGTCGGTGCCAGCTCCGGGCACGATCCTGCGGGCACACGCGTTTCATAAAGGCTCGGTTTCGGCAAGAGGCTGCTGAGACACAGAACCGAACCCGTGTGCAAGCACATGCCAGAGCGCGCGGTCCGCGGGTGGAGCCCAGCACACCGACGGCACCGGCACGAACCACACAACCACCCAGCTTGACTTTTAAGCTGCACGGCAGCCCTAGAGAAGGACGTGTCCCAGAAAAAACCGCAGCAAAAGCCCTCCCGGCATCACCCAAGGTGGCGGCACGGGCTGACTCCACAGCCCCAGCGCTACACGGGCAAACATGGATCACCCGACCGGGCGGCTCGTTAAAAATCACGCGCTGCGTGCTCAGACCGAAGGGCGACTGCGTGTCCTCGGACAGCCTCGCACAGAGCGTGCCCGCACATACCAGGGCTGCGCAGCTGGCAACCCCAGCCAGGGAGCAGGCGGCAAGCCCCAGCTGCCCACCACAGCCAGCACCAGGCATGCCGGCGAGGGCAGAGGCAGCGCGAGACCCGCAGGCCGGTGCCACAGCATCTGCCCCGGGAAGCCGGCGGGGTTGGACGAGCTCCCCGTGGCCACAGGGCCCAGGTCCACCCAGCATCACCCCTTCCCTGCATCCCCCTTCAGACCTGCCCCCCTCCTCGCTGCTCCGCCACAGCTCTGCAGCAACTCAGCCAAAAATCAGCCAAAGGAAAAATGATCCAAAACTAGGAGCGCAGGCACCTCCGCTCTTCCCGCAGGAGCCCCGGGCACAGCTCAGCCGAGCCAGGGTCTGGCCCTCGCGCCCTTCACGAGGAAGGGGTTTGCAGAGCCCACTCCATCCCCAGCCCAGCCCCGCCGCACAAATTGCAGCCTGCGACGTGCGAGCGCAGCAGCGGCCGGGGCGTGGACGAGTTCGGTGGCTTCAAATTAGTGCTTGGGAGTTGGAGGAAGAAGCAAAACAAAACAACAGCAGAAACGTGGCAGGGCACCGGACTGCAGCCCCAGCGCCCAAAGGAGACAACAGCCCGCAGCCCCATCGCCACGGGGAGGCCTCGGGGAGGAGGAGGAGGGTGCCCCTGCTCTGCCCCCCGCAGCGGCACAGGGGAGGCGATAGCCGCCAGCCGCCTGCACACCCACATCCTCCATCGTTACGTGTGCTGCTCATTCTCCAAAGCAAGCTGCAAAACATCTTTGCATCACGATCTGGGCGACTGGGCTTGATATCCCCCTCCACCAAAGCAGAGGGGCTGGAGGCGATGCCGGCACCGCGGGCAGCTGCCGTACCAGGACCAGCAGCCGGCCGAGACGCAGCTCCCTGCCTGGCCCATTGCGCAGACGCAGGGGACACGCAAAGGGGCAAAGAGCTTCCGTATCCCTGGAACCAATGGTCACCACAGCTCCTTCGCTGGAGAACAAGTTTTGCAGCATCCAAGCTTCAAGTTCATTATTTATGTCTCACTTGAGGTCTTTGCATTTGCAAAACTTTCTGAATAATTTATACATGGCGTATAAGGGAGGAAGAGGGACACGTTTTGCTGAAAACCAGGTCACTCCTAATACCAGCCAGACAGCAAAGGCAGACAAAAGAAATAGGCACAGATTCTTTCTCCCCAGTGAGTGAGACGAGTATTTCTATACGGAGATATATATACACACACTCCAGAGATGCCCTCAGCATCAGAGGATATTTAGCAAGACCAGCCCCTCAGCAAATGAGGAGTATTTTCAACCTACTGAATCTTTTTTTTTTAAATGAAGGAGAAAGCGTTGTGAATCCGTCCCATTTCTTTCCATACCTTCACAGAGGGCAAAAGCAGGGTAGCTGCAGAACAGCCCCTCCACCAAATCCAGAGAGAGCCTTTCTTACGTGCCTTTACACCAGCCTCACCGTCCCTGCACGCTGCTCCTGCCACAGCGGTGGTGCGGGGGCCACGAGGGGCCAAGCAGGGCTGCGGGGAACAGGAGAGCACTTCTGCCCAGAGCTGCGGAGGGGCCCTCCTCCCTCCTGCACCTTCCTCCCTGCTGCGTAACCACGCCGTGGCCCGTCCAAGCCACCCGTGCGCCTCGCTCCTCGCCGATACACAAAGAGTTACGTTCCCCGTGCGCCTGTCTTAAAACAAAGAGGATGTGAAACATTCAGCAGAAAACACAAGAGGAAGGAAAATGAGAGAGGATATTGCCAAGACTTCAAGTAACTTTGGTTGCAGGCCGCCTCGCTGTGCCAAGAGCCGAGACACCCTCTGAGCCTCCCGGAGCATGCCCTGAGCCAGGGGTTTGCTGCTCCCTGGACTTGCCTGGCCCTGCATCCCTGCACCCTCCATGACGGCCTAGGAGCACGTGTGGAGGTGATGCCGGTGGTGAGATAAGGCTGCCCTGTCCAGCCATGGGGAGCTGAGATACTTGGAGACACCAAAAAATAAAAGCTGGCTAAGAGAAGCTAGTGCCTGGTCGTTGCCAGGAACGGCCACCAACGACCACCTGCACCAGCTCCAGCTCACAGCGCTGCCATCCCAAATGCCTGCAGTAGTGAAACGGGAACAACACCCGGCAAGAGGGAGAGTAGCAGCTCTCCGCCCCTGGAGCATCTTCATCCATGCTCAGACGGATGCCCAGAGGGTCTGTAATGGCCCACGCAATGCAGCCAGACCTCAGACCCATCGCATGCCGAGGGTAACATGTGAGGAAGGAGCTGGGCCAGATCCTGCCCTGCATGGTTCTCTCTGCCAGAGAAGCCAGAAGCACCACAGCTCACAGCAGCCGGTGAAGCCACTCTCATGGCGGGAGAAGGTGCCACACACAGGAGAAGGATGCAGAGAGTGGCCGAGCATTACAGCCGGGGAAGGTACACTCATCCCCGCACCCTGCCCCACGCACCCCCAAACCTTCCCCCAACGGGCCCTGCAGACCACCTCCGCGGGGAGCCCGCCGCCGCACCTGCAGCCGCACACGCACGCGAGGCCGGGCAGCGCCGGTGCTCAGGGCGTTAATTAACGCTCCGGCCAAATCGTCATTATTCATGCCCCTACCGATCGCAGCCTGGGCATCAGCGGAACACAGCCCTGGTCCTGTGCAGGAATTCGGGTCTAATCCAGGAATGCATTCAATAGAGGCTACAAAACAATTCAGCCATAAAAACATCCTTATCTCTGAAGGCCAGCAAGCGTTCTTCCTGTCCCGGCGCTGTGCAGCACGGCCACGGCCGGTGGGAGAGGAGCCCACCAGCAGCCGCGAGCATGCCACGGTGCAGCACACCCAGAAATACCTGCCGTGCAGCGCGACCAGGGCGAGGGCACAGCTGGCCCCCTCGGCCAGCACCTGCCAAGCGACCCGCTAAACGCGCCGCTGACTAAGCCCGGAGCCGAACACTCTTGGGAGCCGCCAGTTAATTCCTAAAATTTATCTTCAGCGAAGAACAACGCTGTAGGATTTGTTCTGCGGTGAAACGAATGCTCCAGGCAGGGCCAGGCACAGGCTGCCTTGCAGCTTGACAGGCAAACGCACCGCAGCAGAAGGCGGCTCAGACCTGCAGAACCATAAATGCGCCGACAGTTGCCGAGTTTGTGTTTTCTTTTAACCCAAAATGCCAAGAACTGGTACAATGGGGGTCCCTGCGATCCAGACGTTACCGCTTGCTCCTCCGGTGCAGGGGAACTGCACCTTAGGGCTCAGTGTGAGCTCTGAAGGGGAAGGAGCAGGATCAGCCCCGCGGCTGTGGCAAATCCCGGGATGGGACAGGGTGGTGGGCTCGGCCGGAGCATCACCTGCCTGCACACGCCGAGGGTGACACTGCCATGCCTCAGCTCCCAAAATACCCCTGCCGCGTCCCCAAGGCCAGGCTGGTGCATCACAGGCGATGCCGCGGGGGGCTCCACTGCACGGGTATGGACGTGCCCCCCTCCTGTCCCACAGCACTGAAACGGAGCAGGGCAGGGCGAGCTCGGCGAGGTGACAACATGCGCTGCCAGCGTGCTTGGTATGGGAAACCGACCGGCTGGGGGAGCGATCTGTGATTTGGGCCAAAGAAACTTAAAAAAGGAAACAAAAAACCCCAAATGACCCCATGAGGGGAACAGCAGGAGCAGTCGCCGTTTCAGGGAGCCGCTCACCCACCGCGGCACCCCGAGCGCGCAGCCCGCCCGACTGACCATGGCAGTGGGTGGCCATGCAGAAGTGTCCCCAGCCCCGGCCGTGTGGATGGAAGCCAGCCCAGCCTGGGCACGAGCAGGGACCGCGACGCTGCCAGATGCAGGCAAGGGTCTCCCCGGAGCTGCAGCCTGCGTTGCAGCGTCCCCCTCCCACACAGCCCCCACCACAAACCGGCAGCTTGCAGCTCTGCCCCCCAGCCCGCTGCTCACCCACACAGCTACCGTCTCCACTTCCCCACGCGCCGCTGGGGACGGAGGAGATGGCACCGGTGGGGCCAGCCCGAGCAGAGCCCAGGAAGGGGGCACCAGGCATCCCCCGCCCCGAACACAGAGGGGACAGAGGACAACCAGGGGTGCACGACACCAACCCACCACGCCAGCCAAGCCACCCCCGAAGGACACAACCCCTGAGGGCCACGGACTGGGACTTGGTGAACACGAACCACGCACGTCCTGATGGACCACGGCCAGGACCAGGACCAGGCACATCCTGATGGGCCACCGTGACCTGGTGGACCAGGACCAGGACCAGGACCAGGACCATCCTGATGGGCCACTGTGACCTGGTGGACCAGGACCAGGACTATGATGATGGCCCAGGACCACGCACGTCCTGATGGCCCAGGACCAGGACCGGGACC
>VZSC01016822.1:0-14924 GCA_013398225.1 Steatornis caripensis | reverse complement strand
GCGGGGGGAAGCCGAGCGCGTCGCCCCGCTCCCCGCGGACCTTCCCGGCCCGCACGGAAACCCGCGCCCGTGCCCGGCCCGCGCTTCTCCTTCCGTGAAACACCAGGGGTTATCGCCCCGCGGGTGATAGCGCGAGCGTAGCCCCTCGAAACACGCCCTCGCCCGCGGGCGGCCCAGCGCGGGCACAGGCCCCTCCGCCTCTCCCTCAGCACCACGGCGGGAATTTGGCGGGAGCGCGGTAGCCGCCCCGTCACCTCCTGCCTTGGGCCGGGAGCTTCCGGCAGCGAACCGCAGCCCGCAGAACAGCCGCTGCTCCTCAGGGCTTCGGCTGCTGCGAGGCACGCGGTCGCTAACCGCGGATTCGAGAAAAATCCATTTTTGCCATAAAGGACAGCGCCAAGCCCAGGCCGAGCCACCCCCCGCAGCAGAGACGCGCGTCCGAGCCGGCGCTGGCCCCTCACCCCACGCGGCGACCAACAGGCGCGTTTGCAGATAATCCCCGGATAACCAGAATTCCCCCGCTCTCCCCACCTCAGCCATTCCGGCTGGCGAGGAAGGCACGGGGCAGCCGCTGCTCGGCAAGCGCGAGCCGGTGCGCCCAGCGCGTCCCGGATCCAGCGTGGCAACAGGGCAGCATTCCTGTCAAGTCAGCCGTGAAACGCGACGCAGAGCCGGTGCCAGCTTTATGCTTTTTTTTTTTTTTTGCAAATTCGGGGAGACGGATGGTCTTGCACAAAGCTTGGGCTTTGCGTAGTGCTGACGGAATGGGATCCAGCAGAGCCCGATGTTCAAAAGTTAATCCACCCGTGTTTTCCTGCGGGGACGGGTCCAGGCGCAGCAACCTGACACCACCTCAGCCTTTTGTCTCTGCTTTTTTTTTAATTCACTGGCAGGTCTAAAGCACGATTTTCTCAAATCTTCACACCACAGCCTAATTCTGGCTGAGTCACTGCCTTCAAATATGGCTCGCGAGCCATGTTTTTTTTGCATGAGGCCTCCTAATTATAAAAAGGGATGTAATACTAATTACATGCTTATCTTGTAGGCAGGATATAAAGTTTAATTAGCTGTCATTTACACCATATGCGTACAGCCCTGTAAAAGCACCAGTTATTATTTGGACTATGCTCCTTAATTCTACACTGTACAAAGCCACGGGAGCACAGTTTTTTGGTTTTACCCTTCTACATCGCCACTATTCGTATTAGAAGAGCGTCCCGGCACACACAGCTAACACAGAAGAACCTATAACTATATTTATAGGACACTGCCTTAGAGGATCAGAATATTTGGGGCTGGAAACTTAATTTCTTTCACCGCTTTTCCAGAACCACAGAAAGCAACGATGCTCAGACTGTCCTTTTCTGATGAGGACAGAATCGACGCATTACAAAGCTCCGTCGCATGCGAAATACCACTCACACCACGAGCGTGGAACCGAGGCCTCGGGCAGGCAGCAATTAACGCACCAGATCACAGATTCATCTCCCCTTTTTCAGGCTCACGTTGAGTCCACCAGGATACGCTCGATGCGTTGGGGCTCCAAGTGCGGGAGCGGAGCAGGGCAGTGGGCGCTGGGGAGGAACAGCCATGGACATCTTCCAGCCCAGTTTTGCTAGGATTGTGCACCCAAACTGTAGAGGAATACCACCAGAGGAGAAAATAAGCAAACAACTAAAAAAACCCCGACTTACATATCCTCCTGCCTGTAGCTAATAGCTTGCATCCCCCTGCAATCCCAGTGTATTTGCCTGCCTGCTTTATTTTTTTTTAAGCAACTTGGTTGTCTCACCTCCAAGTGAGCCAAGTCGATTGGGCGCTGTGTAGGGGTGCAGCAATACTGCCGTGCACACCGACAGAAACCTGCCCACCGATCCCCGAGGGCGCACAGCTCGGCCCACCGGTCCCCAGCCCGCTCTCCTCTCCTCTCCTCTCCAAGGCTGCGCTTACCCAAACTCCCAGCAGATGAAAGCTGCGGCTGCCGCAGTCCCACACTCCCACCCGCAAGCCCGTCCTTGACCACACATTAACACATTCTCCCTTGCTCAGTCACCAACCTGCATCCCACAGCTAAGTCACTCGGGGAGCAGAGTCAGCAGAAAACTAATCCAGCAGGAAAAAGAACCGTTTCCACCTAGTTTAGCTCACGCTGGGATCAAATAACCAGCGGTGCTGGTGCAGGGGTGGGGGCCACCCCAGCCATGGCCCAGCAGGAGGAAGAGGGAGACTGCGACAGCATCAGCTCACATCAGCCCCAGCCGCTCTCCCCAGCATTATCTCTGGGTGGGTCACACAACCAGCTGGGTTAAGCAGCAGGTTTGTTTGAAATTTAACAGGATTTTTTTTTTTTTTTAGAGCTAGTTTTTGGCTGGAGCAGCTCCCTAATCTGTATGAGCACAGCATCTTCCCACCTCCATTTTCCTGCCCCATCCTTGCTCTGGCTGCTGCAGTTACTGCACCTCTGTAAAACTGTCACTGCTAATACCGTGGGAATGAGCCACTTCTCCTCCAGGGAAGCTTTCTGCCAGTTAAGCGAGACCAGTCAGGTGAAGCAGGAGCCAGAGTGACAGCAGGAGTGGGAAGGGGGGAACTGGGCCCGTCCCCTGCAGCAGCACTGAGCCACCGTGTCAGCTCGCGGCATCGCACGGCCCCCTCTCCGCAGCCTCGGAGCGACAGATGCCCACGGGGAGGCAGGTGCTGTGGTGCATGCCGAGCACAAGCATCCCTGCCCAGGGACTGCAGGACCTGCAAGGGATGCTAAACCCAGTTATCCTGCGAGTGCCTTGCCTCGAGGATTTTAGAGGCTCCCCCCCGACAGCCGACCCCCAGTCCCAGCAGCACTTCCGCTGCTTGTGGTGAAAGAGCCAGTGTTACAGGGGCTGGGAGGTGGAAAACCACCCACTAACCAGGACTCCAAACACCAGACGCTTGGGCACACCAAGGAGTTTCTTTAAACCCCACGAGACTACAACAGGCATCTTGACTGTCAGAAACCAGGAGCGACAGGAGAGGTTTCTTGGAATTGCCCTCCAGTAGCAACATTCAAAGTCTATTTATTATGTCACTGTGTATCGCGCTCACATCTTTCTTGTTCTTAAGGAATTTCTTTTTTGTTGAGCTAGGCACAGATGAAGCATTGTACATGGTCAAAAAAAAAAAGTGTTCCAGATAATGCATTAGACCATTGCAATGAATCTGCACGAATTCCCTGTTGTAAACCAAAGGGCACATATTGACCTATTGTACTGACAACCTTCCAAGAGATCGGATCCTTGAGCTTGGACCTTTCGGTAGCTGTGAATACATCTCCAGAGCAGACACTGAGAGCTTGCCCTTCTCCAGGGCAGCCATGTCAGCCTGGAAATCTGCTCTGGGTATGTTCTGATGGGATAGAACTTTCCATGTGGTTGCAGCAAGTAGCCTTAGAGACACCTTCAGCGTGAGAGAGTGCTCCCTCCACTGAGCATTCGTGAGTCTTACATATAGCTAACATTTTAATATATATATATATATCTTCCAGCAGAACAGTACCTTTCCTTCCCAAGTTGCGCCTCTGGCAATCACACGTTAATTTCCATCTCCTCAACTCCTCCTTTCCCTTCTTCAGCTAACTTCTTTTCTCCTTGCAGTCCCTCCTCATGGCCTTCAGGCAGGTTTGCAGGGGCGGCGGAGGGGACCCAGAAGACCGGTCTCTACACTGAGCCGCAGTGACGTAAATGGGCCTCCGCATGGGGGTCCGACCTCCCTGAAGTGACAAAGCAAGCAGGACTGGGGGCCCTGCTCCCAACCTACAAAACCCCTTCGGCTCCCAGCTCACGCTTGTTAACCTCCAATAAATTTTTTTGCAATACTCATCATTAGCCACTTGGGCTACCAAGTCTTCCTGGGTTTCACGGACACCACAGGTTTGGTAATCGCTTTTGATATTTCCATTCAAAACAAAACCAGCTTCCAGTGTGAGATGCCGTTAGTCAGCCTGTGGTGTCCTACTTGCAGCAGGGATGATCCCCACATCTATTTCCTTCCAAGTCCCTGTATCTGTTGTTTGTGCCTCAGGCAATCAGTTTTTCTCCCCTGCAGAGAGCATATTAGTGTAACTATAGCTGCTACGAGGGTGCCTTCTGTCTTGGGCTAATTAGCTTCTCCTCCTCCTTTTGCTCTGCAGCAGTCCCACCCGCTCATACATGCCTGGGACATGCCAGCTACTTACAGCGTGGTCTTTGCCAAGTCGCTCTCCTGGCACGTGCCTCTCGGAGACCCGGGAGCCCTGACAAGAGAGCAGGAATCACGGCAACAAGGCCCACAGGCATCGCGTCTGAGGGGAGCTGTCTCCAGAAGACGCAGTGGTGCCTTTCGCTGTCCTGGCAGGTGTCAGAGCAGATGGACCAGGACCCAGCTTCAAACCCAGAGCAAGCACAGGAACGCCCCTCGGGCCTGACAGTTCTCTGTGCTTGTGCTTTTAGCCAGTTTAGGAGGTTTGTTTGCCTTGATTCCTTGTTAAAAATAAAAGAAAACCTTTTTCAGTACTCCTTAGCTAAGACTGAGAAGCTATATATATCCTTGACCCTTCACCTGACCCCTCAAGTTTCACTAACCAGGCCAGTCCTTTCACGCTGGAAATAAGGAATAAGGCTTGCTGCAGGAGGTGGCACATTTCCCAGCTCTGCTGATTTTTGGCACAGTTCTCCGGAGTGCTGTTTGCCTCCTCCCTCCCCATTTTCAGTGGCAGCTTACTTACATTTTTATTACTTTAAGGTTTATACTCTGCTCCAACACTGCCCTGACTGCTAACCTCCCTCCTCCCGTTCAAGTTTTGACCCCAAATCCAGCCTACAGGCAGGACCCCGAACCAGGACCCTCCGCAGAGCACGGGCACCCTCATGAATCCCTTTGGCTTTTCCTAGTCTGATGTTAAGCTTTGGCTTTTGTTTCCAGCATGATGATCCTCATGGTGCTGGAACCAGGAGGCCTGGCTTCTATGCTCAATGTCTCCTTTGTCTTCCCTTGATTTGGTGGTGTGATGGCATTAATGATGATCAAAAGCATCACGAGCTCCTTATGCTGAAGTACCAAAGAGCAGCAGCTTTCAGAACCGTCATGCTTGGGTCTGTGGTCACACTGGACATAAAATAACTGATGAAACAGAAATGTTATTTTAAAGACTGATGCCTCAATGGAGAGATCGTAGGGGCCCAGTTACACAGCAGCACAAATCACCATTTGATTTGAGCCACAACGACCCCTCTCTATCTTGTTTTAGAGCACCATTCACACTGTGAAAGTTAACAGCACAGCGCACATGTGTAGAGACAGAACAAAGCACTGCGTTATTATCCGTTATCTGCGGCATGATTTAGGCTGTGGTAGAAATCACAGACAGCAACTGCGTGGTCACAACTGCTGGAGATGCAACAATCATTCAAGCACAAGGATGAGGGTAAGAAATGATTGGGTGAGGGAACTAGGACGTCTAGAGGCATTAAGCACGTTTAGCATGATGTAGGAAGAACACACACAAAGGAACTTCACCGCTTACATGCGTACGTTTGGGCATATAGTTACCCCCCAGGCAAAGATGGGTTAATTCCACTGACGACCATGACTTGCTTGCTCACAGTCCAGGTTACACCTGACCCTCAGGGAAGGCTGGGCTCCCAGCTTTCCCAACGCCCTTCATCCCTGGTTTTCCACTGCGCTGCCCAAGAGCTTCACCAGCTCCTTCCCCACCCAGACCTCAGCCGCGCAGGGATTCTGCGGAGCGAAGTGGTGGGTATCGAGCAAGCTGGGGTGGGGGAGAGAATCCGTTCTCTCTGCAGCTGCCAGAGAAGGAGCAAAGGAAACATTGCTACAGGCCCTGCAGGGAGGTTCTTACCAACACAAAAAATGACAAGCGATACAGAAGGGAGAGTTTCAAGCTTGGGATTTTTGGAGGTGAAGCCCTTTGGAAGAGAGGGGACATGCAGGAAAGGAAAACCCACTGCAAGAGCTAGTGCAGCTGTACTGTTCCTCTACTCAACCCCACAGGTCTCAGAGGGCTGAGAGCATCCCAGGTCTCTCCCACAATTGCCGTTCATCTGAGCAAGCTCAGGTAACATCCTCTGAGAGTAAGAAAGGCTCAGAGCAGCAGATTTCTCTGGGCCCCAGCTGACACAGCCATAACCCCTCAAAGCGAGCTCTGCACCCGTAGCACCTCCACCATCAGGGCTGCTGGAGAGCACACAGCACCATAGGATGGTGCTGATGTATGCAAGGCACCAGCGCCGCCGGCCCTGCAGCTGAGGGCTAAACCGCCAGCCACACTGAAATTCCGATGGGACTGCATCACCGCGGTGGAAAGGTTTCTGAAAGAAAGAAAAGTGTGGGTCATAGATGTTTTCTTAATTCCCTGGGAAGATTTTCCTAGAGGAAAAGAAAAGGACTGGCAGGTGCATCTCAGGCAGGGACTAAGCATCCACCAGGCCGCCCAAGCTACAGCTAAAGACACAAAGGCAAAGTCAGAAACAAGTTCTCAATTAAATGGAAAAGTGAAATTAGTCATGCCCCTGGGAATCACTGTAGCGGAGGAAGCTGGAATGGAAAAGTAATAAGTGAACCAAGGGCTATGAAATCTTCAAAAGATGTTCATGGAAGAAGTATTTAAAAACAGGGTTAATTATAGATATGACAAAGTTTCATTGTCAGGAAAGGCCAGGCAGTCTGTCTATTCTTGCTCTCATTTTGGGGGGGGAAATACAAAGTTCATTGAAGGCCCAGCCAAGCAGCTGCCACTCATTTCCTCAGCAAACACAAAGTATCAGCCTCTCTCTGTGTTCTGCATGGGAGCTTTGGTCTTGCAAAGCTCTGCGGGAAAACACTTCCACAGGTTGCTGCACAGGGGTTTGTGGTGGGGAAGGGTGCAACAGGCAGAGGAGCGCAGGACCCGGAGGAGCTGGGGATGTACGAGCGGGTCATCCTCTCCCAGAAAAGCTTACTGACATGCACCTTGGAGATGGAGCAGCAGCAGTGGACACCCAGAGACATACCCTACCTTTTTCATACCTAGTGCTTACCCAAGGCTGGAAGTCAATTATTTTCCATCACACGCATGCCCACATCCGCTTTGAAAGTCAGCACGCAGATTTGTGCCAAGGAATTTGCACAGTCCTTGGGTCTCCTTTGTAAGTGACACCCTTAGAATCAGCCAGATTAAGGAAGAAAATCATCGTCTCGCACAGCCCAGGCATCAGATTCAGCTGGAGCCGCAGCCTTGAGAACCCAGTTGTGCCAGACGAACCACAGGCTGCATAGCTGGGCGAGGAAACGAGCATTGCATGAAACCCATAAAGCAATTCCCAGCTTCTGCTGTTTGTGCAAAGCTTTCAAACCCCTCCTGGTTTGGAGGAGACCCACTGCCCTGTATTCCTTGGCGGGCTCTCCTTGCAGCAGCCCAGTTCAGCGTCTTGAGGCTGGACTTGGGAGGGGTGCCAGGGTNGAAGCTGGAATGGAAAAGTAATAAGTGAACCAAGGGCTATGAAATCTTCAAAAGATGTTCATGGAAGAAGTATTTAAAAACAGGGTTAATTATAGATATGACAAAGTTTCATTGTCAGGAAAGGCCAGGCAGTCTGTCTATTCTTGCTCTCATTTTGGGGGGGGAAATACAAAGTTCATTGAAGGCCCAGCCAAGCAGCTGCCACTCATTTCCTCAGCAAACACAAAGTATCAGCCTCTCTCTGTGTTCTGCATGGGAGCTTTGGTCTTGCAAAGCTCTGCGGGAAAACACTTCCACAGGTTGCTGCACAGGGGTTTGTGGTGGGGAAGGGAGCAACAGGCAGAGGAGCGCAGGACCCGGAGGAGCTGGGGATGTACGAGCGGGTCATCCTCTCCCAGAAAAGCTTACTGACATGCACCTTGGAGATGGAGCAGCAGCAGTGGACACCCAGAGACATACCCTACCTTTTTCATACCTAGTGCTTACCCAAGGCTGGAAGTCAATTATTTTCCATCACACGCATGCCCACATCCGCTTTGAAAGTCAGCACGCAGATTTGTGCCAAGGAATTTGCACAGTCCTTGGGTCTCCTTTGTAAGTGACACCCTTAGAATCAGCCAGATTAAGGAAGAAAATCATCGTCTCGCACAGCCCAGGCATCAGATTCAGCTGGAGCCGCAGCCTTGAGAACCCAGTTGTGCCAGACGAACCACAGGCTGCATAGCTGGGCGAGGAAACGAGCATTGCATGAAACCCATAAAGCAATTCCCAGCTTCTGCTGTTTGTGCAAAGCTTTCAAACCCCTCCTGGTTTGGAGGAGACCCACTGCCCTGTATTCCTTGGCGGGCTCTCCTTGCAGCAGCCCAGTTCAGCGTCTTGAGGCTGGACTTGGGAGGGGTGCCAGGGTCCCCGCGCGGCGCTGGGCTCAGGGGACACCTGGATGCAGCAGGAGCTCGCAGGGCATCGGCCTCCAACAGCACCTTGCTGATCGTGGGAGCCAGACCATCAGAAATATAACGCACGTCCCAAGCTTTGCAAGGCAGGCTGTGAACCAACAGCTGAGAGAGGCAGCTCAGAATTAAGGTTGTTGAATTTAAAGTGACTCTTTTAAGCCTGGGAAGAGTTGGCCTCTCAGTTTCAGAGCAGGGCACGGGAGCAGCCTAAGACAACCAGGGGTGCGGCATGGATTTTCAAGAGCAGCCAACACCCACAGCTCCCTTTTGGGTTGCTAGGGCTCAGCCCCGCAAAAGGGCTTTGCTCTACACCACGCAGCACTGTGGAGCCATCAGAGCTTTTCTGCCCACAACAGCGGCACGTACCAACAACGTTCACCCAGACGGGCTCTTGTTAGCAGCGCCACATCCCCTCCGCTGAGCCCAAACCCAGGGCAGGGGNACTTCCACAGGTTGCTGCACAGGGGTTTGTGGTGGGGAAGGGTGCAACAGGCAGAGGAGCGCAGGACCCGGAGGAGCTGGGGATGTACGAGCGGGTCATCCTCTCCCAGAAAAGCTTACTGACATGCACCTTGGAGATGGAGCAGCAGCAGTGGACACCCAGAGACATACCCTACCTTTTTCATACCTAGTGCTTACCCAAGGCTGGAAGTCAATTATTTTCCATCACACGCATGCCCACATCCGCTTTGAAAGTCAGCACGCAGATTTGTGCCAAGGAATTTGCACAGTCCTTGGGTCTCCTTTGTAAGTGACACCCTTAGAATCAGCCAGATTAAGGAAGAAAATCATCGTCTCGCACAGCCCAGGCATCAGATTCAGCTGGAGCCGCAGCCTTGAGAACCCAGTTGTGCCAGACGAACCACAGGCTGCATAGCTGGGCGAGGAAACGAGCATTGCATGAAACCCATAAAGCAATTCCCAGCTTCTGCTGTTTGTGCAAAGCTTTCAAACCCCTCCTGGTTTGGAGGAGACCCACTGCCCTGTATTCCTTGGCGGGCTCTCCTTGCAGCAGCCCAGTTCAGCGTCTTGAGGCTGGACTTGGGAGGGGTGCCAGGGTCCCCGCGCGGCGCTGGGCTCAGGGGACACCTGGATGCAGCAGGAGCTCGCAGGGCATCGGCCTCCAACAGCACCTTGCTGATCGTGGGAGCCAGACCATCAGAAATATAACGCACGTCCCAAGCTTTGCAAGGCAGGCTGTGAACCAACAGCTGAGAGAGGCAGCTCAGAATTAAGGTTGTTGAATTTAAAGTGACTCTTTTAAGCCTGGGAAGAGTTGGCCTCTCAGTTTCAGAGCAGGGCACGGGAGCAGCCTAAGACAACCAGGGGTGCGGCATGGATTTTCAAGAGCAGCCAACACCCACAGCTCCCTTTTGGGTTGCTAGGGCTCAGCCCCGCAAAAGGGCTTTGCTCTACACCACGCAGCACTGTGGAGCCATCAGAGCTTTTCTGCCCACAACAGCGGCACGTACCAACAACGTTCACCCAGACGGGCTCTTGTTAGCAGCGCCACATCCCCTCCGCTGAGCCCAAACCCAGGGCAGGGGGGCTTTTGGCCACCACCTGCACTCCACACCTACCTACCCTGGGCTGCACCGCAACTGGAGGCAAGTCCCAGTGCTGCAACAGTAAGGATCCCAGCACACACCAGGGCACCCAGGCCGGGTGCCCAGCACAGCCACCCAGCCAGGGGCACTGCAAATCTCCCCCCAAGGCTGCAGCCAGCTGGAGCAGCGGCATTTAAACCCTGCTCCATCCCGTGTTCCCATCAGCACTGACACCCTGCAGCTGCTCCCTCTCCCAGCCGGCTCTCCCGTCAGCACCCCGGGGAGA
Source organism: Steatornis caripensis (assembly GCA_013398225.1). NCBI lineage: Eukaryota > Metazoa > Chordata > Aves > Caprimulgiformes > Steatornithidae > Steatornis > Steatornis caripensis. The sequence continues at coordinate 4,667 of VZSC01016822.1, read as the reverse complement.
GCGAGCCCTTCGCCGTGAGCACCTGGCAGCCCAGGGTCAGAGAACCACAGAAGGGCCCTTAAAGACCACCCAGCCCACCCCCGTGCCACGGGCAGGGACACCTTCACCAGCCCAGGTTGCTCAAAGCCCTGGCCAGCCTGGCCCTGAACACTTCCAGTGATGGGGCATCCACAACTTCCCTGCTCCAGCGTCTCAGCACCCACACCGTAACAAATCTCTTCCTTATGTCCCATCTAAGCTCAGCCCTTCCCTTGGCCGGGGCCAGAAGAGCCTTCACCTGTCCTGCCGCTCAGCTTTTTCCCAGTTCGGTGTCTGAGCCCGCGTGCTGCTCCCAGCTTTGCACGGCCCCTGTGGGCCAGCAAAGGGACACAGCTGCGAAAGAGCACACCGCAGCCGGCTCAAAGCCCACTCCAACAGACGCTTTCCCCACGTGTCGAAGTACAGCGGCAAGCTGTAACAACGCTGCAGACGCGCAGCGGATGAACAGCCCCCTGCGGTCCCCCCGCCTCACTGCGAGCTGCCGGGGCGCGCGGGGTGGATGGGGACTCCTTGCAGGCGCCCTCTGGGGTGGTTTCAAGCCGTACAAAACCTGCGACCACTCAAGCGGGGTTATGTTATCATAAGACAATTCCAAGGAGAGGAATGTTTTCCCAAAATTTGTACAACCACTGGAAAAAAGTCACAAACCACTGTGAAATTGAGCCGAAGCTGTGTTTCCAGGAATTAGAACCAGAAGTTCCCAAACCAAACTCCGGTTTCCTTTTTGGAGGGTTTCCAGAGATGTCTGCTGCGCATTAGCCCTGGTACGACCCATAAGATGGATGTAAGCGCTGGCTCTCCCTGTGTAAATATTAATTTCCTCCTGGTTCTGCTCAGTGGTCCCAGTCCTCGGTGTTCCCTCTTTTTCTGTCTCTGCTCCTGGAAGTTCAATGGAGATTTTCCTCTCGCCCGGCAGTCCGTGACCACCCCGCACACACGCGCCTTTTGCCCCGGTGCCAGCTTTACATCCACTCCCTACTGTCGGCTTCGGTGGAAATTGTTTTAATTTTCATAATTACAGCGAGGCCACTGCCTTCCCTGGATAAAAATACCTTCAAAAGTAGCTAACGGTATCGCCAAAATCCTGTGGAAATCCCCGCTAACCGTCCCAGCTTTGCCCGGAAACCCAGACAAAGGGGTTTGCTCTTTGGGCTGGGACTCGGAGGCAGGAGCTGGCCGCTGCGGCTCCTTCTGCCCTACTCTGCCGCACGCTGCAGACGCCAGCGTCGCCGTACCGCATGCCCACGCCGCCTTTGCCCATCTTTAGCTCTGCCCTTCGTTCGGACCCTTCTCTGCAGTCTCGGGGCTCGACGTTTCCTTTTCCTTCTCTCAGCATAAGACGGGGAAGGGCAGCCGAGCAGGACGGTGCCTGTCCTCAGGGGGCCAGCTGTGATGGGTGACCTCGGGGACTCCGGGGGGGCAGCGCCAGCTGGCCAAGGGCAACTGGGCAGGAGAGGAACAGAGACGCTGCAGCCAGGCTGGCTTACAAGAAATGATGAGAAAAACCAGGAAACATTGTATTAATGACCGTAAGAAGGAAGATAAGCAGATGCCCCGCAGGGAGGTGTGCCAGCCCCTGTCCCTCCGGCCGGTAGCCTGCCCCGCAGCCAGAGAGGGACCGCGGCTTGGAATTCAAGGATGTTCTGCCCTGCTCTGGGGAGGTGGCTCCTTCCGAGCAGAGAGGATCAAAGGCCAAAGCTCGGCTTTCCTTCTCAGTGTCCCGCAGAGGCCACCCGTGGCCGGGCGCTCGCAGCAGGTGGGGAGCGGGGACCGCACGGTGGCACTGGGAGCGAGTCGGGCGCCGTCCCGCACCCAGGGCGATGCAGACCACCTCCCAGCGAACGCGTTTTGCCTGCAAACCGAGGGCCGTGGGGAAGAGCAGCCCCCGAGGAGCGGCGTGGGGTGGGACGTAGTCACAGCAAATACCAGATTGCGTTAAACCGCTCGTGGGGAGGCGTAAAGATCAGTAAAGTACCGACGCCTACAGCTCTGTGGCATTACATTTGCCTATACCCCAGAGCTCTCCAAGGAGACGGTAAGGGCTGACGGTGCCATTTCATCAACGCCTGCAGCAGAGGCACAGCCGGATCCTGGCGCCTCACTTAACCCCCTTTTACCGCGTCAGCATGTAAACACACGGCGCAGCCAGGAAACCTGCCCGTCCCCACGCATCGGCACAGTGGCCTCACTGTGCTTCGGGGGGGAACGAGGGGACAGATGCTGCACGCGAGGTGTGCAGCTGCGGGAGCAGAACAAAACTATCCTCATCGTCTCAATTATTTTTCCGGGCGCGCGTGTGTCATCCGTTCAAGGTTACGGTGCAGAGTGCCCTCACGCAGCACGGGACATCTCAGCAAACGCAGCCATCGGGGAAGGGATGCAGTAAGCAGATCCACCTCCTCCTGCTCACCTTGCTGTAGGAAGCCCCGCCGCTGCGCTGTGTTTACTTTCACGGCAGTGTTTGTGGAGGACGTGCCCTTGAAGCACGCAGATAACATACTGACAGTCGGGGCCAGTTTCATTTGCTGTTAAAAACGCTAAGTGACTCGAGAGCTCCTCATCTGTTACCAGCCGCAAGGGCACGCAGGGCACGGCGGTGGCCCCGGCGATCCCGTTCATTCCCCTCTGGTTTGGGATTCTTGGCTTTCCCCTTCCCGTGGCGGGACGCGGGAGGGCGCGGGATCTGTGCGAGCGCGGCTGCACGCCTGTTTATCTGCGCTTGGCTTGCGAGATACGGTTTGAAACGGGCCTCTCCTAAAATAAAAATACATTATTTACTGTACAATTAAATATTTGTTTCCCAGCGGGTTGGACTTGAGTGAACTGTATTTTCTACAATACTGTTTAAGCATGAGTTAGATTCTTTCCCGTTGCCTTCGTTTTTGTATAATTAATTTTCTTGCTCTTTATATCTTTATTAGCTGCAGTGAGATTTTCCTGTGACTTTACACAATAAAAAATGAAACAAAAAAAAAAAGAAAAGCTCAAACGAACAAACTCAGAGGTTTTAAAAATGACTTTGAAATTGAATTCGTCTTTCCCTAATTCGATCTGTAGGAAGCGCAGTGGGAAATTGAATACAGAATATTTCTTAATTATTCAAGAGTACTTCCCCGTGCAAGCACACCGGCCCAGCCTGGGCACGCAGCTATGACACTTATTAATAACAGTACCACGGCGGGCTCAGGCGGGCTGTCACAGCCTGCGCCTGCAGATTATCTGGCTCACCAAACCCTTCCCATGGCGGCCCCATTTAGCTGTGGACGGGGCTGTTATTTACCACAGGAGCCCGGCAGGGCAGGGCTGGGCTTCCGCCGGCCAAGCGCTGGCTGGGGCTCCCCACGTTCGCTGCGGCAGCCAACGCGTCACTCCGCGGGGACAGCACCGGCTCCTCTGCCCGCGGGATGCACGTGGCTTAGCACCCCAGGCCAGGGCATGCTGGCAACGGCAGAGCATGACGAGACCCCAGAGGAGGAGGGTTTGCAGAGCGCGTAGGGCACAGCCGGGCTTTCAGTCAAGCGTGGTGCCCCGACCAGGAGGGTCTGGAGCGAGCCCTGCCCTGGGAGCCGTGCGGGCGTCTGTGCCTGGCTGGGTAGGACCCGGCACTGCTGGGCGTTAGGTCACCGCGCGGAGGTTTTGCTTGAAATATTTTTGGGGAAAAAATCAAAGGCGCCAAAAAATATCGTCAACGTAAACTTTGGGTGAGGTCGCTCGTGTTTGATCCAAGGTGACTCCCAATTTTGCTCTTTTCTGGACATACCCTTCTTAAAAATAATTCAGTGCAAAACCCCAAATGATTTTCCTTGCTTCTGGAAGCAGGCGAGGACCTCATAGAGCCCAGCCTGACAGCGGCCGCTCCATTTCCCCGCGCGGCTGGGGGCCACGGCACAGCCAGACCCCCCTGGCCGGGATGGCCGCCCCCTGTGCACCGCACAGCCCCGCACTCAGCGCCCAAGACAAGGGCAAGCTGCGATTTTCTGGGTTAATTGCCAGGATGCCAGCAAAGGGGAGAGACAGAGATTTCTTTGTGCTGGCTCCAAGTGCCTCTGTTCCAGGAGAACGGCTTATAACCGACCTTGCTTTGTGCGGCCAGCCCTGGCTGGTGCTATTTGCACAAGTGGCTGAGCTGACAAAGACAAAATCAGGAATTCTTGGAGATTTTGGGCGGTGAGGTATCTCCTGGAGCAGCCTCCAGACACCGAAGCCCCGGTTTTGTTTTCTTCCTGGGGTTCAGATCAGAAAATCCAACGCCGCAATGAGGGGAGCCAACGTCCCCGAATGAGCCAGGGCCCCCGGGCTGCCCTCCCACCACCCCCTACCCCGCCGACCTAGCGAGGGAGGAAAAACCTTCTTGGGCAGCAAAGCAAAAGAAGAAAGATCAACCGGTGACACGCACATGGAGAGCCGGGCTCCTTCAAGTGCGCACATCTGCGTGACCTCCCGGGGTCCGGCCCCCCCCAGCACCTGCAGCCCCGCCGGCACCGCGGGACAGCAGGCTGCAGCCTGCCTACGCCGAAGCGTTGGCATTGTCAAACGTGTGGGAAATAAAATTAAAACCAGGCAGTAGAATACGAACTGGCGATCAGCGTCACACACTTTCCAGACGCAGCAGGATGTATTTTAAGGCG
>VZSC01016821.1:39811-77711 GCA_013398225.1 Steatornis caripensis | reverse complement strand
AATTTGATCTGAGATCTTGTTTAACTCTCCTTACAAATATTCAGGGCTGGTCCTGCTCCCACTGAAGTCAGAATATCTTCAGTGCAATCAGTGGTGGCATCACAGTGTATTACTGGACAAATAAGATAATAATTAAACATAAGAATCAAATGATTCCTTTTTAACAGCCTCACTTGTATTTGTAGGCTTGTACAACAGAGGTCATTTAAAAGGCATCGCAGACACAACCTACACTAGATCCTGAATGCGGGCAGCTCTAAACTTCTCCAGCGAACACAGCTCTGCCCTCCAGTCACAGTTCTTAATATTTAAAATGACCTTTCCAAATTTGTTCTGTTTTTAATATGTTAAAAAATCTTTCCCAGTGAAGTGAGGAGATTTTCCAGTGAACTCCAGCACTTAACCCTGCAGCATTTTACTATTTNACACAGCTCTGCCCTCCAGTCACAGTTCTTAATATTTAAAATGACCTTTCCAAATTTGTTCTGTTTTTAATATGTTAAAAAATCTTTCCCAGTGAAGTGAGGAGATTTTCCAGTGAACTCCAGCACTTAACCCTGCAGCATTTTACTATTTCGAGATTAGAGCATGAGTTTCAAAATTCGTCCTGAAGAACGAATGTCTGCATGAAGTTATGATGACGTTGTACTGAGCCTAAGAGTCATCCTGGAATAGAAAACAATCCAAGCAACAATGTTTGGCTCTGGATAGAAATTTTCCCAGAAGTTCAGGAGTAATTGCCTCTCTTCCTCTAAGGCTACAAACAATCCTGAGTCTGGGCTCCTGTGCATGGCTCCTGAGGCTGACATACTGTATAATCTGTCAAAAATTAACATTCTGTCAGGAATAGCTCATATTGCATCTTTTCCAATTCTGTTTTGTTCCAAATACGACTTTCTGAAGGGGGCCAATCCTGAAATATTTTTACCTCCTAAGAGGTAGACATGCTCATGTACAAAGGCAAGCAGACTTTATGGGGTCTTCAACATGTACCTTCACAAGCAACTACAACAGATTTGCATTATTTCTTATTAAAAGTATTTCGTTTTGCTATAAAAAACCCCCCGAAACAGCAGGAGTGTTTTATTACCACAGCTGACCACAAGATGGAAATCCTTTTCCATAAGATGTCTCCTGATTAGGAAAAATACTAATTAAAAAACTTTAGTCTTTTCCCAGGAAGAACGCAAAGCAGGATTTTTCATCCCATTAGCAACCTGTTTGGGAGGCCTCATCCTTTTTGTATTCTTTCTCCATCCAGACAAAAAAATCAGAAGGGACTTCAAAAAAGATGGGGAACCTCCTGGGCCTCCCCCTTTGCAGCCTGTTCTGCCTGGCGTCACGGCAGCACGAGCTGAAGGGAACGTGGGGGCTGCGCCACCCCCACTGTCCTCCCTTGCCCCAGGACGCAGCTCCCCAGGCACAGACACAAGAGGGGTTTTACCAGCAGACGCCTTCCAGAGATTGATAAGGTCCTTTCAGCCAGGTGGACAGCCAAACTGTCATCAATTTAATTTATGTAACAGATGTTTCATTTTAACTCGATCAAAACTGAAGTCTTTCCCTCAGAAGTTTTCCTTTTTCAAAGAAGATGAGTTTCACTCGGAAATCATTCTGACTGGAATCCCTAGGCAGCTCTAGTTCTGACACCAGCAGCTCAGATACACCAAGCACAATCGACACCTGTTAATTGTTTAATTTGGAAATGCGAAGGATAAAGTAAACTCTTTCTTCATACCATTACAGGGGTTTTTTTAGAGTTAAAAAGCCCTCTGAGGAATCCTTCCAGCCACCCAAAGCCTGAGATGGCGGAGCTCAGGGAGCTCAGCGGGACTATCCAACCTGCTACACTGTACCCTGCACAAACAAAACCACTGGTCTGGGATCTAAATGCTAAATGTCATTTATTTTTGTTATTGCTTATTTACAAAAATGTGCAGAGACTTGCACTGGGATGCCACCGGCCGTAAACAGAACTCAAAGGCCATGCCTGTCCCCAGGGCAGGAGAAGGGTTAGCGAACAGGGCGGCGGGTAGGAGACCTGTCCCTTTCCCACCTCCAAAGCAGCCCAAGCTGTGGCACCTTCTGCAGCCCAGGAGGGAGGGCTGGCTGCGATGCTTCAGGGACGCTCACTCACGCTGCTGCTGCTGCATCTAGCCCAGCTCACTCCAACTTGCTTTTGAACAAACTTACTATGAAAGAAAGAATAGCTTCTATGTTTTTAATTATCTGATTGAGTTTTCCAAATCCAAAACTAATGGAGACAGCAAATGGGGAGCTGCATTTAAAGACAGACAAGACATTTGCATCTGTTTTGCTGATTATAGTAGTTGCACATTTTACTTTAAACATCAATGGGTTGCAACTGCTGTTCAAATGATATGGAAATTGCTACTTTATACTGAAATTTCCCTTAAGCAACAAAGCAAAGGATTAGCATATGGCTCTGGTTTTTTTCTTTTCTCTTCTTCTTTTCATTTTAATAAAACACGGTGGCAGTGGAAAAGTCTTTGATGGTTCATGAACAACACCTTTATCTTTTAATATTTTATTCATACCAATTTACAGAATATTTGAATCCCTTTTGTGTAACTACTATGACAACAATTTCTAACTAAAATATCCTCCTTTACCTGAAACACTGAATGAACTTTATTGTCACAAGACTGCCTTGCCACACAAATATACACACACAGGCTATATGGATAATTATGGTTACCAGCAACAATTTTTAACTATTTTCAGATTTAGACGAAGCTTATCAATCAGATGCCTTTTTAGAGCCTGTCTTGTTCACACATACCCAAGAAACATTTCTCATGTGGTCAGTACCACTGAAGACTGAATCCTACCCGTTTCTAGCAGTCCATATGGTCAGTGCAAATGAGAATCAGACTACAGTCAAACTACAGTGCAAATTCTTCCCACTGAAGCTCTCATATGTAAAATCGGTTTTGTTCCATTAGTGTGCAGGACTGATCTTTAATCCCTGTCCAGCTCTGCACCTTTTTATGTAATCCTAAAGACAACAACTTTTAAGTGAATTTTAATGGTAAACTTCACTCTGGGCAGTAGAGGTAAAAGACGTAAGGGATATATAAAGACAGCTTTACTAATCTCCCCAAAATTGATTACTTTTACAGAAGACTAATTAAAAACACTTCACAGATTTTTTGAAGGTTACTGCAAGTTATTGATATGGTAGAGAAACACGAGCAAATGCGTTATCGCTGGCTTCTCACATACCTTACAGGGACCCACCAAGGAAGAGTTTCAAGAGGACTGCCACCCTTTTGCATTGACTATGTTGTTACAGAACCTTCATCGTCCCCATCGTATACTTTAATCCGAGTATCTCCTCTCAGCATGGCTATCAAGAATCTGTTAAGGAAAGTAAAAGCACATTACAAGCAAAATATTTTAAAAATAATCCCATGCAGACACATGGATGGAATGAATTTTTAAAACAGCCTGTCTAAAGAGACTGACTCACAACGTTTCTATTTTGATGTCAAAGCTTTGAGGCTTCAGGCTGCTAGAATGGTGGGGAATTATCAAGCCTTGACCAAATTAGATGCTTTCCTGTTCTTGAAATTAGTTAATTTAAAAACTAAGAAACTGAACTCGATCACTGATTTCCTGTGCTCCTTAAGCATCTGGCACAGATTTGGTGAGAGACTTTCAATTCTCCATATGGAAGCTCAGCAGAGAAATGCAAACAGCATGATTAAACAAAGCAACTCCTCTCTGTCAATAACAAGTTTCAGTGTATCACCCACAAAGGGCAGCAATGACGATTTAGAACTGCCTATATTACGCAGGGGCACAAATCCTGCTCTTACGCGCCTCTGCAGCCCCACTGCCTTCGGTGGATTTGTTCTCACAAGCGTAAAAAGGACAACATTACTTCAAAACATTCGCCCTGCATTCATCACTAAAAGCAACACAACAGGGCTGGTTACAATATATTCATGTAAGAGCTCTGATAACCATACTTGCACTTTTGGTTTTGTTAGTCCCACATGAATATTTATGCACGTTTCCATGTTATGTCCCCTGGCTTGCACAGGGCACAGGTTGTCAGCAGCTGAAAGCCATTAGCATCTGACAGCTGCTAAAATAGCTCGTTTGAAACAAATAGGTGGTCCCGGCTATTGTCTAGCAGGCAGGTGATTAAGGCATCATTGCAAGCTGCATCTTCTTTGGCAGCTGCACGGACAAGGAGGGCCCTTCTTGCACTGCTCAGACCTGCCTGGTAGTGGGGAGATTTAATTATCATCACTACATAATGGGTAGTTTGTAGAAGACGAAGACCTGACAGAAACAGATAGTGGGCAAACACAGGACACAGATCGCAGCCGATGAAGCAATTACAGTCCAAATAAGAGTGTCTGAGCTGGCTGGGAGCAGCAGATGTTGCTGTCCATCAGCATCTCCATATAAAACATATGTTCAAATGTTAGTCGGAAAAAAGACAGCAGAACGTTATTTGCAGACCTACAAGATGCTTTGCGGGGGATGCTCAGGGAGGAATCGGGGATTCTGGCAGGGAAAATCCAGGGGATCTCTCGGGAGCAGAGAGGTGGAAGACAACCAGCGCACGGGGCAGGGACTACACGGACGGATACCAGGAGGGACCAGGGAGGAAGATATTCCTTGGCCTTCAACCTACCAATATCCTCCCCTCCCAAACCTGCTTCATGGATCTGATTCTCAGGCGGGGAGAGTGTGAATGAGCTGATGAATTGTAATTGTGCTTGGAGGAAGAGAGAGATGAAACCTGTGCCCTGGGCAGGCAGGCTCAATGACTTTCCACCATGGGAAGATGGTCAAAGTCCTACGCACTTTTAACTCTCTAGGTGGAAAAGGTTGCACACATGGCAAGTAAAAGATGCTGCTCAAATTTTGTTCGTTACAGCATCTTGCTGCCTCAAAACAAATAAAAGCACGCGGTGGGCAGAGATGAAGTGGTCAAATACAACAGAAGAGAGGTACAGTCCAAGACAGCCCTTCTGAGGTGCTGGAAATGCCTGTCTTCACACCACACTAAAAAACACAGTTATTCCACTCGTGGCTATTTCATAAGTTATTTTAAAAAAATTGACGTAAAAGCAGGAAATGTCAACATGTGCACATTACTTCCTTTCAAACCATTTTCTTGGCAACCACCCCATCTGTTCTACCTCAATCTTTCTTCCAAAAGAGAATTAATATTTATCTTCATAAACGTAACATTTAAAGAATTTCTGGAATTATTTTACCTATACAGCATCACTTTCCAGACTTGCGACGCTGTTGCTTTCACCACACTGCACGCTTTCAGCATTCTTTTTTCTTCAAAATCTGTGTGAATAATTCCATCATAAAAACATTTATGCATCAGTTTTCAAAAAAAAAAAAATCCATACTCAATATTAACGTAAATTTGGTTTGTAAATTGCCNATTTGGTTTGTAAACTGCTATGCAGCACACTGTCACGTTATAAATGACGTACATGAACAGCTTCGCTGCCTTTGATGCAGAGCAGAATCAGACCTTTTCAACATTTTTTTATTAAGGTTACATNATCCATACTTAATATTAACGTAAATTTGGTTTGTAAACTGCTATGCAGCACACTGTCACGTTATAAATGACGTACATGAACAGCTTCGCTGCCTTTGATGCAGAGCAGAATCAGACCTTTTCAACATTTTCTTATTAAGGTTACATTACAAAACAAACCAAGCATGCTACAGTGAGATGGTCTTGATGGGAATGGTGTCCAGGTGTTAAGAGTTTCTTTGTTTAACAAATATTGCAGCCTTTTCTCTGGAGACATATAAAAGTCTCAGAATCAGTCTCTTTTTACTAAAAACATAATTCTTAGATAATGTCTACCTAAGTGAAAATCATGTCTTTTGATTTTGTCTGGGCTCACAAGAAGGGATGTCAGAAAAGATGAATGTATTCGTGTATTGCATTTTGGGAGCCAGTTTTCCATTTCACTTCACCCTTTCCCAGTAGTACCAGCCCTGTAAGAAAGAAGATAATCCCTGGGGGCCACCCAGCTGGATCCTAACGAGCAGTTTGCCACCTCTGCCTTTTGCAGGCCATTTGCGACATCCGAGGGAGCAGGGGTGGCCGGGAAAGCAGCTGCAGCAACATGTACTCCTGGCTGGTGCATCCTTGGGCCAGTAGCTATCGGGGCAGGCAGAGAGGAGCAGGAGGCTGTCGAGGCTGGAAGTCTACCTCCTCGCAGCAGCTCAGCTTCTTCTGAGCACGTAGGGAATCTGGCCTCGATCTCCCAGCGGATTTTTTCCCATGTTCTGTGTACATGGTTACTATTATAAGCACAATCATGGTGAATGTTTGTGCAAATGATTAGCCCTGAATCTTCTTGGTACTTTATACATCTTTGTTACTATTTTTATTTCACTTGTATTTTTGGATATGGTGAGCGTGGAAACATACCCCACCTTCCTGGGAGCATACGCACAATATGGCTCTAATTCACAAACCCTGAAGTTAATAAGAACAGCAAACATTTATGCCTAAAATCATCAGTGAAGAACCAACCTCCGTTATCCAGTCCCAGGGCTTACAAATGTTCACCACTGCATGTTTGCACAGTGTATTTTTAAAACACGCACTGTTTAAAATATACACAATTAATATTAACAAAGACCTGTAGTTCTCAGAGCAAGTGGCTGGAACAAGCGCTGCCTTCTGTCTGATGTGCAATGACCTTTTGCAATATTTTTAGGCACTGTCCTATAAGCAATATGTCTTGCACAAATTACTTCTGCCCAGATATAAAGCAACATTAACCATGAGAAGGAGGGAGTAACATGGGATGATTTGTATCTTCTAAAATTGAGGGAAAAAGAAAATCACCGGGGTTTACAAGAGGATATATAAACTGCGTAATTTTCTCTCTCGTTTAATCCTAACACATAGAGGATCACGGGCCGTGGATAAGGACACTCACTATGGAGTGAAGTGTTACGTGATTCTCCCATTTGTAAAGGAAGAAGACTACAGTAATTAGCTCCTTGTAAGAAACAGAATTAATAGAATCAATTATGTATTGAATTAGAAGTGTATATGTCTTCCAGGGAGAAGAAAGATTAATCTAGGTAACTACTGAAAGCTTTCAATCTTCATGGCATTAAGCTAAAGTTAGAAGAAGCCTGTGTGGAGAAATACTTACCACACTATGTTGGAAGTCATTGCCTCTCCTAGCCGCGGGAGAAGTAAAACTGCATTAGGTACTGTGGTATACAATTGGCTCATACAGTTATGTATCAATATATATCAATAAGGAAAAAGCTTTGGAAATTACATGAAGGATTAGGAAAAGCTCAGTGAAATAAATAAAATAGAAAGTATAAAGTCAGACATTTTCATGCCTCAAAATTTTTGTCCAAGTTGAAAGGGAATGAAGAAACAAAGGAAACGCAGACTCAGATTCAAGAAACTTAGCAACTACTAAACACCTGCAAGATGTACATCTAAACCACTCCCTGGAATCTACTTCTGTGAAAAAGTGCGCAGAAAATAACTATTTAATCAGCAACTGCTGCGATTCACTAGCTAGAGGAGGAGCCACCCAACACACTAACCCGCTTCCAGCAGCGGCCAACAGCAAATCTGTACTGAGGAGTATTAACAAGCAAGGTAAACACAGCGGGAGTCTACCCGGGATACCCGCTCCGTCCCACAGCCAGCAATGCTGGCACTTCCTGCCTAAAGGGAGCGCTGAGCAGCTCAGAGAGTCAGCGATGGGAGTGAGTGGTGCTTTTAGAATTAACAGCTCTCAAAGCTCTGAGGTGAGCAATTTTAACATACGGGTAGAAATAGTCAAACCTTGCCAGCTGCTGCTGTCCGTATTTCCAGCTGCCTTGGATGTGGGCCTTTTTCTGACAGAGTGCTACAGTTCTTCGTCTGACCTGGTCCCCTCTGAAGCTCACTAGTGTAGACTATGGTCAGCCTGGAAACTGCAGGATTTCAAAGAGCGAGTCCTGTCCTCATAGAAGAGCCAGAATCTCAAGGCTTTTACCACGTTTTGGCAATACCACATGCATTTCAATAAAAACCTCACTATGTATATTCAGCTCCACAAGTGTGTGTTCTTCCTTTCCTTATTAACTGTTTGAGCCATGTTGGCACGGCTCAGTCCAAAATCTGCTGCAATCACGTGTTTTAATAACATTTGTTGTCGAGAAAGACAGACAAAAAGCTAAATAGTTTAACTGATATCAAACTATGAAGAAATTTAAAAAAAAATTTATTCCATTAAATCAGATTGAAAGGTGTAATCTGTGGCATTTTTTCTAAGACTTGGATATTAAACTCTTCTGGTGTAATGGTGCCACCACCAGATAATAGTTAGAACTGGTTTTAGCTGAAAAACCTAGACAAAAATACACATTTCTCTATGTAGGTTATTTAAGCTTCCAAAAACTTCTTTTTTATTAAAAAATAAAGGATATTTTGATAAGAACATGGAAGCTAAAAATTGGTTCTAAATGGGATCTACCATTCGATAAAACTTTGGATTCCTAATTCTCTGTGTAAGTTCCTTATGTGCTCCTTTATGATTATAAAGGCAGGGAAGTGTTTGGGACAGCGTGGGTTTTTTTCCCACAGAAGAAACTGGTGATTTTTGATGCCTGAACAACTGACAAACACTGGAGCAGTAACAACAACATTAAACTCTGAGAATCGAATCACTGGAACTCTTCAGTTTTGTTTATATGAATATTGACCTGATAAACACTGAATATCTGAGTGGAGCAACTCCTTTTCTCCAGAGAGACCCAGGACTTTTGTCACTTCTGTTGCAGAGGGTGAATTGAGAGCTCGTGTTTCTCCAGCCACTGCAGTGTTGATGTTCTCAACGTTACCATCACCTTTCTGTCTCCAGCACCTTTATTACATTTAAAATTGGTCACTTCTCATTCATATTTACTTAGCGATTTTAGGAATTTGGAATGCAACTCAACACATCCTCAGACAGGTTTGCAAGCATAAAGGACTCTCAAGAAAAGAGTGGAAAACAAAAGTGGACGCTAAGAGGTGTTGCTCCTCAATTTGTTAGAAAGCCAGAACAATACCCGAACGCAGAACCTTGCCACAGTTCACCAGCGCTTTTTCATTCCCTGATCAGATTTCCCTACCAGCTCAGGTACTGCCTGGTCCGTCTTGGGTGAAGTCAGCTAAACTGCTGTCTGATCTGCTTCTGACAACCAGGACAGTCAGAGATGGTACACCTGCTGCCTCACCGTTAGAAGATTGGTCTTAAAAAGTCACCTCTTTCACGTACAATGTTCCAGTCTGGCCCAGCAAGATCTCTCAATGGGGAAATAAGGCAAAGCAAGACGTCTGAAGAAAGCTCCTCAAATACGTTTGCAGGAACCAGCTGTCTGCAAGGCTTCCCATACGTAATTTGTGGAGTCCTTTCAGGAACAGTTGCATTAAAAGCCTTCATGAAGCTAAAACTCTGGACAATTGCAAACAACATACTGTGGCATACAAAATTAAAAGGTACCCAAATAAAGCATGCTCACCATTAGAGTTTCTCTAGTCTCCTATAGGCAGGAACTACCTCAGTTTTGTTGGTTTTTTTTTTTTTTTTCTCCCCCAGGACCAAAGCTTGAATTTCTGAAAGAGTGAAGGAAAAAAAAAAAAGAGAACACAAAAATCCCTTTGGTCTTTCTTCTTTTACTATTAAGGAGTAAAAATAGGTCATAACTCAAACTTCCAAAAATGCTTCCCAAGTCTCCTTTAAAGCAAGGATACATTAAAAACGCTTTCTTTTGCTTATTCTGCTGAAGTGCTGGAAAGCCTTATTATATTCATTCTAACAATGCAAAATAGAGTTATTTGCCCTTTCTTTTAAAGAACCAGGCTTAAATCCTACTTTGTTGATATGTATAAGCAAACAACTTTAGAAATCATAGCCAATTAAAGACATACTCTTACGTTACAGAAATTATGAAATAGCTACTCCATTTAAGTAACTAGCACATGGCCCCAAGATGCTTATGTCTGTAACAACAGCTTATCTGAGAATGTTTTTCCCTCTTAGACATAAATCATTTAGAATCAAATAACTAATGTTTCTTTAAGGTGCAGAGAGTAATAATACAAGCTATGCAATTGATTTAATTTACAATTTGTTTAATTTATAATTTTTTTAATTTATAGTTTAATCTTTAAAACTTGTCTTGGAAAAAAAAAAAGCATGACATCCTTCACATAAAAAAACCAGACAGATGACAATTTAGGATGGGCCAAAACCCACTGATGCTACAAAGCAAAAATGACATCAAACCTATCCTGCATGAAGAAAGAATGTCATGTGAAACTCTGAGAACAAGGAAACAAAAATTTCCCTACGTTTTGCTTGTCGTGACAAAGATTTCATGAGAAAAAATGCTGCTGTGGCACCCTACAGCTTGGCATAGCTTTTTCTCCCATAAACTTCTCTAGATAGTAAGTCAGTCTTCCACCGCATCAGCTCCGAAACCACACAAAAAAGGCAATAATGCTTTCCCAGTTTCAGAGGGGTTTCTTTAGTGATGAAAAGCACGTAAAACATTACGAGTTGCTCAGATACTGCAATAGAAAGTGCTCTAAAATGGAATAAATTTGTCCTGGTTTTCTTCAAATACAGTTATACGGAGAAGAAGTCGTCGTCCATACCATGCAGGTATGGATTGCCCTTCACACAGGAACTGGGAGTTAGATCACAGTCGCAGCAATGTAACTGAGCTAAACTCAACTACTCCGAGAAGAGTTACTCCAGACTGGAATATGGACAGGGCAATATGAGAATCAGATCGGTTATCAGCAAGACAATTTAAAACAAGTCTTCCATCGGCTGATTTACAGGTTTTGAATACAAGAATATATGTAGGAAACGCAGCTGTCCTGCAATCCTTTACAGCGGTAGCTTCTCACTGTTTATCTCAAGTCTAATGGGCCCCATCCTGCGCACCCCTGGCAGCTCTGTGGGGCCCTCGGCACACAAACTCGCAGCTGAAAGTCACTGTCACCCGTTGTGCAGTCACACTGCTGCACCTGCATATTTTATTTCGCACACAAAAGGTCAAAATCTTGCCGGCAGGCTGCCTGCCTTCTCAGACACACAATGCATGGAGAAAAATAACTCCGAGGAGCTGCTTGCTGTAATTTCCTGCAATTTAAGACTATTTATTTTTAAAACTTTTCCTGCCAACCTCCCCATCTGACTGTCACACTCTTGCTGAATTTTATCATCGGAACATAGTAATTTATTAGAGATCAAATCCAACCAGTTATTTGACTGTCTTGGTTTTAAATACTACTCAGGCATTTTAGCTGCTGTGAATCCTTAGGGCTCTCTATAATTAATGTTTCTTTAACAGAGGCAGTGAGGGGACTGGCAGTGCACGGCCCATGTTAACCCTTTGCTGGGACCAACATGAAACTACAGTGAGGGGTTGCATGTGCAAAGGGGTCGCGACAAATGATCCACAGAATTGTTTCCACTTTTAGCATTAGAAAATTACTCTTTCACACAAGCGGGCTGAGTATAGCCACTATCTACCCTTATGATTAGAAACTGGTCTGTGCCTGCAAATGTTAATTAACAGGTGGGGGGTTGCACCCACACGTACGGCATTTTGGGAGAGACTGGAACTTCTGTAAAGATTTTGTGGCAGCTGAAGGGATTTTAGATGAGAGAACACGAATGATCGAGCGAAAGGCTGAATATTCGCAGGGTCAGGTACGGGTAAGTTGGCTGTAATAGTGGCACTGCAACAAACGTGTACGTGAGAACTAGGGGCCAGCTAGCATGGAATATCTGAGCCAGACGATGGAGCTAGTAGGTGATTATTTCACCTGAGGGAGCACCAGAAGAGAAGAATAAGGATGCCCAGCATCAGGCACAGTTACTTTCACCTCCAAATTTGATGCAAAATGCTGAAGCCTAATGGCAGCCAGCAGGCCAGAATGAAGTGCTACATTCGAGGGGTGAGAAAGAGGGGTGAGCTCTTTGCAGCCCGCCAGCACATGCCTATCGCAAGCCCAGCCTACTTAAATCCCCTGGCAGCAGAAGGGTTTGCCCAACCTCACCCACATCGGCCACCTCTAACCAGCTGTCAGAAGCTTCTAAAACTGAGCCCTGACAAGCTTTTACTTGTAACACCAAGCAGCACATCAAAAAGCACTAGACTGCCCTTGAAAAGCAAAAATGAACAATAGAATCACAGAGCAGCCTGGGTTGGAAGGGACCTCGAACCATCGTCTGGTCCAACCAGTCTCGGGAAGGAGAGCCTAGATGAGATTACCTAGCACCCTGTCCAACTGCATCTCGAAAACTCCCAGTTTGCTGCTGTCCTCTAGAAATGCTCCTTTGTCCCTAGCACAGGTAAATGTTCGAGCCAACTGCTGTGGCCTCCTGAACAAGCTCGAGCTGACTTAGTGAACGAGGGCCTCCATCTGCAGCAGCTTCAATGCTTTCTTGTTCTGCAGCTTGCACTGCAACCTCACTCCTCGTTTTCCTCACAACCAAACGAGAACGAATACAAAAAGACTTATGAGTAAATATTGAATTTTATTCCTACATTGGAAGATAATCTCCCCTGTGCTCTTTAGGTCAACATTATCACAGCCCAGAGAAGGTCAAATAGCAGGAATTTGGCAAGAAGCGAAAACCATCGCACAGTAAAAGAAGCCCAATAATGAACACGTTTTCCTTTAAATTTTAGCATCTTGCTATCATTGTTTTTTTCCAGCTATGTGACCTATTGCCATGAATAGAAAAAATATAACCTAGCATAGGAAAACAACGATATTAATCAAGGTCTACTCTCAGCTATATATTTTTGCATTAGAGAGTTTTTCATAGTTAGGAGGGCTGAATTTGACCTCACAACGTTCCAGTAACCTGTTGTAAAACAAAACCACAGAAAAATTACTATATTTGATATTTACTTATTAAAAATTGCTACTGCAATTGGAATTCTGAAGGGGCTGCCCTAAGAAAGCTTCGTCCTTTTCTGGGTGAACTATTTAAGGCAGTATCCTTGACTGAACTTCCAGCATTCTAGCTAATTTGACCATGTTTGTCTTCTACCCAAAGCACTCCCAGCAAAAATAGCTGCCAGAGCTCCTGTGCAGCAGTTGTCTCAAGAAGACAGTCTCCGATTTTTGCAGTTCTCTTATACTGTATTTTAAGACTTTTTTCCAGGTCTCTCATCAAATAGCTTTTCGTAGCGGCAGATTTGTTTGGTGTAAGCCTGTTAGTTTCCCACGAGCAAGATCTTTGGGGAGAGTTTCAATAGTGTATTTGAATTATAGATACTGAACGAATTACAATTAAACATCAAGATCTATGCTGGGCTCGAAGTACTGTTATACATTTTTTGCTAAAGTGGAAAAAGGCATAAACTAAATATAAACCGTAATATAGGCTATTGTTCTGTTATTGAACTAATATAAAAAATGTAAAATTCTCTTCTGAACTATACATTCATTAATTTCAAAGGAATTTCTACCCAAGTAGGGAATCGCTGAATTTTACAGATCGCATGCATATTCTGTGGTAGTAAACGGAGTCTGAAACCTACAAACAATTTGTACTAATCTAATTCTAAATGTACTAATCTATGCTGGCACAATTTTTCTTATGATTGTTACTACCTACTCATTTCATAATAGTAAAGACAAGTTTAAATTAATACTTGCATGCGAGTTATATGATGTAAACCACTATGTCTGATACTGCAGCCATTATCAGTCTCATAGCAATTTAACCAAACAAAAAAGAAACCTGATGGAATAAATTGCAATGTGAGAGCAAAGCTTTACTATTATAACACCTACACTGGCAAGTACTTCAGAGACAGTTACTCGTCTGTCCTATTGCATTTTCTTGGAGTTTCAGCAGAAAAATCTATGATGAGGGAAATAGCAGCAGACTGAAAAAACTGAAGTGGTTTCCAGAAAATGGTGTTCTCCTCTTGCCTTTGTGTAAGTGTCAGTAGGAAAGGAACATGCCTCGACATGCAAACCAGCCCCAGAGTGCATCGGAGAGGAACAAGGCTTTGTTTAAAGCAGTGCACTTTATTCTGTCAGCTTCTGGTAACCATAGAAAACTGATATACGGAACACACGGCCTGAACAGCGAGTGTAAACGTGCCAATAAACAAGGTCATATGTGAAGTTGGATGCTTACTTACCTTCCTCACTAACAGTTGGCTAATCAGGATTCTTTATGTAGTTTTGTCACAAAACAGACACTATAACTTCTTCCAAACCCAAACATTTTGCTTCCAAGCCCTTGGGCCTCTGGTAAAAAGAAAAAAGAGAGAAGAAAAATTCCCCTACGGGCAAAGAAATAGTCTATGAAAATAGGAAGCGTTCTGTGGTATACACAATGTTCAAACATAAACTGTTGTCTGAGGTAAAAAACACAACCTAGTTTTTGTATTTAAGATAGTTGCTGCCACTTTAACTCCTCCTTAGTGAGCACAACCTCCGTTTAAGGTTTCTTATTCTTCATATAATTAAACCCTAAATGCCAAGGGCTGGACTAACAGATACTGGCATTACTTATTTCCTTAGTTTCACTCGGCAGTGCAACTGCAAACTTTTGGATTTTAGTCCTACCCAGTAAGAAGCATGAGACTGGCTTTGTTTTATAACACTGCAAAGTAGCTTCAAATGCTGACATTATTTTTGTACCTTTTGTAAGGCATTAATGTAAGCTCGGAACAGACAGTTAATCTAAAAAGTCGACGCTGCAAGGAGCAGACCACTGTCAGTGATCAATACTATTCACAATTTATTTCTAAGGGCACAGTCATAAAATACTGAGTCATATTCAAAAGGAAAAGACACTCCTAACATCTGAGCGTTATGGTAAATGTAAATAAATATACTTATGTGCCCAGACTGTGCTGATTCCCAGGCCAGATGCACGTCCCAGAGAGCGTGGGCTAGAATAGAACAAATTTCATCACTTCCTCACTTCCTTGCTAACCGTCTCTGTATCATGCAGCAGAAGGACTTATGTAAGTTACTTCTTTATTAAGAAAGAGTACGCGTGTATTCAGGCAAGATGTATTTTCTCAAGTCAGAGCACTTAAAACCCCACCATTTTCAGTTTCTGAAAATAGGATTTGATCATGAATCTCATTCTTTCAAAGACTTGAGAGACTTTTACTGGTTTCATAAACAACCACAGAACAACTTGAATTCTGAAAAACAATTAATCGATTATTTCAGTGGGCATTACATCAAGAAGCTTTGTCTATATCCATTAAATAGCGGCTGTTCTCAAATTCAGGCTTGCTTTCATGCCAAGCACAGTCACAAACAGGCTGGAGCACACAAGATTTTGTTCACCCGGAAACACTATCAAGTACCAGAGCACCACCCACCCCGGCACACACCGAGCCATTGATGCTTCTGAAAGTTACATTTATATTATAATGCATTTTGAGACACATAAATACCTTTAAAATTACTTGTGTGTTTTCTAGGAAATTCAAATGGTTTCACCTTCCTCTCTTTTCCAAGTTTAAGAAGCTAGGGCCACAATATCTAAAATTGCTACCTAGCTCTTATGAGACTCATTTTTGAGTTCTAGCTCACAGTAGTTGAGCATTTATTTAAGAGAAACTATTGATACACTGAGAAATTCGATTGCTTTCATTGCCTATCAACCCGCAATATGAATTCTCACCCTAACACTTTAGCATTGCTGATGCCTGTACTATGTGAAGATGTGGATAAAGAGCTAATTTTGTGGCAGGGATGCTGCTTGTGTCCTGTCTGTAACTATTCACCCTCCAACAGAAAAGCATTTTGTATTTAATTGTAAAGTCATCATTGGACAAACTCAAGAAAACTGTACCAATAGCTGCAAGAAAAAGATGCACTTTCAATTTAAATATTATCTATTACGTATATTCACTCACTTATACTTAATGGTATTTCTTGTGAAATAACAGTAGCTAGTGTAAAACCAAAGGCTTTAACACTAAATGGTATTTTAATGTTTAAATCACGATGACTTCTCTGTTTCAGAATGGGACTATTTCCTATTCACCTGCCAACAGAAGAAAACATGGTTGGATTAAGAAAAAGTGAAATGAAAGCTTTGTCTACTTCTATTTCGTGAGGGAACTTTCTTGATTTAAGGCATAGGATGAAGTTCACTCTCAAGTCCAGATTTACAAACAGAATCACTGCCCAGTGCTTTGTGATAGGAGCCGCATCCTCAGGGTGCAATTACAGCAATTATTTGGATGGATCTTCTCATCAGTAACCTTTGACTTATCTCCTACAAACTGTCAGTCTTCATCATCAAATGGGGAAAGCAACGTATTGTTTCCATTCAATCATCTGCTTCTGAGAAAGAGAAAACTCCACTATCAGGACAGCCTGCCTGCCCATACACACGACCTCCCGTTGCTAGCCTGCATCTGCCAGGTGGAATGGCAAGCCCCAGAATGAACAGCAGTTCCCTCCTATACTGTTCTTCTGTCAACACGAAGCCGGCAGGCACACTCGCACACTTCTGCATTTCTCTTAGGAATTTCAAGAGAGGCAGGAAAAGAAGTCCTTTTGTATGCAAAGTACAGATGCATTGCCTAATCTTAAAAGGTGCTGCGTATCTCGGTATTCAATGGGATTTGTTGGTTATGCATCAATTTTTGGAAGTTATACCCAAAAGGAAGAGACCACTGTCTCAGCTTCCATCCAACTGGAATGAATTCATTTAACTAAATGGATTTACTGTAAATGTACACCTATGCAAAGATGGAGCATGGTCTCACATTAACACTATTATGACATTTATCGTCTCACAATTGTTATTGAAGTAAAATTCCTACAGAAGTTTTGCCAGAGGATACAGCCTCCAGTTTTGCTGGAGGATACAGCCCACTTAAAATGAAGGAATTTCAACTCACAGTCAGTAATGCTAAATGATGAAGAGATAAATAACTCAGTTCAAAGAGCAGGACATTTAAAATAGGATGGGAAAATAAGTACTATAAACAGTTTTGTAACTTTCATTTCAGAGAGAAACGGCTGATGAGTTACTATAACAGAGCAATGAAAAATCACCTTTGCCTTAAAGGGAGGATAGCTTAGTTCTCTCAGTGTACAGCACTTCCAGAAAAAGGATGGCAGTTCGAAAGCTTAATTATAATCACCATTAGCTGCAACCTACCATTTGATTAGGTGGTAACAAAAGCAAGGCTCTTTCTTATCAAAGCAAACAGCAATGTCAGTCCTCCTTTGCATTCCTCCCATTAGCTGGAAATGTTACGTGGATGGGGCTATAAAACCAGTAATAGACTGAATCTGAGAGAAAAACCCAAAGCTAAAAATAAACACAGTCATTTACAGAGGTAACTCAAACAGTCAAATACCAAAGAAGAAATAAACGAAATTCTTCATTGTCAAGTGCCAATTCAAAGTGAAAACAGATTGAACCAAAACTGTCAGAAAATTCTTTACCATTTTGTAACAATCACACACCCGAAACGTCAGACGGAATCCAACTTTTTCAGTGATTAACTTCAAACAATAGCTGGGTTGTTTAAAAGCACAACAACAGGGAATGATGTTTGCCTGAAGGCATACTGTATTAATGTAAATTGCTTTCAAATGCACATTCAGTTTCCTAAACAAAACAAAAAATAGATATTAAACTGTGTGAGTGGAGGTTACCATTAGAGCCATGTAACATTCAGCTGTCCATAAATCAATCATCCATTAGTGACCACATGGAGTGAGCTTACATTCAGTGGGAAAGACAGCAAAAGAGGCCTCTAGTTGTGTCGAAGGAAAATGTTACACATTTTACTCTTCCTACTTACGAGAGGTCTGAAGACTGTTGGGTCTGCATCTCATTTATGAACCTTCCCAATTACCACCAGATGAAACTCTCTCAGTATTTCCTCCTTATGAGGAAATATACCTTATACCACCACTCATGCCCATGGCCGTTAGTCATGCTGCTATAGTGCCTTTCTATCATCCTAAGCACTGACCTTTAAGAAGTTCTAAATGCTATTTCAGTTTTAATATTCTGAGTTTAATTTCTCTGGAAGTTTAATTTCTCTGGAAGTGATTAACCACACTGGCTTAATGTCCTTATTAGGTCCTTCCCATTTGCTCGCCACCTTCTGCTAATGTACCTTAATCATTACATGCTGCAACACCCCGGGTTTCTATTTCTAGTTCACTGAGATTAAACTAGTAATAAGCAGCACCATACGGTATCACCAGTGGGCTTCATTGCTCCTGAAGGCAAAAGGATTAAATCAGAAATTAATTTTGTTCCGTGTATCATCTTCCTCATCTGTGCAATGGAGAAAACATGGCTATGGAGAGAGAGACAGCTTAGGCTTTCTCAAAACAACAATTCCTGTCTGTTAAATTTTTGACAGTTATATTTGCACTATCGTTGCGAGATTGTTAAATAATCAAATTACCTAATAAAAAAGTAATCACAGCAAATCACAGCAAATCTGCAAATCACAGCAGATCTTCAGTAGATGCACTGACAGACAGCAGACACGTTTCTCTAATCCAGACTCAGTAATCAGCAAAAGATTTGAAAGATAGGGAAAAAAAAATATTTTGGATATGAAGGAGAGGATGGCAGAAACTTAAGACTTGATAGTCCAAGAAAATTTCTTGGAATATTCACAAAAATGGAAATCAGCTGGAAATCCACTGTTTTCCTTCTCTACCAGAATGATGCTTAGACGACAAATGAAGATCATCTCATGGTAAAATCTTACATCTCAGCATGCAAAGACCTATTGTAGTGACACTGACTGTGCATTATTTCCACACTGTCGTGTCAAAGCTTAAGTAGGAGACCAATGAAATCTGTAGGAGCTGAGAAGCTCACCTTGTTGCGAAGGGTCTTATCACCTTTCATGGTCTGTGCGCACACTTCCCCTCACCTTAAAGGACTTCATAAACTTGTGTAACAAATCTGTTGCTTGTTAACTCTCTCTTTAACTGAAGATTTCTTAGAGAAAAAGAATAAATTACCGTTAAACAGTAATTTTACGTGAGATGTTAAAATGATTTATCAGNAGTGACACTGACTGTGCATTATTTCCACACTGTCGTGTCAAAGCTTAAGTAGGAGACCAATGAAATCTGTAGGAGCTGAGAAGCTCACCTTGTTGCGAAGGGTCTTATCACCTATCATGGTCTGTGCGCACACTTCCCCTCACCTTAAAGGACTTCATAAACTTGTGTAACAAATCTGTTGCTTGTTAACTCTCTCTTTAACTGAAGATTTCTTAGAGAAAAAGAATAAATTACTGTTAAACAGTAATTTTACGTAAGATGTTAAAATGATTTATCATCAACAGAAAATGTATTAACAGGCTCCTGGTGCACACCTCTACACCGGTGGCACTCACCTGACCTTTCACCGAGCCAACTCCCTCAACTGAGGCAGAGCAGAAGACAAACACAGCAAAGGCACACGCAAGGGTTGAAGAGACATCGCAGTCAGGGAGCGGAGGGACCGGCCGTGCAGGT
This sequence comes from Steatornis caripensis, assembly GCA_013398225.1. NCBI lineage: Eukaryota > Metazoa > Chordata > Aves > Caprimulgiformes > Steatornithidae > Steatornis > Steatornis caripensis. The sequence goes on along the minus strand of VZSC01016821.1, from coordinate 58,153 downwards.
GAGGCTGTGCCGGCTGCACCGAGCGCGAATGCGCGTTTCAGTAGCAACACGGCAGCTCCATCCCAGCACAGCTCTGCTTCAGGAGAACGCAGCCAGGCATGCACAGCCCATCCTCTTCCCTTGCAGTGACTATGCTTTGTAGTGACACTTGGACTTACTAGCCTGCTAAGGCAAAAAGCTACCAAGAACTCTTTTTATATAGCCTTGACATGCATAAAATCATCAACAAGATACCTTACTAAGCCAATAACAAAACGAAACAAAAAATCAAAGCACCTTGGATCTGCATCCTTTTCTGCTGTCTGCTTACATAGCTGTGACCGTATAGTGCCATCTACAGGGAGCTTCTCTAATTACCGCCACACTCATCAACTCAGCACGCTTCATGCGAGCACACGTTCACGCTTACAGCCCCACTCCTGCTGACACTAGCTGCTTCTCTTCATTTCCTTGGCAAATTCTAGGATTTTTTGGGGAACAACTCTTCAAAGAATTCCTCAATTCTTCTTTCAGAAGACAACTCATTCTGATCGATACATCAAAATGTATCATACTTTTGCACTATCGTACGCCACATACACCATCATTCAAGTTACTATGCTTCAAAGTCTCAGTTATATTATGGAGCCTGATGAGTGAAAACGTATCTGAAGTAATGTTATTACTCTCTATCTGCTTGTATCTACTGGGTATGATGGATTACAGCTGCCTGTGCAGAAACTGTACTTTTCCTCACACATTAACTATTGAAAACATGAACAATTTCTGTTTGTTAAGGAAACTCAGAATGCATGCTTCCTCTTACGTAGAAATCACCTTTCCAAATAACTGAATTATCCAAGAACACTGTTAGACAATACTACAGAATACCTGCATATTATCTGTTTCATTACATGAATCATTCCTGTATATTTAACTCCTCCATAATTAAAATATTTTTAAATTTGCATCTGATCAGAATATGTACTGGTTTAAAAGATGTTAATACATGTGTACTCATCTAAAACATATGAATGACATAATTAAATTAAACTACCTCTGTAAAAAAAAAAAATCTAAAAGCCATAGTGATGCAAATTCTTAATCATGAAGAGCAATCGCTGTAGCTGAAGAGTATGAAACCACTAGGAATGGCTCCTGAACACATCAAAGGATTCTTTCTCGATTTTCAAAAGGACAAATTTCTAGCTTCTAACTACTTAAATAATCAATTTTCAAGTTCAAAGATAACAAGATCTTTTATTATTACATTCCTATTCCACTTTATGCAGTCTGATTTCAGCTGTCAGCTCAAAAAGAGTCAGCTTTGTTACTAACAATTCAAATGAACAATATACAGTCAGAAAATTGATCAAGTAATGTATACAACTTATAAAATGAATTTTAACAAAGAAATCTGTTGCATAGAATTTATGACACAAATGGAAACAGCACAACAGGAATAAAGTCAACAATGTTATTTAAGCAGTTACGGACAAAAGTATCCTTAAGTCCCGTTACTGACAAGGCAGCCAGAACAAATCATTAACTTACTAAACCTGGATAAATATTACTATTATGAAAATGGACACAAAACAGTTATTAGGAATCTTTATTAAACTCTCAAATAACACCACTATATGGAAGGAGGACAAAGCCAAACAGTAATTTTGATAAATTCAAATACACTGACTTCTCAGTGATCGCTAAAAACATGCTACAAAACTGAATGAGGTTTCTATTAACAAAGTGGTAATTCTTATTCGTATATTTGATTGAGCCGATTAAGGTCTTGATGAGGTCCTTTAGTGTAGAGTGGTCTGTATCTTCTGCAATTGGAAAATTTACTCCTGTAAGACAGCAATTATCTCTTGCTAATACTGACATACTTACCTATCTCCTAGGCATGTACATGGAGATACTTAAGACATTGCATGACGGTTATAGCTCCTAAGCNACAAAGCCAAACAGTAATTTTGATAAATTCAAATACACTGACTTCTCAGTGATCGCTAAAAACATGCTACAAAACTGAATGAGGTTTCTATTAACAAAGTGGTAATTCTTATTCGTATATTTGATTGAGCCGATTAAGGTCTTGATGAGGTCCTTTAGTGTAGAGTGGTCTGTATCTTCTGCAATTGGAAAATTTACTCCTGTAAGACAGCAATTATCTCTTGCTAATACTGACATACTTACCTATCTCCTAGGCATGTACATGGAGATACTTAAGACATTTCGTGACGGTTATAGCTCCTAAGCGTGCCACTGGTTTGGGTCTTATTAACATCAGAACAGTTGCCAAATTAAAAAAGTTATCCTAGTAGAACAGGTATGTAAACATGTTATCAGGTATAGGATAAAGCTGTTCATTTAATGTAATGGACCAGATGATCCTCAAGGTCCCTTCCAACCTGGTATTCTGTACTATAATAAGTGGAAAAAACCTAAGCTTGCATTTTTAAGACTTTTCAAAGTAACAAAAGTTAAAATTTCCAGTATTTAGATCTCAAACTGCAGTTAATCTGGAACGCACAGCAGAATTCACTACCCCTGACCACATCAGCATAACCAGGAAACATAGCTTGCTCAACGTGCAAAACCAAACAATGTTATACTGGCCAAGCTCTGCATTATATTTCTAATTAAGCTGAACACAGACGTTAATCTTGAAATTAGGATAAGGGTTTGGCAGTTTAATTAAAATTATTTTCTTGTTACATGACCCGGTATTACTAAAATTGGTTAGCAAGGTGTCCTGGTTTGAGCTAGGACAGAACCAGCCTTAAACCGTGACACAATGCCAGCTCTTATTTATAATGAAACATTGACACAAGAATAGCAGCATTAAAGATGAATATTTTAAAAGTATTTAAGATTTTATGGACAGGCTTCCAAGTATTAATTATAAATGATAAATGAGCAAACAGTGCATAAACAGGAATTGTGATCATTGTAACTAATCATAAAAATCAATAGTACTGACTGTAAATACTCTAATTATATTAATTAATAAAGCAGTAAAACTGGTAGTTCTTATAACCTAAAAAAAGTTTGAGAATTGTAATTGACACTTAAAATTTCTCCAATTCTTAAATGTACTATAACATGAACCTTCCTAAATAATACAAGTGTGCTTTATTGAAGGTCTAATTAAAATCAAAGTCATGGGCATGTTTTGGATCTAGCACTAAATCTATAATCACAGTCTTACATGTAAACACTTGCAAGAAGGCTATTTAAAGGGGAAGGAGGGGGCTTGGAAACAGCTATCACCTGCACTTTTAAAAACAGCCAGCTTAAGGTGACAGAAGGTTAGACATTCCCAGAAAGGGGTCCTGCACGCTTTTCTGACACTAGCACACACTGCTGCTGCTTCATTTTTGTCAACTCTAATGATCACGCAGCTCTATGTTTGTCCAGCTAATTGATCTGAACAAAACTAAGACAAGAGAAAAGATTAGTTTCTCATTAGAACTGCATGCTGATCCAACTGACCCTAAAGCGATATGGTTGCTAGAGCTGAAACAAGAAGGAAGAAAGAAAATTATGCCCAGGACATGGAGAAAAAGACAGGACAGGCAGCATGATCCAGCTGTGAAACCATACCCCAAAGCTTGCAGGAAGTTAATACTCTTAACAACAAGGCAAAAAGTAAGGGATCTGCTTCTGCCACTGTTTTTCCAAGCTGATGTAAAACTAAAGGAACTCTTCTGAAGATAATGACATTGTACCAATTGAAAACCACTGGGAAAAGAGAATGGAGCTAGTAACATTAAATAATTACTAGAAGTATGGGGCATAAAACCCTGTGCTTTTTTTAACACAACGTTGTATTTTAGCATGGTGAATTCTACTAGAAACAAATGTGTTTGCAGAAAGGAGATTTAGTAAATGTTCCTTGCATTAAAAAATCATTGCCTTTCATGCGCTCACCTCAGAAAAGTACAAACAGACTGAAGTTCATGCAGCTCTCACTTCTATAGAGCTACTGAGGAATAAATTTGCTTCAGATCAGTATGCAATTCTGTGAGCACATCTAGAAGAAAAATGAAATGCAAGGTGAAACAAACCTATCTACTATTTCATAAATTACTCTGAAATTAGCTATTTTTTCTTCATTCTGTTATTACACTTATGTACTAAAAGAGGAAGTTTCGCTATAACTTTCACACTTTGGCAATGTTATTTATGTTACACAGTAGAAACTGCAACAAGAAGAAAAATGAGCACAGAAGGGCTTCAACAGCTTTCAACCAGCATCTTTTTTATCTTTCTAACTGGACGTAGTTGCACGCTTTGAATCAGTCACTTACAACCAGTGAAAACAAGGAAGACCAGAGCCTGTTCATGCGTTATTTGTCCATCATGTTGAGAATCATTTCACAAGTCATTTCTGTTTTCTGTTCTTTCAGAGTTGCTGTTTCTATTCCATCTAAAACAGGAACAATCTCACTGGCACGATGTGCGTTTATCACAGCGGAGACATCTTGGAATGATTCCAGGTCAACTTTGCAAAAAAATAAATATTGTAGTGATTAACCAGAAAAACAACTGAATATTTCAATAAATGTAACAAACAGACAATTTAATTTAGTGGAGAAAATACTGCCAATATATAACAATATAGTTTATTTGGAGAATGAATATATTTTATGTTGACCATTACATTACAAGCCATGTTAGTGAGTAGTACCCATGGTATTCTTATCAGAGGAAAACTAACCATTATTTAACTGTAAATTTAATTCTCATATAAACGCATTTTATTTTTGAATTATTAGTAACAGCACATAATTGACAGCACCAGTCACATAAGTATTCTTTTGTAAAGCCACACACAGGATCTCACAGGCCCCTGCAAGTTGTGCAAGAAGTGAACAATGACACATATAGCAAATGTCAACTTGGGGAAAAAACCTGCTGAAACCAGAACAGAAATTTCTAATATTTGTGTGAGTCAATTAGCGGACTGAATATTAGCATGAACAACATCTAAAGACACATTATTCATCTTAGCTCTAGAAAATCAAGCTTCTATATGAAGGGATCTGCAAGATACTGAAATAAATTGTTTGCACATAGCAAAACACTAATAAACAGCAAAATCTCATTATTGCAAAAACATAAACACTGCAGCTGTAACATTTCTCTCTAACCATGCCATTACAGCCTTACCAGTGAAAACAGAAGTGTCAACGCTAATGTAAACTCAGCTGCTGATATATATTCATTAGATTCAGAAAAGCTTCAACATTTCTTCTTCTCACTATGTCAAATTTTATCTCATTGTCATTGGCCACAAATCTGATATACCAAAATTTAAGGTTTTAGGACACCTAGGCCTCAGATATATCTCTATTCTTGTCTCTTACTCCATAAAAATCACCTGAAGAATTCTATCAAGGAGACTACTATGGCTTTCAAACAGCATCTGGGAAGCAGAGAGGCAAAAAATGACAAGAGTTCAGGTCAGGCAGAGCTATTTTTTTGGCCATGATGGCCCTGAAGGTGACCTCAGAAACATATGGCCAGCTCTCACCCGGCAACAGTGGAGAGATTCAGCATGAGATCAAACAGACAAGGCGAAGGCAGGATGCATGAGGATACAGGGTATCTGTCCATGGCCTGACCTAAGCGAATATTGTATACTGTGCTTTGTCTAAGCCAACAGAAATGCACATAAACAACATTATGGGCAGATACCGCCTCTGGGTTAAATTTAGACTGTAAGGTGATACTGCTAGAATATTACTACATATGTGGTGAGAGGCTAAGGTTTATTTAGAGAATAAAAAATATTACTTTTTATGTTTTTAGATTTGCAAATAAGACAAAACATAAATGATTGTATCAGAAAGGTACTAGCATAACCCAGACAGAAAAGGCACTTCACTTATTGCTGCGGAGTTCCCACTGACAGGACATCAACTGACCAGTTAGTCTACCGTTTTGGTCTGCCAAAACCTGAACTCAGTCACTTTCTGGGAATCTTAACCTAATGAGAAAAAACAAGGAAGCAGAAGAAAGAGGAGGAAAGAGATTAACGATGGACCATCTTTTGGTTTATATTGAAGATTACAGAATAAAAGTTCAGCGCTCAAGAGCTATCCACAATGCGCAAGTAATTACAAGTGAGTTTCCAATTGCACAGACATGCTGAACCAAGGGCTCTATAAACTGGCCTCATCACCTCTACAGTAAGACAAAAGAATGACTCTAGCCACTTCAATAAGTAGCATTTTTATTATTATTATTTGATAACTATCTGGTCTGAGTACGAGAGAAAGAAGGTGAACAGTTTATTAAGATGTGCTAGATCTTTTGTGATTAACATGCAATCCGAGTTCTGAAACTGAAAAGTTTTTAATCTGGTCTGTATTAAAGCAGTATATTATAAATCATGAGCTCTTAAGAAAACTCACTATGGCTCAACTCAGTATGGCTCCTCCTTTATAAGTGCAAAGGGAATTTGAAAAGGGACAAGAAAAAAGCATTTGTAAGCATTGCTAAGCAGGGTGTTTAGGAAGAAGTTTGCAGGAGCGAGGAAATAGAAATCCCAGAAAGCGTACCTGAGCAATGACCCAACTCAGATGACAAAAATTTCTGACACACAATACAAGACTATTCTGAAGTATTATTCCATTATTAGCACTTAACTTCATTGTGAAACAGTAATTAAACAGCAGGGGAGATTCACTGCCTTAGCCTTTTATTAATGATTGTAATTTACATGATTAAATTCTAACTTATTTGCTGATTACCTTCTTGCTTAACATGCTTTGGCTCCTCATGGGTTTTATTTTTGCCCTTGCTTCTTTTTCTGGGTGTAGCAGTTCTTGCCCTCACCAATCCACAATTTTCAGCATGCTTATGCATATTCTTCTGTTAGCACAATGAAGCATAAATACACAAATCAAATATTAATGTATGTAAGCACTTTAACACACACGCACAAAACAAATATGGTTCTGACAGACAAATTTTGGAACACTAAGTGAAAGGCTGACTTAGTTAACAACCTCCATAAAACTCCTGAAAATTTTCCAGAATACATATTAAAATTCTGCTTTAAAGGAACATTGCCATTTGGTGGCTATAAAATCAAATTTACAATTTTCTGGTTCTTGGATAAGCCATAAAGTTTTATATGTAAAATCTGTATGTGGAAAAAAGGTTACATTTAGTTTAGAAATGTGCACCAGAGGTATGTTCTGACTGCATATGGTTTTGAAGATGTGAATAGTAATTTACTTTCCTTGCTGTACTGGTCCTAGCACTCTTTCACTTTAATTATCTGTCCAGATTCTTTGTCTTAGAATTCATCCCTCCACACTACCTTTTTATTTAAGAAGACTACTGTATTAAATATTAGTACCTTCAACACTGACTCCGAAAGTATGATGTGGCAGATATTTTCTACCTAAAGAGAAATACTATAATGTTATTTATTAATCTCCCAATGTAAGGTTTGGGAAAGAAAACAAGTTGTGCTGGCTTAGCATTAAGGAGTTAACATTCCAGCCAGCACACTGCTTTTTACTCTCAGTCCTTTGTGACAATATGATCTGCAATACTTAGCTAAAGAGAACTCTGCTGAAATTCCTTAAAAGGAAGTATCTTACCCAGAGTGAATAGCCCTTACCACATTTAGGGCATTCATAAACTGTAGGCTTAATATTAGAGTCATGGTGCTTCCTAAAGCAAAGAGTGAGAAGCTGCTTCTGTCGAAAGCTTTTGCTGCAGCACAAGCAAGTGAAGGGCTTCTCACCAGTATGGGTTCGTTTATGCACAATTAAGTGTTGTTCCTGAAACAAAGAAAATATCTGTAACCAAACTATCCAGCTCTGTGACGCATGTTCAAACAACCACACAGGCACACAGAAAAGTGCAAAGATGTTGCACAGACTCCTTAATTATCCTCCACTGTAAGCGCTGAAGAACACACTGGGATACCGCCCACTGACTTGGAGAAGCTCAAGAGATCTTCCTCCTAACTTTATTAAGGTTAGCAGAGAATCAGAATAGAGCAATGGTACATTCCAACATATCAAGGCCAAAGCAACGCTATCCTAAATGTATTTTTTAAAATAAAATTTTCACTTCAGACTGAATTTATTCTATGACACCGCTGAAAATCACATTTAAGGTACAAATATTATTTTGTTCGCATCACTATGTCACTGAAAGCGACTGCTCTCGCTTCATACTTCTAAGCAGTTCATGTAGAAAAGACTTATCAAGAAGATAACATCAGACTTTCCAACATTTCCATTTTACTGTTTATTTGTAAACCATTGATCTTGCAAATAAATGTAACTACACTATTTCAGTTAGACTGCATTAACAAAAGTTTTTATCTTAAGGTAAATATAACCTCAAATCCAACCCTACCTTGCCAAACCATCAACTGAAAAAGCAATAATTTTTTCAGTGAATTTAAATACCTGCTTACACGCGTAGCTGCACTGATCACATCTGAATCTTTTTTCATTTCTATGAGTCTTCTTGTGCTGAGTAAGAGCATAGCGCTCATGAAAAACAGCTTCACAGTAACTGCATTTAACTGCCACTGCCATGTAGGAATGCAGATTTCGCAAGTGGACACCTGAACAGTTATTAAAAGCAATTAATTTTAATGGTAAGTTTTTTATTTCCACGATTTTGAACAAGCGTTAGACTGTGCATAGCCCTGACTAACGCATACATTGTAGAGAAAAACACAAAAAAGAACCTTCTGTGTTCTCTGCAGTAGGGGTAAAATTGCCAAACAGGCAATTTTTCAAATCAGTTTAAGATAACTAAAGTTGCAGCCAGATATTGTAACTTTCCAGAGAAAATAAGCAGTTATAAGCCTAAATCTTACTGATTTCAATGGAAATCATTTAACAAATCAAAACTTTAAAAAAATTCTGGTAACTGCCTGTTTTTATCTATACACAAAAATTCATTTGAAAATGCTACCCAAAGTAATATGCTAAAGGCATCTTTGTATGTCTAAATTTTTTTCAATACAGTTTTTTCATATATTTCTGGAAACCTGGATTTTTATATAGGTTTTGTTGATATCAGTCAGCTATACCGCTTCAAATACAGTAAACATACTATACTTCTAATACACTGATTTTTAACTCTCATTTGTACAAAACCATTTTCTTCCTAGAAAAGAAGATGAATTTACACAGGAAATGTATGGATAGGAACAATTTTACTGGTACTTGAAGCAAGCACTGTTCCAAACAAGAGTAGTTAAAAAAACTAGTATAAATTCCCAGAAAATCCTGACAGCTTATATTTCAAGAACTGTGGTCTATAAAAGTAAAAATTTTAATTTAAATTTTCAGTTATAATTAGAATTTCAATTTATATTTTTGGTATCAACCTGTGTATCAGTACTGTTTGATACTGATAGCAAAAGAATAAAATCCATTATCTGCATACAGAATGAATATGAACTTACGCAGTGGTTATTTGCATTCTGGAAAAAGATCCCAACTAGCTAAGAGTCATTTGAGTTTATTGTATCACCTTTAATATTTCATGAGTGTTATACAGTCCGCAAACAATCTTTGATACTGAAGTAATTTCTAAGAGTATTGAATGCTTGAAGCATAGTAAAACCATTGTGCGCTGGACTGACGAAGTCAAACTTGAAAGTTAACTTGCACTTTACTAACTAATGCAATTACATGTATTTCTTTAAATTACAAGGACAATGCACTCAGCAACTAAACAGGCAGTACAATTTTAGGTTAAGAGGTAAAAGCTGATTTGGTATATGCAACAAACAACACATACTAAAACATTCAATCTATTTTCATTTCTCATATAGCTAGATGCATATACACATTTTAACTAGAGCTGAGAAAGAAACAGAATGCAAGAACTGAAATGGCTTTATACAGATCTGACAGTTTTCTGTGGCTTTCAGAAAAAACTTTTCAATACAACCTAGACATAGATTTTTATGAGGTACCTTCTTACTGGAAAACAGGTCACCACGCCACAGGTATCAAGGAGAAAAAAAAAAAAAAAAGCTAAATGTTTGCTACTTTGCATTTTAAACAAATTAAAAACATCAACCACAAGATGTCACCACATCTCCTTGCAGGAGGATCTTACCTGTAAAACAGTGACTACATTGCCCATAGAAATATTCTGTAATGATATAGAGTAATATATAACAACTTTGGTATCACTGTAAGCAGGGAAAATTACAGATTTCACCTCTAATTATCCCTACATTTCATTTTCAAGTTTTCCCTTTAAACCCACCAAAGTCACTTTTTCGTGCAACAAAGGTACTACAACGTGGATACTGGTGTTTTGGCACACTTTCTCCATGCTTCTGTAACATACGGATTTTCATGATACCACTTGGAGTGAATTTGGTCCGGCAAACATAACATTCATAGCGTTTTTCACCTATATAAAATAAAACATAATAAAATAACATACTCCTAGAAACACTCTCTAGTCAGTTGATACAAATGCAAAATTTCCACAGATCTCAACATCCATGTTTAATAGCAACAGTCTCCAGACGAACCAAAATGTTACTATTAGTTGACAATGCCCCTAAAACACGCCACACGGCTGATTACAATGCAAAATCCTGGTTTCCAGAAGCTGCACGTCAAACTGATGAAGCATAAAGTCATTAATAGAATTCTAAACTATTAATCAGGAATTATTTTAATTAACTTTTAGTCTGTCTTGAATATTTCACATATAAAATGCAGAATCATCAAATGTGCAAAGAGAGAAAGTGAACACCTGTAACAACATCATGATGACAATGATTCAACATCNGTGCAACAAAGGTACTACAACGTGGATACTGGTGTTTTGGCACACTTTCTCCATGCTTCTGTAACATACGGATTTTCATGATACCACTTGGAGTGAATTTGGTCCGGCAAACATAACATTCATAGCGTTTTTCACCTATATAAAATAAAACATAATAAAATAACATACTCCTAGAAACACTCTCTAGTCAGTTGATACAAATGCAAAATTTCCACAGATCTCAACATCCATGTTTAATAGCAACAGTCTCCAGACGAACCAAAATGTTACTATTAGTTGACAATGCCCCTAAAACACGCCACACGGCTGATTATAATGCAAAATCCTGGTTTCCAGAAGCTGCACGTCAAACTGATGAAGCATAAAGTCATTAATAGAATTCTAAACTATTAATCAGGAATTATTTTAATTAACTTTTAGTCTGTCTTGAATATTTCACATATAAAATGCAGAATCATCAAATGTGCAAAGAGAGAAAGTGAACACCTGTAACAACATCATGATGGCAATGATTCAACATCAGTCATTGGTAATGGCATAAGAGAGCGCAGTAAATCCTTTTTGCCATTCCGCCCCAAGAAGTCACATCAGGTGTGAGTATCATCAAAAATTACATCAACAGTGGCAATCAGAGCAGTCTAGTAAGAGCAGAGAGAAACAGCTAGTGCTGAGGACCCCATGTGCACACAGATCTTGAAGCAGCTCCAGCCTGGTTCCGTGACTAAGACTGCCCAAGTCTCTACCAGTACTCCGTGACACTAGGTGCACTGTTGGACTCTTCTGGTTGACTCTCATTAAAAAAGAGTTGAGTTTAATTGTGGCAAACTGCCTCAAGATATGAACCAAAGCACGGTAAGCAGGGATATTTTGAAGACTTGATTCAAACCACACACTCACATTCTGATTTAAACTAAAACATTCATCATAACATACATTACTTACCATAATTAAGCTAAGTTAAACCCTGAAGTATATGATACATACTAACTGCCTTCTCAGAAGGCATGCATGTTACAGAGCCACGATTGGAATGTATTGATTCCAATGTTAAAACAATTTAATTCTTTGCTGACCAAATTAGTTACTAGCAATTTGGGGCCACAATGATGTCCATGTTTTGAACACACATTTTAAACTCTCACGTCAGATAAAATTAAGTAATTGAGAAATAAAACTGACAACTAGATCCACAGAAAATAAGACCACATAAATAAAATATTTTTCTAATATAAAAAAAAGTTTAGGAAGAACAACAATATTGTAACTGCTAGGACCGTACAGCTAGACTGCCAAAAGCCAAATCCAGAAAATTTAAGAGCAACGTTTTTTTCAGGCATGTATTTCCTCAAAATCACAAATGAAAAAAGTGCTAATTTCAGAATCTAAAGCTGTATCACTCTAACTCTATGAATATTAAGGGCCTAAGGACATAGATCTAATCATTACATCGGAGTCCTACCTGCATGAGTTATCATGTGCCTTTTCGGTGTATATGCACCTTTGCTGGCATAACTGCAGAGGTCACAGGCATAAGGACGCTCTCCAGTATGCAAGCAAATATGTCGTTTCATTTTGCTTGTCTAGTATAAAAATCAGAAATTTTCTGCAGTAACATTTACATTAGAGACATAATCAATTAAACAATAAGCAATTTTACAAAATACATCTATTGTAATTTTACATATTGCATCAATCCCAGAATTAGCACTCTCCCGTCCCTCACCCCCTTTTTTCCTGTACAATCAGCGCCGTTCTGGTTTCATGCGACATTTCTCTACTCTCTCCCCAGATAATCTTACTTCCATGTTTAGTGCCAACATAAACAAAAGGAGACATTTTTTAATAACATAAAAGCTAGAATTTTTAAATCAGCTGAAGGGGATACCTACAACCTGAAGGCTACACCTACTACCTGAAGGCTACTTGGATATGCCAAATAAATTTCTTTGAAAATACTCAGGACCAAATTCATTAACCAAAGTCTTTATTCATCTTCATATCCCAGTGAAGCACTTCCATTGCAAAAGTTTAATTCATTCTACTTTTTTATACTGTTCTTGTGGTATGTTATACATAAATATTGTAGGTATGCAAGCTAAAATTAGGAGTTACCTAATGTTCAATTTCTCCACTTACAAACATACTTAATTTGCTGCTAGATCCATTCAAATCTACACCACTACTCACTTAAACAGAATTAAACATCATTGCTAATCTTTGCTATACAAAAATCAAATCATATGCACAGTATTACTAGGAGGCTCCTTCAGCTCTCCTTATTCAGGTAAAGCTTACAGCAGTATTAGTGAGAGTTCTGCAACAGCAACGAGTGCTGAATGTTTCCTCATCAAAACACGACAAAGAACAGGCCATTTCAACATAAACTGACAGGGCTTTTAAAGGTGCAAGCTACCCAAAATCTAATGAACAAGGTAAGGTGTGCGGAATAAAACTCGGACTCGTTTACAGCTTTGGATCTGGACACAGCACATGAAAAATTTAGATACTGATTATCCACCGAACTGTGACACTTGGTTCACTCGTAGGTGACCATGACTGTGATTCAATTGTAGGTGCATGACTGAAAGCCTATTTTTTTCCAAATGAACCCTTAGGGAATCTCCAATTTTTTTTATTTCCAGATTAAGAAAATTTCAATCCTGTAAAACCAAACACCATCAAGCTTATAAACACAATACATGAGCTTCATCTAGACATTATCCAGTCTTGTCCTATGCTACATGGAATGAAGCGTAAATGAGGACCAAGTATGCTGTTGTAGGATTAAATCCACACAAACACAACATCTAGCAGCAATTTCAGTATTAAAAAAAGCCCTAGTTTCAAAAAGCTAAATGATTGTACAAATATTAATTTGAAGCAACTCATTTATAAATATTACTACATGTACAAAGTAAGGATTTAAGGAATTCAGATTACTTTTTCCTTTTTTGAGGGGTGAGGATGATGGAAAGATTTGCATACAAATGAAATGCATGTCACCACAAAGTTTTAGTGATCAGCCATCTCGCAGTAAGACTGCAGTAACACAGCAGACAAATGAAATTCAACCCTTCATTGTGGTCCAAGGCCATTAGCAAAGTCCATCGGTCTTTGCTTTGATGCTATTACACATGGGCCACCGATTCCCGGAATCCCCCTACCTTTATGGTCTCTACAGTCCTCTTTCACAGTATTGAAGTATTACAGCAATCACAAGTTTGGCCATTCCTCCCAGTTCAGAATGCATATACACATCTGCATCACAAGCTAAGTACTAATACTGTAGCTTCACATCTGCAACTACCTCTGTAATGTACTGACTTGATCTCGTATAGAAATCTGACAATACCAAGGATGATATAGACTATGATATATCCACAGGTAGGTGCCCATTTAGCAGAAACTTCTCAAGGTTAAAAACCTGCAAAAGTGTTGTAACTTTACAGTACATTAAAATCTTGGTATGTGAAAGCTTACAAACCCTCCCAAAAGATTCAGTAAGGCTGTACTTACTTCTACTCTAGAATATTTACACACTGGACACTTGAAAGGTTTTTCCAAAGTATGCTTGTAGCACCTGCGTCGTGAAAGGTTACCGCTGGTCACAAATGCCATATCACAGTCACTGCATTTATAGGGTCTGGTCCCTGTAAGAACACACTGTTTCTTAGAATTTTGATTAGCAACAGTATGATTTGTCTGCCTTAAATTAACGTGTACCATTTTTTAATAGAATCTTTTCTGAGATTCTGAAATTTTGTATACAATAAACGTACACTGTAAGTTTATTATTAACACAATTTATCGATTTGCTGTCAATATAATTATACAGCAAAATGAAAACATCACTAAAAATTCTATTATGCATATAGGAATCAGACACAACTGAAGCCAATATTCACCTGACAAAAATTTTTAGAGTGGTATTTAACAAAATAAATGAATACATACACAGAGTTACTAACTACAGACCATGTCTTTTCAGTGTGGAACTCCAAATGAAACCAGAGAAACTTCTGAGCACAAAATGATCACAGAACACAGCTCTAAGACAAAGTAATTTTCCTGTTAATTAGATTTTGCAGACAATATATAAAATGCAGTGTTTTCACACATTAGGTACTTGTATGAACATTCAAATGGTTATGCAGGAGAGTAGCTGTACAAAAAGCCTGAAGGCAGAGGTGACACACATGACATTTCTCATCAGAATGGGTTTTCACATGACGATTAAGACTTGATATTCTGAGTGAGGTGAACGTGCACAAACAACAGTTGAAAACTGCTTTTTCTCCTGCGAGAACAAAGACACATTCAGATCGTACAAGCCACAAAATAATGACTTTACTTTTCAAAAAACAGTACCAATTTCAATATAGTTCCTCTACTTCGGGTAAAATCACTTCATACTTCTACAGAAAAGGACTTCAAACTACATTAAATAAAATCAAGCTGTCAGACAGAAGTTATTGTATCTATTTAAGACTTAAGTGATTTGTCCAAAAAACAGTGCCATGAGTTAGAGATACAGTTTACAACCTAACCCCAAGAAACCGAACTCCTAGCCTAGCTCTCACCTCCAAGACAGGCTGAAATTTTCTCTCATGATAGCGTCACTAAGACTTGGTTCATCAAGGCGCTTACAACCTGTGCAAAACGCTTCTTGACGACAACTAATTAGTACTAGGTAAGCTTGTTTGAAGATTTGGAAATGGCAGGCTAAGCTATTCTCAGCTTTCTGGTAGTCCTGAAGCCGTAAAATGTATGCAAAAACCATCATGATGTAAAGGCCTCTTTAAAATTATTACTGGAATTTGAGGGAAAAAAAGATCAATTCCTTGAGGAAGTCATAGAATAAAGTTATGCTTTCTGGATTACATAAGGTTTCAAGCTCATGGCATTCCAGTAATTAATTTCTTTTGAGCTTAACAAGTTAACAGTAAATGCGCAATACTTCCAGTTTTGAAGACGACTTGAAACTGTGAAATGGCAAATACATCATATTTGAAGAGCCTTTCCAGAACAGTTGTCTCGGCTCCCAAGTGCACTCTCTGTAATGATTTTCATGCTGAGACCAAAATGTATTTTATACAATGCTTTATACCACACAGCGATGTGCAGTTAACACTTCACTTCAGTAACAGCAAACAAAACCACTTTATTGTTATTTATTCATTGTGGATTCATGCCCACACAAAAGAACATTGTTAGCTTTGTTAAAGCTGCTTAAATGTGCTTCCTATTAATGCAGCAACTAAAACAAGGGACATTAGCAACTGGTACAATATCCATACTTGAAACAACCTCAGCCAAGATACCTTAATATCCGAATACTACGAAACAGACATTTACATGCTCTTCAACATTACTGATGTCATACAACTTTTACAGTACAGACATACAGTTTCTAAGGAAACAGTTGCTTATCCATTCCCTTCTAAGTCAGTCCTTAACTTCTGCGACATATTTTTATGTTCCTAAAGTCTTCCATGAGCCATTTTCTGTTACTTAGGTTTTGGGAGATAGCTTGCTGACAGGCATTGAGACTTGCCCACCACCCTCAGCCAGAAACTTTGAACCACTCTAAGCTCATCCATAAACCCCCAAACAAGCACGTTTTCAAGTTGAATGAGGGAACAAAGAAAGACTAAGGAAATGACTAGGTTTATTCAAAGACATTTATATACAATATTAACTTTGAAATCTCCCTGGAGGTTTCAAATATGACATACTGCTGAAAAGATCATTAATTTCTAAATGCCATCCAAAATGTCTCTCCTGAACACAACACAGATGACATCAGCCTGAACAACTATCTTTTATCACTTAGGGCTGAAGGGTATTATTCCTTCTTCCAAATTTCAACAAAATGATAGATTTAACTTGATTAAAACTTAACAATTAACACTGTGAATATTTAATACAAAATTTCAACCTCACTTCAAAATCTAACTTATGTTATCTAAAAATGAACAACAACAACTATTAACTTTTTACCTTTTTCCTGACTCGGAGCACTAATCTGAAATTTTAGACTATTGGGATTTCTTACAACTGTTTGTTCTGATGGAGTTGCATATTCCTGCTCTTTACTTTCATTGCACAAGTCTAACAAATCATCACTGGCTTTGCAGCTCTGGCTCTTTGTTTCCTGAAAAGCAAAAAAAAGTTCTGTTCCTTCCCCCTCTTCAGATGGAGTCAGTTGCTGGACCTTATTTTCTAATGCAATGATATCATTATCTCTGCCAATCTATTTAAAAAAAGAAAACATTTTACAACTTCCCTAATCAAAGGTAGTCGCTAGTGGCAAAACAAGAGCTATCAACAAGATGCAAACTACTAATTGTGATGGACAAAACTGTAATAAAAAATCTGCATTTAACATACAGCAGCCTAACTGGGATGTGAACAATTACTGAAACTGAGCCCTAGCTCTTCAAAATTTTATATAAAATTTCAGAGCATCATTTTAAGATTACAGTACTGAGAAGACAGAAACTTGTATCCTCATTTTTAAAAAACATTTTAAATTTCATTTCAGTACATTTACTTTTTAAAAGAAAATGATGAGAAAGTATGCTCTCAATTTTTTACCCAACTAATATAGGACTTCTGCAGCCTAACTGTAATGCTTATGTATTTGTCTTTGTCATACGGCAATTAACAAGGTAGTGATACTTTCTGTATTAGACAAACTTAAATATGACCATACCTCAGAAATTATCTAGTGTGGCACAATTTTTTTTAAATGATAAACCCAATACCTTGCACAGGATAAATACTAATGTTTGCATGTCATTTTAATAAAATGCATTTCAAATGAGACCGTACTACACATCCATCTTTAACAATGACTGCTGTATTGTATTAATGCAGGAGAAGGGAGACTGTCTAATGCTACTTAAGAGATGGAGGCTGTCAAAGCAAATAGCACCAAACAGGCAAATCAAATTAAAAACTTGTCTGAACTTCAATAGGTTAGTCATCTAGAAAGGCTAAATTTTTTGTTTACCTTTTTAAACACGATATGAAATTACAAAAAGCTGTACAAAGGATTAGATACTTAAGTCCATCAAATTTGAATGCCCAGAAAAAACAATACTGGTATCAGAGCTGAAACAGTGCGATAGTACAAGCTAACAGTTAACATATCACCATCTTCACCACATCCAGAACTTGTATCTTAACGAGAGGTGTGTCTGGTGGTTTCTCTGTTGGCTTGCTTTCTGAACTCTTGGCTTGCCCTTTTGCTTGCAGAACATTAATCTGCGTCAGCCATAAGCTGTAACACACACAGATACCTTCCCACACACTCACAGCCATGCCTGCCGGCACGCTGTGCAGCACACCCTACCCCTGCTGTACCACCGGCTGCAGTGCAACTGCCCCAGCCAGCACTGCCATCGCCACCCCATTCTGCGAGTGGGCAGCTCTCTCACAGACTCCCTCCATGTTCTCCTCTGCCTTCAGACACAAGTTCTGTAGTGTCAGCAAGTGTTTTTCACCCTCTTCAGAAGACAGGGACCATTTGGGGGGGGGGGGGGGGGG
>VZSC01016821.1:0-39675 GCA_013398225.1 Steatornis caripensis | reverse complement strand
GGGGGGGGGGGCATTTGCCCCCATCCGCATGTCAAGTCCTGCACTGTGTCACTGGCGCTGCTCCCCTCCTTCACTCAGGTCATCCTGTCCCCATCACACTCCTCTTCCGTCCCTGATTGCTTCTGCCCAGCAGCCCCAAGGCCACGTACACTGCTGCGTGAACCTGTTCAAAACGCAAGGTTAAAAGTGAAGGCAAATCACAGGCGTCCAGGATGATCCCCTGGCCCTGCCTCGCACTCCAGCCTTGAACCCCCTCGCTGGCCTGCTTCCCCACAGGCCTCCAGCACCCTGACTGCCACTGCGCGCCTGCCTACCTGCTCTGCCGCCTCACTGACCACCCCTGCCCGCAGCCCCAAAGACTCCCGGCTGCCCCTCACCCCCTCAAGCTTTCCCTGCTCCTCGGCCAGGGGTTTCCCCCACCCCAATCCACCTCACAGCCCTGCACCGGGAAGGCTCCCACCTCCCAGCTGCCTCCCTGCGGGCAGCCAGGCAGCCTCTGCGGCCCCACCATGCCCTCCTGCTTCCCCTTGGGGAAGGGTGTGCTAAGGAGGGGCTCAGCGCCTGCGGGCCCCCTCCTCGTGCACCTCAGCATGGGCGGCCCCGCGCCCCCAGGGGGGAGCCCACCCCCTCAGTGGCAGCCGGCGAGGGGAAGCCTGCCTGCGCATGGGCTGCATCTCCCGCAGAGCAGGGCTGGTTCCTCACCTATTAATTCCCCAGGAGGTGCGAGGGCCTGACGGCGGCTGACCTCCACAAGCCTGCCCCTTCACGCTGCTCAAAGAGCCCTTATCCTCACAGTGAAAGCGTGGCAAATCCACACTGCTAGGCAGCAAGGCCTCCTGTAAAAGCAGCCTGCCATTTTGTTGCGCTCTAGTCCTAGATGAAGATCTCTCCATCTTAATTGTAGGCTCTTAACCTTCTGCTCCCACTTGGCTGGAGACCACTGGGCTAAGCTCAATTGGTTTCCCCACTTGCAAAATATTTGAAGTACTTCCCATGTTTCTGTCACGGAAACACTTCAGCCTGGGTGCCATGTTGCTGGAGTGCTGCTGAAGAGCTGGCTGACTGCTAGTGCTGCAGCAGCTCTTACCCTGGGAGCTGAAGTATTTTACAAAATTGGCTGAAGTACATTTGCAGAAGCAGTAGAGCAATATATAAGCATCATTACACTGTACTTTAGGCCAGGATTGGTTATTCAATGAGAACAAGAAGTTTCAGCCTTAAGAGTTCTCCAAAGGCATTGTAAAAATGTCTTTGAGGTAAACTTGTACGATTTGAGGACTTAACGTTTAATCTTGTGCATCCTTCTAGACTAGAAATTTTGAACCAGCAAACATCTTATAAGGCCCACATACTATTAATACTCCATTATACACTAGTGCAAAGGACAGATTTGGAGCTTTATTTCTAAATATTAGTTCAATGAGTTGGAAAGTACAATACATTGCAAAGTGACTGGAGCCTGGCATGGTCCACATGCTGCTAAACCATGTACTGAACTTTAAATTAAACGAAACAAAACCAAACCAAACCCCTAACCAATTTGTGGCTTTCCTTGCCTGTGTAAGTAACCCATTAAAACTGGCATTTGTGAAATATCCTTAGCACAAAACAGCAGCAAATACCACTGGCCCGTTTAGCTGTACTGTTCCATCAGAGGAGGTGGTGTTTTGCACAAAGCCAATATTACACAGTGTGTTTCTGAGTACAGTTAACACTGCTGGGTACCCAGGAACCATGGGCCCTCTTTTCAAATGAATTTGGCAGGGACATCATTGCTATTTCTGTGTTTTGGGTGCCTGAGATAGCAGGAGCTATACAGCACCGTTGGAAAAGCCAGTGATTTTAATTACCGCAAAAGATGTAGCCATGAAAAGTACATTGGCAGAGCCACTGTAACAAGTTGTAAGAATGAAAAATTAAAACCTTCACATCTTGAAAAATGAATCTCATTGACAAGCCTGATTTTAGGTCATTGACCTTACTGGGCCTTATCCTCAGGAATAGCAAGTTCCTGTAACTCCCATAAATACCCTTGACAACACCTACTCCTATCCACAAATCTGCAGAATCCTAAATGCAAAAGTAATATAATTTTTTTACGTTTAGTAACTATTACATTACTTGGAATCAACACAAAGCCAAAGCAATCTTTGAAGTTTGAACATGTATTCCAGCAATTTAGGGCTGATATTTTAGTTAGATACCACATTATTAATCATCTACAGAATCTGTGGGCTCTCAAAACCAAGGAACAGGATGCAGAATACACAATGTATTCATGTAATTATGCTGCTGGTGACTGTAGCCAGAGATTATACTTCTTACACATTTCTGAATCTTTTCAAGTTGCTACGTATACTGTGCCATTATGACAGTTGAAGGCCACTGAAGAAAAAAAGCTGTTAGAATAATACATCCTCCTTTAGGTAATTCTAATGAGTTTTTCTGCACTTGAACCGCCATCAGCATCCAAGAGCTGTCCTGCCTTGTACTTCTGCATTATTAATACTGGCCCCATCCATGCAGCTACAGTTAAAGGTCTGTCATTATTTCCATTATAAACTGATATTTTCAAGGATTTATAACACAAATGCAGAATAGCCCTTCACTTCATTTTTGTTGAATTTAAAGTAACCGCTTGGATCAGCAATCTACAAACTTAACCACTTTCTAATTACATTTTGACACAATAGAGGTTAACAGCTCCATAATGGCCGTTATGGTCTATTGTGTATATAACGCCCAGTTACCAATACTGTCTACTGCATCCTCTATCTCTAACTGCAGTCAAGCTTCTGTCCACTCCTCTAAAGGGTCTATTTCTTTCTAACAGATCAACAATCTGCATACAAAATCTATCACGACCTTTTTTTTATTTTTTAAGTCATAATTATATTTTGGGCAGTAAGCATACTCAATATGAATTATTGCTTGCTTGAAGTCTTTTATAAGGAATTTAATGTAGCCACATTCTCGTGCTAAAGTAGCGTTACATAAAGAAACAAAATTCAGCCACAAAATTGCAGACAAATTACTGATGAGAATCTACTAGTACATGAAAATGAATACACAGATAACTAAAATCCTAAATCAG
The DNA here is from genome assembly GCA_013398225.1 of Steatornis caripensis. Taxonomy (NCBI): domain Eukaryota; kingdom Metazoa; phylum Chordata; class Aves; order Caprimulgiformes; family Steatornithidae; genus Steatornis; species Steatornis caripensis. The sequence continues at coordinate 36,581 of VZSC01016821.1, read as the reverse complement.
CAGAGTGAATTCTTCCCTTGCCTGCACTAAGGAAACACAGCAAACTTTGTTCTGATCTGGTTTTCCTCCAAGTACAAACAGGGCAGGTGACTTTTTTGATGAGTAAAATACTGGATTATCTGTTCAGATTGTCAGTTTTAAATCTGAATAATGTCTTTTATAATATTTAAGATGCTTAATGCTTCTTAGATGGAGCTGACATTTTGAAAAGCTCCATTACCATGTAACGTAAAGCATATTTGACCTTGACGGTAGTTCAAAGTCTTCAGTTTCATTCCCTTTCTGTATTTTAGAAAATCACTTTGGATGACTGCAGAGACTGTACAACCAGCCTTTACTGTGTATGCTTTGCACCTCCATCTTCCTATCATAGGTCCTAAACTACAGTCCTCTGATGCCCACAGAAGGATTGCCATCAATTTAAATGGGTTTGGAATTAGGCCCAGAATAGATAGCTATGTGAAGCAATAACGGTGTGATTTATTTACAGATTTTTGACCCATCCACTAAACTCAGAGTGGATCAGGACTGTTGCAGTACACTTGAAGGGTGGGGGAGGAAAGGAAAAAGATAAAAAAAAAGAGAGAGACCAAAGCAAAAAAGCCAAACAAATAAGCCCAAATTTAACCTCTAATGCTCATAATTGTTTCATTAATGATATTCTGTCTTGTAGTTGAAAATTCTGTTCTTCTCCAGAACATGACTCCTGTTAGTCTACGAGAAAACCCTGTCTTTGTTGTGACTTATTTTGACAGCTTTAATATAATTTTCCGCCTGGCATCTGGAAAGTTTTCCATTTTCACTTTCCTCCAATGTCTCACTTTTGTTTCCAAGTATATGTCGTATTCACACTGCACCTGTCATAGTGCTATCTATATGCCTTAACACTGGTCTGGAAACATATACGCCTTTACTTTTGCTCTTACACCAGGGACAATTGCTACCTTCATCACCTGTTTTGCAGTGCGATATCACCCCTGTTACTAATGACAGCAGTAGATAACCTCCTTCACACCATCACCTGTTTCAGAGAAAGCACGTATACTTTTATAATCTTCTAATTCATGTGGCTCCTTTAAATATTGTTCAGTTTATGAAGTTGTAGTCACTGAATGGTTGAAATCTTTTCACTGTACTTTCTGGTGCTGTTGTCAACTTGTTCTTTTAATGTCCCACTTTCACACAGATGAAGCACTTCTTCAGAGACTGCCAAGAACCTTAATTAAAAAAAAATAAAGCATGTCAGCTAATGAGTGAGATTAAAAAAAAAAAGATTGTATTTTTTTGGATGCTGTTGTAAGCAACTGAAAGTTGCAGATTCCGAATTAACTTAGTGCTTCAGTGCTGTCCTGGAAGATTCTCAGGAGAAATTATGCAGTCTGAATTTCAGAAAAAGATACTAATCACTTGGAAAGAAGAGTATTATTAAAATATTTTAGCTTTTTTTTTTTTTCATTTTTTGGTTTTCCCCCCAGACATCTGGTTCTGAGATAGGAGCTGGAGTTTATTCTAGCAGACATCATTTAGGATTCAGCTCTGACTTGGATTTCTTGTGTACCCAAAAGAACACAATTCTCTGGTCCCTGGCTCTATAGTCTTATAAAAGCTACTCAGTCCTCAGACCCAGGAACTTCAGAATATACAGTACTACTTATTTCCTTATTCCCCAAAGCAAAGTGAAGATGGGAGCATAGCAAAGCAAAGACAGATGGAAGTCATCCTGAAGGGTATTGATTGACTACTGCCTAGCCCGGCTATAAATTACCACTTTTCTTTCTCATTGCAAAGAGGAGGATGAGGAGAGCTGCAGAGCACTCTTGGACACCCAGCGCTTGCTTGGACTATGCCGTTCATGCACAATCAGCTAGATGTGGGCTGTGCCTAAGGCATGGGGAAAGCCTTGCTTTGCTCTCTCTCCAGTGCTAATCTTGTCTGTGAGAAGACAAATCATCTCTCTAAATATGAGAGGTTCTTGCAGCAACTTCTTGCAACCAAAGCAGCTTCTATTAAGTTAAAGGACTTAATGCTTTAAAGTATCGCCTATGCTTTTAAAATCCTGCTCCATACTGTTAGTGATTATAATTACATAGCATGACAAAAAAACAGGGCATAATAGTGTACAGATGTGGAATATATAAAAGGGGAAGTATTTAACATAAGCTTATTGGAGCTGAAAGTACCAGGAATGATTGATTGGTCAGACACAAGTCAGGGAAGTGGTCCAAAAAATATTAACCATAATTGCAATTTATCTATTAACCATTTCATCTAGCATCGTGATATATTTAGAAACAATTCTGTCATCTAGTAATGCTCCGTTTGCTGCGTGGGGCAAACGGCAGATCTGTGTGCCTGGGTCTGTTTGGAAGAAGGATGTTTACTTGAGAAGCATTTACTTCATCCATTTCAAAAGACATCAGCAAGGTTATACAGTCAACCACACCTCAGTGACTTCCACTGTTTTTACAGAATACTCTTTAATCCGAGAGATAGCAAAGAAAGTTTTAAAGACTGCTCCCCTTAGTTACTCAGTAAAGGTTTCTGCTGCTGTTTGTGCAAGGGTCAAAGAGTTAAAAGTTTAAAAGGCAGAAAGTTTTCCTCTTGTTTTGACTAAACTGGAGGAAACATGCTAGAGCTGTGCAAAATTTGATTGCCAAACACCAAGTGAAGATAGACAGTGAGAAGAGATAGTAAAGGTTTAACCCAACTGATGTAAGAAACAAACTTCAAGGATGCCCATGTTTCCCTGCTTTTATCACATTGTTAATCTTTAATCAGGAAAACAGTTCTGAGAACAGCTCTTTGTGCACAGCTAAACAGGCACCATTGCTTGGAAATTAATAAGATCACCAGAGAACGAGACTATTAGACTATTGTCCTAATCAATCTATGAGTGAGATACATAACCTAAAGGAGTTCAAATTCTGCTTCCACGTGGATATGCAGGAAGTGCACATTAAACCTTGCAAGATCAGCAGTAAGGAGTTGGTTGGTGGATTCAGAAGGGCAGTGCAATTCTCATGCGATTGTTTTCCAGCTCAGATTGCAAATTGGCATGGGTGCTAAAGTTTCTGAGGAGCCTGAATCAAGCTTCTTGATTCAAAAATCCAAAGAAATCTACAACGGGCTACAACATTTAAGGGCATATTTAAAGACACATATATTAGTGTGACTTCACTGACGACAGGTGATTTACTCCTTGGTATTTATCAGCAGGGATACCTTAAGAGTCTTCCTCCCTGCTACAGTGACAAATCATCGCCTAAAGACCTAAACCAGATAGTCCCACGCCTCTCCATCAGGAACAGGTAACAGAAATATGGTATAGCAGGCATAATTGTACATCCTTTATGCTCCTATAAGAGTAAACAAAGTCAGCATATAGTCCTCATCTTCATAATCTTTTTTAACAGCGAGATGAGGGAGTGCCTAGAAAGCAAATAAGAGTAGCTAAGTGACTTGTGTTTTGTGAGTAATGGTTATTACTCTGTTCAGAGCTGTCTCTACAAACTTACAGTTTCTTGATCTGTCATTCACACCCTTCTTTGTTCTGTCTTAACAGTAAGATCTCCTGGGCAGAGAACATTTGTGCTTCCACACAAAATAACAAGGTTCTGCCTTAGTGCTATTGCAACACAAATACCTGAACTATACAAGGTTAGCAAGGGGGTTACTTGTTTTATTTTATTTGCAGAACGCAAGTTGGTTGCTATTCGTTTGCACATATTAGTTTAAGCTCATGTATAAGAGGTTTCTGTTTAAGCAAACAGTATTTGTATAGGTATGAGTCATCCTGAATCAGTAAATTTGCAGGCAGGTACAGATGGCCAGTCAACAGAAGCATGTACAGCAGAGTCAGAATTCTGTCTTCCTAAAAGCATAGAAAAAAATGTATTATCTCCAGTGGCCAGTTGAACCCTTGACCCTTTTACTGAGTGTTGTTTGTAGCAATAACCATACTTATGGCACTTGTCTGGTAGAAACCATTTACATTGACAAAACCAAAATGCTTTTACATTGAAAAAATCCCATTGTGGTCCACCCATGTTGCCTTCTTCCTATTCAAAATGTGCTAAGCATAAGTGTACAGCATGTAACATTTCACCTGGCCTGTTAATACTTACATCAGGGTTTTCCAGTAAACACAGGATCTATTACAGAGGTAGCTGGTTTTTTGTAATGTTGACTTTCCTACAGCAGTCAGGTTCAAGACCCAAAAGGTACATCATGCTTGACATAGGCACATTTGCCTTCTGACCTTTAGATGTAGCCTGGCTTTTATTTCTGCACAATCAGCTTCTCTATCCTGTTGTTGCTTCCAGTGTTACAAAATGTTTGAAATATTCATCAAAGCTATTTTCCTGGGAAAAATACAGAACAAATCTCACTTGAAACAGAAAACATGATTCAGCCCAACCTTGTGCTTTTGTGTTAGTATAAAAGGAGAAAACAGGTTATAGTAAATGTTTTTCATTTCAAATAAGAACATACTATTTACATTACAATAATCTAGAGAGGACCCAGCAGGGACTATCTGTGGCACACATATAAAGATGAGAAGAGATAATGACCTTGTCTAATTAGGTTTTAAATTCGGCCGTCCGGGAACTATCTACTAAACTACAAAGAATGTACAAGAACAGAGAGAAACTGGCATTACGGCCTCCCAACCTCCTTCCCGTGGAAAGGATAAAGGCTTGGGGATTTAAAGTTATGTGTCCAAAGCCAAATGGGAACTCCATAGCAGAGTAAGAAACAGAACCTAAACCTTCTGAGTCTGCAGCCACGCTTACTGGTTAGAGCCATCCTTCTTTAAAGGAGACGACTCACGAAGGACCTACAGAACTGCGTCCAGTGGGCCAGACTGCATGTAAGGCGGGATAAAAGTGACAAGAGAGACAAAAGGTAAATGGAAGTATTTAAATAAATGAGAAAAAGCAAATTGCCAGTCAGGTAGACAAAGCTGTGTAACCCTGAAATGACAAGTGACAACAAAGTGCTTCTAGCAAGTAAAGGATCACAGAGAAATAACGAACAGCATGCAAAAGCAAGGAGCAAGAGGAGGCAGGGTTATCTAGAAAAAAATAAACCAGTTTAAATTTTAAAAGGTGCTGCCATGTCATTTCTTAAGGTCTGAGGAGATGAAGTCTTTGTAAAAGGGCACAGTTAGCAGGACCTCAGTTATCAGCAGGAAGCCAGAAGACTGCTCTTGAACAAGAGGTTGAAACACCTCCAGCTGCTTGAACCTGTGTGCAAGGATTTCTCATTTACCCCCTCCACATGTAGGAAGCAGGGAGCCCTCGACAGCTGCAAACACACACCTCGGTGGTAAACAGATTTCACTCCATCAAGGGTTACCACTTTTATTTGCAAAGCTGAATCTCGATGCCATCTGGGCTTTGTATGGCTGAGCAGAGCAGATGCTACATAGGTGATAGGAAACACACAACCTTATGCTGACTGTTTTCCACTCTGTTTAGTACGGTTTGTCCCCTTCTCTCCTGGCTGTGGTTCTGCTGTGCATCCAGCCAAGAAATTGCAGTAGCCATGCAAAAATCAGTCACATTTTTATCAACCTTGTGCTAGCTAAGGTCAAGTCAGTTAAAGTCTTGGCGCGCCCAAAGTCTCCATGTGCCTATTAGACCTTCTACAGTACATGAAAAGAGCTCCTGTGCTCACACTTGACAGGGTTACACATACCTGGCCAGTGGTCACATACCAGCGGCTACAGAGCCCATTACTCACGTATTCACACTGATCCCAATATGGGTTTTACAAAACAGAAGACAGTGTTCCTACAGGGAAGAGTCTGCAGATTAGAGTCACAGCTTGAGAAATAGCTCCAAAAGAGCAACTTACTTAAGATTACATGAATCAATCCCATCTCCAGAGCTAGCAAGATGGTGAGAGAGAATGATGAACAGTGACTAGCATGCTGCTCAGAGCTCCAACGCCATTAATCGGGAGCCGTTTGCTGCTCTGCACGTGGGGTGCCATCTCCCACCTGAGATACAGGTGCAAAATCAAGGGTCCAAACTGCGTCTCTTATTGCTGAGAAGGATCATCAGTGTGACAGGAGGGAATTAAACCTCCAGTATCCTTCACAAGCAGTGTGTGGATGTGCAACAGTATCACTCTAGCCAAGACTACAGTTTTTATTCCTTACAAGAGAAAAAGGAAAAGAGAATCAAAAAGACTAAATAGTTTCTCTGCTAAAGCAGAAAGATAACAAGCAAGAAACCAGTCTGGACATAGGCACAGCCAAAACTTTCCCTAAAATACAGTTCAGGATTGATCACTCAAGCTGATACTAAACTAAGCATCAAAGGTTAGTGACTTTCATGAGAGACCATAAACATGCTCTGGTGCATGTCCCCCTCTGCTGAGATTTACTTTCAGTTGTTTTGAGAAGTTTTAGCATGTCTGTTGTCAAGATGGAAATGCTGGACAGGCATCCCTATCAAGATGAAAATGCTGGAAAGTGCAGTCTAATCACGGTAAATCTGGATATTTTTTTTTCCCCCTTTCTCATTCCTCTGCCTTCAGAACAAGCCACTTGAAGGCAGGCAAAAAGTTACATCACCTTAGCGATCCACAAATCTTACAATCTGCCCAAGACAAATACTGTATCATTTAGGGCTGGAGAGAGGGAGGTAAGAAGGGAAGCACTGTGCTCCCAAGTTTGCTGCTACCTGTTCTGTCTGGTCCCAGAGGCTTGGTCTCACGGTTCACGCGGCGCATGAGGAGAGGAGTGTGCAGCACCTGTGGCCAGAGCCCCCAGACCTCCTGCAGCTGGGTCAGTCCTGAAGAACTGCCTGTAAGAAAAGGGGCTGTGAGGCAGAACTATCACGCAGGGCTGTGCAGGGTCTCTGGAATAAACACTTGGCTCAGTCACAGACTCTTTTGCAACTGCAGGCAATTTGCACAGTTCGTATTTTCTTCTGGAAATTGAGAGAGCAGTCCCTGCCCTGGTCTCTGTGAGCTGTGTGCTTGCAAGGGCTGCCCGTGGATCTGGGCTCATGTGGCATCCAGTCCAGCAGCAACTGCAGTATGCTCGGTATCAGCTAAGCACAACTTCACAGCAAAAATAACAATCAAGCAGCAATGTTATTCCATTAGTAGAATAGCTCAGAGAATATTTTTAAAAAGCTACAATTTTATAACAAAAAAATCCAAGTGACAAACTCTTTGGAGGTGACAATATGTAGGATAATTAGCAATAGGAGGGGAATAGAATTTCTGAGTATTATTATATGTCATTAACAACTTTCAGATCTCATTGACAGTGCTTTCTTGCACCCTGGTTTGTAGTGATGNACAATTTTATAACAAAAAAATCCAAGTGACAAACTCTTTGGAGGTGACAATATGTAGGATAATTAGCAATAGGAGGGGAATAGAATTTCTGAGTATTATTATATGTCATTAACAACTTTCAGATCTCATTGACAGTGCTTTCTTGCACCTTGGTTTGTAGTGATGAGCTAAGCTTTCTTATGACACTTTTTCTGAGAACCTTTACATTTATTGCATTGAGTTCCAGTAAGTCAGTAAAAGTCAAAGTGCTCAAAGTCTCTATTTTGAACAGCCCGAATAGTGTCCATCAAAGCAAACATCCTGAAAACATTCCTTTCAAGGCACTTGTTGAACACTATCATCTTGAAATGTCAGATTTACACTCATTTAAATAATTTGACAGCCTCCAAGAAGACACCTGATGAGCATCACATTCAAGTGTCAAAAAGCACAGAGAACAAGTGCCAAAAAAAGTTCAATCTGAAGAAATTGTATTAGCTATTAGATGAGTATTATAATACAGTTACTACTAAAAAAGATTTCTCATTTAAGTGGAAAATAAACTTTACATTCAAGACAGTTTTTTTTAAAAAAAGACCTTACACTGCCCTCATACTACCTCCCGTGTTTCTCACCAGTGAGATCGCCTGGCTCACCGAATCCAGAAGGCAGGCACACACATGGCAAACAGCGGTACACACTGGTGTTGGGTGAGCACCTCAAGACCACTGTCACTGAGCCATTGGAGATGCTACTTCTGGGGTTTTTTTTGTGGGAGCTGCTAGGAGTTACGGGAATTCAGTATCTTCAGATGAAACTTTAAAGCCTTCTGTTGAGTATCTAAAAGCTGAATCTCCAAATGAGAAGATTCTTGAAAAAAATCTTGGCCCTGATTTGCATATGCTCCAGTTATTTCATTGCACCGAATACTTTGCGTGTTTTATGTATGGGCTTGAGGCTTACTGTGTGTTTGTGATATGCTTTGAGATCCTCTGATGGGAGGTGTTACCTAAATACAAGTAATTTGATGCTTAAGTGTCTAGAATTCCCAGTGGACATCTGCACTCAAGCCCTGCTGCCATCACAAATGAAAAACATTTGGAATCCTTAATGTGATTTTTAATGGACATATGTTCATAACACAGTGCCACCAATTTGGCATATTTAGTGTCTTCTCAAGAGAAGCCCACAGTTTGTATAGCAAGATTGTGGGAGGTTAGGATTGCAGTGTGAGAAAATTTGCACAACACCTGCCTGACTATAATTTAATTGGCAGAAACTAATGCTCCGGGTTTGGGGATTTTTTCCTCAGCTCAAAACTGAAGAGACACTAGGACTAATCCTGCTCTCTTACACTGTCAATTTTAAGCTTTTATTCTGACTTTACTTGTGCTGCAGTACAATCATTTTCTGGTCCACTTTTTTTCTGACAACTGAAGCATTGCTGTTTTACTCTCAGTTGTTATTTCTATGTGTAATGACTTACCTGGCCAGCAGGAAGTACTCAGTATTTTTGTACTCCACTGAAAAAGGGGTCTGCTTATTATTACTGAACATTATGCCCCATTTTATTTTCAATGAAGTACTTAATGGTACGTTTTAAAAGGAAAACAGTTGGCTGAAATATTTCTGGTCAGCTCCACCAGCAACACAGTATGTGAACTCCAAAGGCAAGCACCACAGCTGTCATTATTAAATTGCCTTTGATTTTACCTTTGCTTACTGCAGAGCCCCATCTGGAGCACTCTTTAGCACCTCTTATCCTACCAGATTTTTGTTTTCCTTTTCAGGAATGTTTGGCCTTGCAGCACATCAAGGACAGCCCCTCTTACTTCACTATTTTCTTCCCTTTGCGTTTACAAAACATAATAAAAAGCTTTGCAGGAGAGATAGAAGATACAGTCCCAGGGGAAGTGTTCCTGCAGTGTGAGATTCAGCTCCGCGGTATTTTAGACTTGCAGGGCAGGAAAGCGAGCTGCAATCCTGATCTGCGCTGCTCTGCCAGACCTGGCTGTTCGGGGCTTGCAAATCACTGGTGGCTGTCTCAGCAAAAGCTTTGCTGGAAACATCTCATTGACTGCACGAAACTGAGCAGGTGGCAGGTTATGAACATCCTTTATATGGGATACTTACATCAATATTGTTGCTTTAAAAAAACTCCCTGAAACTTAGCTGGGATTCCTAGATTTGCTGTTCTGCAAACTACCATTGACAGTATTTTGCATGCATGGTGGAAGCCCCATCAACATAAAAAGTGACAGGTTGGTGTGAAAGCACCTCCTCATCCAGGACCCAGATGCTTTCCTGGGACTGGGTGTAAGCAGAGTGAGATGAAATGGCAGCAGAGTTATTTCTACAGTATTGTCTCAAATACTTCAGTGTTCACACACCCAGACTGCACGGACAAACGGACATGAAGATCAGCCGTTCCTCATGGGCACGATGGTCTGAAATGGAGTAGTGAAAAGTAAAGTGGTGAAAGCAACAGGCAGGCAGGAGCAGTTAGAGGCAAGACCTCAAGATGTCTGAGGTCACACTCTCACCCTCAGAATTTTAAGAGTAGTAGTGGCTTTTGGTATCATATACTGCCACAAGAGATACAGATATGTACATGTCTGTATATGTACATATGCACACAGTGCACTTCACACATAACAGCATGCAGCCACATTCCTGAGCAGTTTTGTGCCTTTTCTTTGAGTACTAATTTAAATATGGGTTAATATTTTATGACCCCCATAGGACTCTCAGCAAAATAAAACATAATTTCAGGGATAGGGTTAATTACTGAGGCAGTTGCTGGTCTGCCTCTTCTGAGCTTGTAGCAATCAAAATTAATTGTTCAGTTTGCAAGAGCCTAAAGCAAGCCACAAGCAACAACTTTCTCTCCTGCACTGAAGGAAACCCAACATTTACATTTACATTGCTTGTTTCTTTTCAGAATTTCACGGACAAAAATAAGGCCCCAGGCAGGTGTATGCAGTGGTTATGCAGGCCTGTCAGTACTCCCTGTTGAACTTTATCCCCGTATCAGGCAATGTTCCCAAGATGAGCAAACACACTTTGGCCGAGCCTCCACTTCACAGCCAACTAGCGAGCGTCCGCCTACCAAATGTGCCAACTGCACTTTGCCTGGACGACCCCCATGTTCCTGGTTCCAGATACTCTTTGTACTCAGCCTTTCCCACACACCGAGAAGTTATGACACTTTTGGTTTCAAAGCTAAATTGGATCAAAGTTTGGTTAAACTACTAAATTTTGTAACTTCTTCAGAACAGCAAACCCAGGGGCTAAGAATCACCGCTTTCAGCATTCATTAATCAAACCTGTTAAATGATTACCTTGTTAGGGCTGCTCTGTTGACAACTCTGCGTGATGACAATGTCCGTGGCACTGTCCCAAGACACATCCAGTGGTGACGTAAAGGGCAATCCTCCCTCACCTCACTAGTGGGATGGACACTACCACAAAGAATATTTAAGGAAGGAGGATGCTTATCTAGAAAGCAGTGATCACAAGAGTACCCCAAAGCAAGTGAAATGGGATCAACTGAATCCTCTCTGACATCCAACTCAATCTTATAAAGACGGTAAGTAGAACGGCCTCTTTTTTCCCGCTTGAAATTACCAGTGAACTAAGTTCTCTATATTGATTTTAAAGCAGAATTACATAATCAAGTCTGTTACAAATTCTACCTTTGCATTATACAATGCTTACTGACACTAGTTAGAATGTCATAGCATGCTAACACATCCAATATATTTGATTTTAGATTGTGATCAGTATTTCAAAGCCATCAACAAGATCCACTACAGGTTCAATAATGCCCCCCCAGCTGAAAGCAGAGGTAAATGTCATGCCCAAGGTTGTCCAGGGGGATTTGCAGAGCCTGCCTCCAGAAGCAAGGGATTTCATTGAAAGTAATGCCAAGCTGTGCCAGCCTGAGAGCATTCATATCTGTGATGGCTCAGAAGAAGAAAACAAAAAAATTCTGGACATCATGATAGAACAAGGCATGATCAAGAAGCTGAGCAAGTATGAGAACTGGTGAGTAGCCTGCAGGAAGCCAAGTATCAACTCAGAATTGCAATACACATTTTCTATCCTGTTTACTTTTAAAAATGTTTATAATGTTTCAATATTTTCTTTCCGTGAACATTTTGGCACTGTACCTTACATAAATGAAATAGGAAGAGCAAACTTTTTCCTCTAAAAATTAACATAAAGCATATTATTCAATTGGACTATCAACTGTACATTGTCTCTATTGATTAGTTACATCAGGAAACTGAAATCATGTCATGAGATTTATGTAACTAAACATTAGCAATGGCTAATATTACTTAGCAAATACATCTCTTAAAGAATTCTACCATTTCAGTCAATTAGTTTATTCATCAAATACTTTTTTGTGGCGTTCAAATAGCTCTGTGGGTGTTCAAATATTATTCAGTAGAGGCATTATTCATATCGTGCCGATGAGCTTTGACTGTAATGTATTCAGCAAATACTTTTTTCAAATATTTCATCATCTCTCCCAACTAAGCCAACATGAAAGGAGAATGTTAACAACAAGTACATACTCAGGAATTACGTGCTGACCAAGAGATCTTCATGGAAGAAATCTGCAAAGGCTTTTGAATAACTAAGTGCAGGAATTTGGCAATCTGTTTGCAGACTATTTGGGAGAGAAAAGGGCAAGATTCACCACATAAATTATTCATTGTTAATTATATGCTTAGCTGTAGTGATGATGGTTATGACAGCCCAACTAGAACATTTTTATACTCGTGGAAAATTTCTGTGCACAGAGGCAAAAATGTAAAACAATCCTCTCCTATTGTAAATATAGGGCAAAAATTCTTTAGAGGGAAAAAGAATCCCCTTTAATAAAACCCTTCACTTTCTAGAATCATGCTTATACTCAGTATTTCTTTTGTGATGCCTCTAACTTAAAGGACTACGCCAATCCACTAAGCTCGATTCTGATCCCACAGGCACTTACACCAACACTTACAGTACTTGCTTGGCATCCGCTTTGCTTGAGGCATCATTTTGTGGTCCTCATGCAAAACAACTTCACACTGATGAGAATGAGAATTAAACACGATTAACTTTTCCCTGGAAGTTAGCAACAGAGAATAAGACTGAGATAAGAGGCAAAGGAGTATTAATGTGTAACCAGAATTTCATAGGCCATATAATTTGTTATTTGTACTGGAAAGCCTTGAAATTGTATGAGAGAATGTATCTGACTGACTTTTGGGATTGCCTGTTATACTGGCTCTGTCACTGTAGTTCTGGCCTTACATTGTAAGCATTTGTGCTAAACCAGTCCCACAGACGGGTAAGAAGCGCCACATTGATAATTAAAGTCTAATTTCCTGATTTTTTTGTTAAATGCAGCTGGTTGGCTCTCACAGATCCAAGAGATGTGGCAAGAGTTGAGAGCAAAACAGTCATCATCACGCCAGAACAGAGAGATACCACTCCGATCCCTAAAACTGGAACTAGCCAGCTGGGTCGCTGGATGTCTGAAGAAGATTTTGAGAAAGCCTTCAACACCAGGTTCCCAGGCTGTATGCAAGGTAGGCAAGAAAAGGGCGGTTGACATTGAACTTGTAGGATTACAGAGACACTACCGCTGCTACTAGTTACCATAAGAGAGATTTTAGCTGAAGGTTTAGGTTTATGTCTGATATTAGTCACTTTGTTGGTTTCATCTGGATCTTTACCACAGATCCAAATGCCTGTGCAAGCATAGTCCTCAGTCTCTTTCCACAATTATTCTCTTCATAAAGAAGTGCAAAGTAACGTAGGAAGATGTGGGTGATTTTTTTTTCAGGAGCTCACACAGCAACTAAGCAGCACATAGGAAGTGAGGTGAGAATGGAGGACACCCATCCCCAGCAATAATTTCAGGTTCAGCGATTTACACCAATGGAGAACTTGGCCTCCACCCACCTTTACTACTGGCCAATTTGTCTGAATAGCTGCTTTCAGCATTGAAGATAAAGCTTCTTGCTACACAATTAGACAAACAAAGCTACAGCTCTTTAAACATAATCAGAAACACCCACAAGACAAACAGCTTTTAAAGGAGTGGGAAACAACATCCATGTTAATAAAGATTGTTTCAAAAGTTTTGTGTTTTGCTCTTTGCCACTTCTTGCTCCTCGCTGTTTTCCAGGACGTACAATGTATGTCATCCCCTTCAGCATGGGGCCTATTGGGTCACCTTTGTCCAAGACTGGGATTGAGCTGACAGATTCACCGTACGTAGTGGCCAGCATGAGGATCATGACACGGATGGGAACAGCTGCTTTGAAAGCCCTGAGCAGCGGGGAATTTGTAAAATGCCTTCACTCAGTTGGATGTCCTCTACCGCTAAAAGGTAAGAGACATTAAAAACTGTCACCCCTGGAAATTCCCAGGGGCATGTTTTCGAGCTGACTGCATGTTAGCACATGGAGACACTCACCATAGAAGACCAGGGTGATTTGTGCAACAGCATTAGGTTCAGAACTCAATTAAAGGAATTAAATCTCAGTGCAAGTTTCACGGAAAGGAGATTATTATCCCTAGTACTTACCAGGGGGTTTCCTTTAAAGCATCTGGTGTGGGTTGCTGTCAGAGGCTTGATGCTGATGAAACAACAGCGTGATCCAGCATGGAAATTGCTGCGTTCATGAGTACAACATTCTGTTCTGCAGAACCATTAATCAACAACTGGCCATGCAACCCAGAGTTAACACTGATTGCCCATCTCCCGGATCGCAGAGAGATCATTTCATTTGGCAGTGGTTACGGAGGGAACTCCTTACTGGGGAAAAAATGCTTTGCTCTCAGAATTGCCAGCAGAATCGCCAAAGAGGAGGGCTGGCTGGCTGAGCACATGCTGGTAAGATCTATTAAATCATATGTGTTTGAACAGCCATTAAACTCTAAATTAACTCAACATAAATACATCACATCTTGCTGTCAATGAAATGAGTCTCATATGTATAGTCCTGTAACATTAGATATGAATTTATCACATGGCAGACTTATGAGAAATAGGAAACTGCTTGCAAGGTTAAGTACCAAACATTTTAAAATAGTACATATAAAATCAGAAACAAAGAAGGATTTGGAACTTCTGACAGTGGCTACTTCTAGGCAGACCCATGTACTTGAGCAGAGCCTTAAACATCATCACCGGGCATCCACATTGCCCCTGCAAGTCTAATACCAGAAGATTAATGCAAGTTTTGAAAACTGTCTTTCATATTGCAAAAAGGTCTATGCACTCAAATCTGCAAAGTTAGATTTTCTAAATTAGTTCTGCTCTGTACCCTTCCTGCCTTTACTTTCTGCTGTCATTTAAACATTCTACTACAATAAAAAAACACTGAGAAAAAAATTCAAAGGGAATAAGAGAACAGTCTCAAAGAAAATATTATGGACTCTGACAAATACAGTAGTATCCATATGTGAAATTCTTTCATTTCACCTCAGTCGTGCAGCCAAAAGAACATTGCCTGGTTTTCTTCTGCCTCAGCTGAGAAACAGAGCTGTATACAGTCTGTGTATCTTTAATCAGCAAAATAAAAAGAAATGTTGGAATTGTATACATACCCAACATTTTTTAAAATATCAGAACTCCTTACAGATATTCTAAGGGCAAGAAGAGTAGACTTTTTGATTAATAAAGTACAGTTTGAGTTATTTGTCAACTATATTACGTAGTGCTCCTTCTGTAGGAACAAATTTGCATAATTAAATATTTTATCATTACCACTTGCTGGGAGACAATCTTTAAAATGAAAAGTGTAAGAAAAAAGACCATGTTTAACAGTTGCATCAATTTTTCAATAGATCCTGGGCATTACAAATCCAGAGGGTAAGAAGAAGTATTTTGCTGCAGCATTCCCTAGTGCATGTGGAAAAACTAACTTGGCCATGATGAACCCAAGCCTGCCAGGATGGAAAATTGAGTGTGTGGGTGATGATATTGCCTGGATGAAATTTGATGAACAAGGTATGGAACTGAAATAGGATTGTTTTACAGTCCAGTACTGGTTGCTTTTAGGTGCAGCAAGACATGTTACAAAATTCTGGATAGAATTAAACCAGTTTGATTTATTTATATTTTGTCATTTAACTTTCAGGCAACTTAAGGGCAATCAATCCAGAAAACGGCTTTTTTGGTGTCGCCCCAGGAACCTCAGTCAAAACAAATCCCAATGCTATTAAAACCATACTCAAGAACACCATCTTTACCAATGTAGCAGAAACCAGTGATGGAGGTGTCTATTGGGAAGGCATTGACGAGCCATTACCACCAGGAGTAACACTGACTTCATGGAAGAACAAGGATTGGACCCCAGATAACGGTAACCTGGCCCTCTCCGCAGTCTGTCTTGGCTTTCTCTGCTGAATTCAAGTTAATTCCGTCGTTACGGCCTTTTCATTGTAATCTGTACAGGGGAACCTTGTGCTCATCCCAACTCACGATTCTGCACTCCAGCCAGTCAGTGCCCCATCATGGACCCTGCCTGGGAATCACCCGAAGGTGTGCCCATCGAAGGAATAATATTTGGAGGCCGCAGACCTGCTGGTAAGAGATGCATCAGCCATGTATTGAGGCTGAAGTGCTGACCACAGAAGGGTTGAAACATAACTGGGCACAGACACAGGTTTTGCTTTCACAGCTGCAAAAGCAATAAACCCCCCCCATGTTAGTCTAACTTCTCCATGTTAGCCTTTGACACGCGCACTTACAGCCACTGATATTTCAATGTCTGAATTGTTAGATGTTAACACAAAACAGGTAATAACAATAAAGGGCTGAAGAGATATCAGGACCCAATAACCTGGACAATATATAGACACATAGCAAATTGCTATACTTGTCTCAATTTGCTTGCAGTTTAACTAGTTCAGATAGGAAATGGTTACAGAAATGACCAATTGTTGACAGTTTACAGAAAGTGAAGTAAAATAAATTGATCCATTAAACGTCACCTAAAGTTGGAAACAGGAATAATGCCAGGTCTGAATCTACTATTATGACCATAGGACCAGATTCTATTTCCAGTCAAATCTGCTGGGAATTCTGAGGTTCCAGATATCTCCCACTAAGCAACTAAACACGGATGTGTTCAGTAATCAGTAGCCAGTTTTGAAAATATTCACATAAACTTTGCTATGAGAGGGCAGGAAATGAACTGGTTTTACAAACCAGAAAAAATTAGAATACGTTATACAGTAACATGCATTCAGCAGTATCTCAGGTAGAAAAACCTGTTATAAAAATGTTTCTGGACCTCTTATTACTGAAGTGATTTTTGTTCTTTACAGGTGTGCCTCTCGTATATGAGGCCTTTAACTGGCAGCATGGAGTATTTATAGGAGCAGCTATGAGATCTGAAGCAACAGCAGCTGCTGAGCACAAAGGTAAATCAAAATTTAATCTGCCCACCTGCATTAAAAGCAATCCTCTCAGGACTGCCTGCTCTGTCCTCTTCCTCCTCTGCTCTTTTGCATTTCACTTTTGGCAGCTAATTTTGAAACCTGTGCATTTTCACAACATAAAATACTTGTACTGGAATTAAAAGCCAAATTCTCTGTAAAAGTCAAATTAAGCAAAATAATCCCCTAGGTGGCAAGCACACAGAACAAGGTGCAGGCATGAAGTTGCCAGAAGCCTTGATAGGGATTTCTTGTTACAGACTGGGAAAAATAAACTTCAATTTTCTCTTCTGCTAGAGCTCAACGTAAATACGTGGACGATGAAAGCCAGCTCATGAGGATCTTCATTTAGGCTGCTTGACATGAGATTTTAGAAATTAATTTCCACTGATTACAAAAATTGATGTACAAAAAAGGTACAAATTAAGTATAATGCTTATGTTGTTTCTTAAAGCTCTTTGGTTCAGCTGCAGAAGAGTGGTTAAGGGATCACAGGTACTAAATCCTGGGAGGATCTGAATCTTTGTGCTTTGGAATAAGCGTGGTATTTATTACCTTACATTCTCAATTTGTGTTTTGAACAGGCAAAATCATCATGCACGATCCATTTGCCATGAGACCTTTCTTTGGCTACAACTTTGGCAAATACTTGTCCCACTGGCTCAGCATGGCGCATCGTCCAGCTGCAAAACTACCAAGGATCTTTCACGTTAACTGGTTCCGGAAAGACGGCCAAGGGAAATTCCTGTGGCCTGGCTATGGGGAGAATTCCCGTGTGCTGGAGTGGATGTTCAACAGAATTGAAGGGAAAGCCTCTGCCAAACCAACTGCCATAGGTTACATTCCTGCTGACACTGCTTTGAACCTGAAGGGTTTAGATAATGTCAACTTGACTGAACTGTTTGATATCTCCAAAGAGTTCTGGGAAAAGGAGGTAGAAGAAATCAAACAATACTTTGAAGTGCAAGTTAATGCTGACCTTCCCTATGAAATAGAAAGAGAAATGCTTGCCTTAGAGATGAGGATAAAACAGTTGTAGCTGATCAAAACCACAACTATTTATCAATCCACACATTCTAAGACAGGACAAACACATTTTACCAAATCATCACCGGAAGCTTAACAGCACATTGATGGGCACAAAGTTATAATGAAAAGTAGGTCTTAGTTTAGTTAGAATATATGTAGGGGCATTCTAGAAGTAACTCCAGACCTAATGATTTATAACTACATCAGTTGTTGTGAATAGGTGAGCTGCTGTGCGAATGTATGTGCACATGGTCCTTCAAAACCCTGATCTGTCACTTACATGCATATAGAGCCATGATGGGTGTAAATTACTTGCCTAGTTCCGCCTATAAAATCCAAACCAATCCAGCCTTCAAGATGTAGCGCATTGTTTCTGTCACACAACCACTACCATCTCAGACTCTACAGGAAAGAAGAACGAAACTTAGATGCTGCATATATGTATTACCCAAAAATATTTCATGGCTTAAATATTTTTTAGAAAAATGAAGTTGTAACTTTCATCAGTGAAAGATGACTTTGTATTACTAATGCATATTTAAGATATTGCTATTCTATATGCCTCATGTTCCTGTGATTTCCAGATGTTTTGAACGGCTTGTTCTTTAAACTGTTGAAATAAATGTTTATACAAAATATGACCTCATTTCCAGTATTCTCACTGTTTCTAAACTACATGCATATAAATTGGGCCTCCTGTCAATACCACAGCACAGAGAGAAATTCACATGTGGAAGTTAGATGTTGACTAGCATTGATGTGCTACTCCTAAGCCAACTAGTTTAAGCCACATGCTGTCTTTGCAACTTTTATTCGAGCCAAAGGAATGATCCAGAAATCACAATACTAGCTGAGAGCAGTCATCCAGCTAGTGACGTGCTCTCCATAACCAGGCATTGTTAGGTACTTTAGGCATTTATAAAATAAACTACCGTCTGTGAAAGCCCCGTATTAGGGCCTTGCTCATTTGCAAGTCATAGGATTTGTCTCTGTTCCACAGTACCTTGGTTTTTGCAAGAATAACTAGTGGAGCTGTTGAAGTAAAGTCAGTTTGGGAAGAGTTTTCCAGATTTGTTGAGATGCCTAAAGCCTTAGAGCTCAATGACAATAGGTGTAGGAGCCTGTGCTGGCTTCCTTGTAGACCCAAGATACTAAAACCATCCCATGTTCTCCCAGTTAAAGGTGTCCTTTACATGCTTTCCACATCCCTGGCAGGTATCCTGCTTTTTTGCTTTGAATGCTTGATCTCCCAAAATATATTGCAAATATTTGCTTAGCAAAAAGAAAATCACTTACATTGTGTAATAAGCCTTTTTATAGACCCCGCTTCCTTGCAAAACAAACAGTACCAGGGCTAGTCAACAGATGCCTTTCAAAGTTTGCTAGGAGAGGTCACATAGACTGGAAAGCCTCTAACTACCTCCCGAGTCCACGTTTAGGACTTAATACAAACATTATAAATTCTGAAGCGAATAATACAGCATAAGTCAATAGATAGATCACACAAAAAGCAGACAATAGACAGCTATGACGAAAGCAGAGGAGAGCAATGCAGCCTCTGTAGAGATGATCATCGGTTGACTTGCTTGCTGGTCAAAAACCATATCTGCATGGATGCAGGTTTCCTACAGGGTCATCTTTAGCCTGTGTACTCTTGAGTGGGCTCCAAATTAAAAGAAAAATCAATGTGAAAGACCATAAATAAGTCAGAGGAAGCAAGCCAAGAGAGACTAGTACATGCACTCCTGAGATTCAAGGACTACTATCGTGTGTGTAACAAAGTTGTTTATAAAGTAATCCTGTAAACGGTTGGTGAAAGGCTTGAGCCATTCCCAAACTGATATGACAGTATTTGGATAAGTAAGGAAGAATAAGATCTAAGAAAACCTGTCATGCTGATGTCAGAGAGTTACGGCCAGTTACAGTCTCAGAGTTTCTTGTGGGCCTCGTGAGAGTATCGCAGTCCTGAGCAGTGCAAACATGTTTCCAGAGCGCTCTGAGCAGCTCAGTGTGCTGTTCTGCCTTCTCAAACACAACCAGGCTCAGTATTCTGAATGTTACGAAAGAAACGACTCATGCTTCATGCCAGAGGAATCTGTGCCAAAGGCCCAAGCCCAGCTGGCATATGGACATGGGAGAACTGAGTGACACTTGTCCCATAAAATGCTGCTTAGTGAGGAGATAGGCACCATCACTGTGGGCCAACACAACGTGATCTTGTAGCACACACCCAGCTAGCAAGATTGGTATTATAAGGTGCTAACTGCCTTGAGAACATCACACCCCTGCCCCCAAACCACTGGATTTCACATTCTGACTAAATCCTCGCTCTCTCCTCCTCACCAAGAGGTTGGCAAGACTTTCCTTCCCTTGACCGCTGCTGCCCTCTGGGTTCTCTTCTGGGTATTCTTTCCGTATTACATAGCCACTTTCCATGAGTTGTGTATCACGAGCACTTCTGGCAAAAATATTTAAACCATTTGCGGTTCTCCCGCTCCACACATTTTAACCACATGCACCTTTTCAAACACTGCTCAGAGACTGACGGGCATGCAAATAATTCCAGAAGCTACAGAAAACGGTGGGGAAAAAATGCTGTACTGTTAAGGTTGAGAACAAGAAAACTTTTTGCGCGAGTCATTCAACAACTCCTTTGTATGTAAATATATCCGCAACCCATCAGCATCTATGGATAGTACAATTTACATTTTGAATGATCAAAATGTTTAGTATTGGCAAAGAAGATGTTTAAAAAGAGAGAAGGCGGTGGTTTAAAATTTAGAAACTTACTCAGCTGTGCCAGATTATGATCTCAACTTTTCTCCCTCCAACAAATACTATGCTCCATAAAAACAAAATGAATTAGAACAAAATGCTTTTAAATTGAAGTTTGGAAGTGCCTCTGATTTTCAAAAGAAAGAGGGGAAGGCAACAAATGCAATAAATTTCAACAAATTAGTAGAGAAATATAAAACTTGGCCTATTAAATGTGATTCAGAGAAGGGAGGCACAGGAAAGACTAACACATGAAGTGTACAGAGCCATAACATTTGCAACAGCTGTGTTATGAAATGCACTTGGTATTCTGGGAAGCGAGAAACAAAATACTTTGTTAAAACACTTGTGGATGTACCAGTGGCTGAAAAGAAGAGAGACAAAAATCCAAATCACACTTTAACCATTAATGCTATTGAAGATACGGTCTCTGNTCTGATTTTCAAAAGAAAGAGGGGAAGGCAACAAATGCAATAAATTTCAACAAATTAGTAGAGAAATATAAAACTTGGCCTATTAAATGTGATTCAGAGAAGGGAGGCACAGGAAAGACTAACACATGAAGTGTACAGAGCCATAACATTTGCAACAGCTGTGTTATGAAATGCACTTGGTATTCTGGGAAGCGAGAAACAAAATACTTTGTTAAAACACTTGTGGATGTACCAGTGGCTGAAAAGAAGAGAGACAAAAATCCAAATCACACTTTAACCATTAATGCTATTGAGGATACGGTCTCTGGTACCTTGTTTATGCCATGATTCACTGAACAAGACAACACAGTGATAGATGCATCACATCCAGGGGAGGCTGTCCCCAACTCCCTTAAGGTTAGTGCAGTCCCTCTAAATGACCTTTACGTACTCGGGCAAAAAGTCTGGCTTCTACGCTATTAGCACAGATAAATCCATAGAGCTCAGCCCCAGACCTTGGTCCCATCTTTGCACACGTTTAGAAGTCTCCAAGCCTGATGCCATCCTTTGGACTCATTTCTAACGTTTCAAGGTCAATTTTTGACTGTGTTTTGTCTTGTTCCTTCAAATCCCTTTCTCAGATGTCAGTCTCAGTAGTAATTAGCTTGAGTATATAAGATACCCACACACCTGTATTCTGTCAACATGACGAAGGTTAAACCAAATAAACAGATAAATCTGAAAAGCAACATCCAGCTTGTTGCAGAACTCTTCCTGGAAAAAGTGAAACCTAACTTCAAATCTCTCACAATTCTGTGATGATAGAGCTATTTTCAGGGAAAGAAGTAAAATTCAGAGAAATGGCATTTGTGCTCTGAGAAATACTGTTTTCCAAAAACCTTGGCTACCATAGTAACATGATTTATTCCATACTTGCTGCAGTATAGTCAATTAGCTCCCTAACTGAAAGACAATTACCGTAACTAGAGATGTACCTGGCTGGAAGACTACTGAAATGCTGCTTATGAATGGCAAAGCAGAGCACTCTAAATTCCAAATTAGTAATCATTATTGTTGATCATGGAGGACATTTCTGGCAGCAGTTTAACCTCAGCAATATAAAAGGGTACATTTGTCAAATGGGTGCTGGCAAACCCCAGTCACCGAGATTCCAAAACACGTCCTGCCACATCTGTGAATCTGTATTCAAAACAGCTAGGTAGAAAAAGAGAGAAGGAAAAAACTGCATTGCTATTGTATGCCTTTACTGCATTCTATGTTGATCACAGATACAACTTTTGGCTGCAAAACTTTAACAGAGAAGGATTTTGTGAGCAAATTGCAGAAAACCGCATATATTAACGCGCAAAATACAGGCTGTATCTGATCCTTGCAAACACAAACATCATTATGGTGCCTTTGTTGTAAGAGGCCATGCAGAAGATCTCTGAGCTGTCCCTGCCCAGCATGAAGGGCTTTACGCTGCCTTCGCTACCATCCGTGACATTGTTCACCTCAGGATTCATTTTGCTCCTCTTTACACTGGCGCCGTTGGACTCGCCGTGGCTTTTCTCCAGCGTAAGTATGACCAGATGTAGGTTCTGAGATTATCTGACTTCAGCTTTTGTCCAAGCCGATAAGCTGCTAGCAGAACTCTTTCTGTTACACATCCTAGAAATGTTCTTTGTGTCTTCTTTGGAAGTGTCAGATACTGGCCATTGGAAAAGAGAAAACATCTGTTTTAATCCTCCCGAAGGAACATATCAAAGTTTTTTGTGCTGCTTTAATGCAGCCTCAAGGCCTTTTATTCAGCTAAAAAAAAATCCCTTTGTAAAACTGCTGTGGGTTTTGTTGTTCTTCTTTTTTTTAAACTAAGCTACTAGTTTTTGTTCTTTTTTTGTAAAGCATCACAATGCCATTTCCCAGGTTGAAACGGCCAAGGAACAGTCCTTCCCAGAAATTTACTCCTGATAAACAGCTGTTCTCCAGAACAAACTAAGCTCATCCTCCACAGAAAATAGCTTCTAGGCTCACAGTTAATAGATCTTACTCCTCCTTTGTATAGCTTCAGGGGCTTTAATCTAAACTGATAGTCTGAACTCATCCCCCTCTTCATCTTGTCAGTGAAATCCTAGGAAGGCCTTGTCACCATGGTGGAGGCTGGCACAGCAACAGCATGTGCGTACGAATGCCATCTCAGCTATGAATGTGAAGAGCACAACAAAACCTCATTTTACCCACCGGAAACCATCACTATATTTGTGTGTCTTCCTGAACAGATGAGAAACTTCCCATGGTGTTCTGGAGCTCCAGATCCTGAGAGCAGCTATGAATAGCAGCTTTAAATTTAACCAAAGTTGGAAAGAGAGTGAAACCTAAATGCTACAAGATGATGCCAGTTCGGCTGGCTCAGAAGCCATCAGAGCCTTGCTTGCAAGCGGCACAGAAATAAATCCCAGTCCACAGGGCGAACAACATCACCGTCAGTATCCAGTAACAGTGCAAAAGCGGTATGACTTTGCATGACTTACGCACCGCTAACCCTAGAGCGGTACAACTCTCCCGGGAGTTACTTCTGCCGGCAGAAGCCAGAAGGGTGGTGAGACCCAAGCGAACCTTCTGGAGGCATCAGTGCATTGCACTGACTCTTACTGAGCAATTTGACTCCTATGTTCCTTTTCCTATAGCTTGTTCAGGTATGACCAGGCTAAGGTAAGTGTGCCTGAACTTTCGTTCCACCTCAGTCACTGGATTGCCTTAATGCTAAATAGCAAGTTCATGAGGAGCCACACGGCAGTGACAGTGGAGCCGGGCAGCAGAGCTCCTGCTGGTTTCGGCAGTGACAAGAAGAATCTGTGGGTTCTTTGCTGAGGTTTGTTTTTGAACATTTGGTCTGCTTTTGCCTTTCAGTTTGAGATACTACCGACAGTTAGTTGAAGCTCCAGAGGTAGCCAGTAGAAAAAAAAAAGCTATAAATTTAACTAGGATAGCAGCTGGGAAAGGGAGGCTGTTTGAGAACCCTGGATTGACTGGTGGTCTTAGAGTATAAAAACAATATCCTTCTGACACTAGTACGTAGAAGTAAGTTGGATTCTGTGGAGTTTTCTTACTCTTTATTCTATAAAGACAGAAATCTGGCTCTATTTCATCATAGTTATCTACACTCAGGCACCCCTCCACCCTTGAAGGAGATTAGTAGTGATAATGCATCTGGTACCTGCCCCAGCAATAACAGATCTATGTGGAGAACATTACAAGAAATTGTTTGGACTTCTGCCCAGTCCTGGAAGTCCCACCAACCATTTCCAAAAGTCCCATCAGTTTTTATGGCTTGTCTCTCAAGAAGGCTGCTGAAACCTACATGAAGTAGAGACTTTAAAAAGATTTTTGCAGACATGTATTTCTGGCCAAATTATGATTGCTTGGAGGAAAAAGAAGCCACCATACAAATCTTGTTAGAGACTTCAGCAGGAACTCACAAACCCATGCAGAACTGAGATAAGCTAAAAAAAGCAATAGCATCCAGGAAGGAAAGGCAGCCCAGCCAGCCAAATGCAACTCTAATTCCAACCCGTGACAGACCCCTGGGGCAGCTCCAAAGCCACTTAGCACAAGCATGGAGCTGGGCCAGGAGGAGACGCTGGCACCAGAAGAGCAGCTCTAGCAAGTCCAGACTGCAATTTGGCGATTTGCTCAGGGGGACAGATCGGACAGGCTTCTTACCCCCAGTAGCACAAACACACAGCTCCCCACCTCCAAAGCCCTCCAAGTCAGATAACTCCAAGGACACTGATCCCTGAGCTCCAAGTACAGCAGAGCGCGCGCTGTGTGCGTGCATAGGAAAATGGAGTAACAGCACATCTGTTAACGACACAAAAACACGCTGGCAATACTCAGTGCGGCTTGGCAGGGGAACCTATATCAACTGTCTGCAGTCCAAGGTCTAAAGGGCAATCTGCCTTCAGAGACGCCTGCAACTTCAAGGAACTGTGTCCTGGAGCGAAATTGGTGCCTCTGCAGCACACAGCCTGCACCGGGCCCCGGACAGGTGCCAAGCGAGCACAGTACCCGCTTTGTGCCACACTGGAGGTGAATTTCCCAGGAGAGCTGGGGGGGAAAAGAAGCACACAGAGCATCTCAAGAGGCTAACGGCTGATCCCTGTGCCTCTCGGGCCCCTCCAATGGACCTCACCAGAGGGACTGCTCTGCCAGTGCAGGCAGAGCGTGTGGGACACCAGCACCGGCTCACCAGGTGCTGGCAAAATTTACTACAGCAGGGACTAGAAAATGCCCTTTTTTTTTTTTGCAGGGATACAGTGCATGGTGCTGCCAGGAAAGTCACTGGCAGTCCCCAGGCACCATTGTTAAGTGCTGTAGGAGGAAGGTAAAAGAGGGGGACCAGATACTTGGGGACCACACAGTTTCTAGCAATGACAGTTAGAAAACTCCCCACAGGCTGTCGCACTGCTGCAGTATCTCCAAACAAGCAGCTCTCTCCCATATAGCTATACCTTAGAAAGTAGAAACTGGAAGCTTCTTCTGTTCCAGTTGCTAGAAAGCAGCTCCCAACCTCCCGGTCCAGGTGAATGTATTTGCTGGATGCTGTCCCTGCTGCAGACGCAGCAGGAAGGCCAAGGAGGGCATCTGTTCCCAAGACATTTATGATGGTGCCGGTTTTTTTTGAACCATGAATTTGAACAGAAGCCATGTTGCACCTTAAATGTCACTGCTAGGCAGAAGGAAAGTAATGAATCTTCAGCAATCTTCCCAACATCATGATTTTCAAGTAGAAAATGAATATACATTGGAAGAAACACTACAGCTGTGACTGCCTCAGTGAAACCATTAACAAATGCAGTGTAACATGTCCAAGTGCAGCCAGCCCTGTCTGAGGGCTGCTAGGTCTTTCTCCCATCCTTCTTCTCTCCCCATCGCTCTGCTTATTGTTCGCTTCATTGTTAGTCCCACCTAATTTAAAAATAGGAAATTGATTTCTTATGTATCCATTACAAACCAAATAATTTCTTTATTACAGCAAGGATCACATTTCATAAGCAAGTCATGGAAAATTAAAACCATGCCTGTTGCTTTGATGAAATAATGGAGAGAAATGCTGGAGGGGAAGGCACAGACAGCTGGGGGCTGTCATGCAACCAGTGGTGCAAGTTAACTCTTCACAGGCACCCAAGGCTCCTGCAGCTGCCAGTTTTCCTCCCCTAGACTTTGGTTACAGCGCTAAGTACTCCCTTATTGCTAAACCTCAAAAGCATCTAAGAAAAGGAATGCAACCCCTCCGAACAAAGTAGGTCAATGATTTTGGTGGCTGGCAGTTACGCTGTTAACAGAAGGTCTGCAGCCTGCCTGTGAGCAGAATCGGATACCTCTCTATATTAACACCACTGAAATTAGGTGCCTTACAGTCACTGTTGCACCGTGTACACAACACAGGAACCCACAATACCAGCCACACATTAGCTCAGAAGTCCTCGTAGCATAAATATTTCCAGGCTTTGGCCGTATTAAACCATTGTGCTTTGCTGCCAGGTAGGAGGATTTAGACTGAATGGGAACCACAGTTCCCTGGAGAGATATTCAGTGTACAACGCATACAGGTTATGTCAGTACAGCAGGCACCTCAGCCAGATCAACAACTAGTAAGCAGTGTACTGTGAGTTGGGGCAGATTATAAATTAAAACAAAATCCACTGCATGCATTACCGAGGATTTATGGACTGGTCTATGAACCTCCCTGTGGAGCAGACAGGACATGGGTCCTCTGAAAGGTAATCCAGATAAGTACTACAGCTCGCAGGACATTGCAACATCCAACCCAAAGTTCATTGACTGCTTCATTAACATGCTGATCTCTAGGAATTGCAGCCAAACAAACCCCTTCAATTTCTCTATCAGAAGCAGAAAGATCAGCGAGTTATACCACTGTGCCGAGTATTTTTTATAATGTATTACCTATGGATGTATCCATATAAAAACACCATGCCTGAGGACAAAGAATAAGCAAAGCGATCACAACAGACCACAAGCAGACAGACTCCACGAGTGAAGGTTAGCAGAAAAGATCATTTCAGAGCAGCAATTTGTGTCTAATCTATTCATCTCTCTGAGCACATCCTTTTGAGCAAGAAACTATTTGCCTTTGCTTCTGCAGGATAAGAGTCTCCCGTTTTGAAAAAAGAGCCCATGTTGTTACAGTATCCTCCTGCAAGTCTGCGTTACTCTCAAAGTCTGCCATGGCTCAGGGACTTGCTGTTGTGCTTTCTGGAAGTCAGTCGGTCAGTAATTCTTACACCAGTTAAGAGGACTGCAAACACAGCCACCTTACCTAATCCTTCCCCTGCTCTGGGAGGAGGCCAGCCAGCAAGCAGCAGGTATTTGCCAGTTCGCTGCAAAGAGCTTCCTAACAGGCGAGCCAAAGAAAGTCCTCTTAAAACTCTTTATGGTCCTTTTGCGCTGATGATTCTCAGAATGGGAAAACAAGTTTTGTAACTCAGTGGGGGTGAAGGCAGTGGGCTCCTTCCAGGAACATCCTGCATCGTCTCTCCAGCCCCGACCTCCAAAGCTGTGTCACTGGGAGATGCAGTGCTCCTTCCTGCTAGTTTCTGTGTTAGCTGCTACTACGTTGAGCCAACTCATTTATGCACCAAAGAGCCCAAGAAACAGTCTGTGTAAACTACTGCAAGTACCACCAAGCAGCTCCAAGATCAGCTAAAATGGCCGAAGCTCTGTCTCCGTAAAGGTCTCCTACATAAGAGGCATTTCAGTTCCTTGTTATGGGAGACGCTTTGCACCACTCTCTGGTCGGCCATGTAGCTCCCTCATCCAACTTTGCCAGAAACTCAGTCCTCTGTGGTTTCTATCAGCATTTTAATGATTATCAAATACATTCTAGAATTATTTTCAAGAAGTTTCTTCTTCGGAAAAATATCCTCCAGGAGTTCTAACAAATACTTGTTTTGATGATACATTTGATAAGACAGTCACCAAACAAATTCAGAAATGCAGAAACATTCATTTGCACTTGCACAACAGAGCTAACTCACCACGCTAATATTTTAATGGAACCACTGGATGTTTTCATTAGCTGCATTTGCCACCATGACAGCAACAATAACTCCCAGACAGAAGTCGAGACGAGACACAGTAATTAGGTCAAACCTTCGGGACAGAGCTGTCATCACTAAACATAAATGTAAGTTACTCTTCCACTGCCCAAGCTCTGTGAGATGTGCTATTGCAAGGGGTTGTCTAAGCAGGATAAAGAAGTGGAAGAAATGATGGTCCTTCTGCCTTCTGCTGTTCTTCACAATTACCCCGTGTTTAATTGATCTTGATTAATTATTTAAGGTAAATGGAACTTTCCTGACCTAATGGCAACATGTAAACTGATTAATTTTACAAAGCCAGCAAAATGAGATCAGCTCTTGTAATGTATTATTTAAGCCAAGTTATCCTGTGTCACTACCAATGATGTGCTGCCGAACACAAGACAGTGGTGGCGAAGGTGTGATGCGGCTCCCCTTGGGGCGAGGGCTAGAGTCCCCCAGCCCTTTAGCACCAGCGGGAAGGGAGAAGAGGAGGAGAAACCGTCCTGTGCTATGGTAGCATGTGGTGCCTCCTGGGGCTGCATCCATAGGGGCTTGTGGGAAGGAAGGAAGAAAGAAAAAGAAATTAACCACTTCAGAGTGGGATGAGGGGTGGGAGTGCGCCAGGAGCTCAAGGGAGTCAGCAGAGCAGCGACAAGGAACAAGGCACCTTTGAATGCAGGTTTGAGCAGCCCAGTGGGACCAGACTGCAGTCTGGCTAGCAGAGCCAGCCTGCTGCTAGCACAGCCCAACCCCAGGAAGCAAATACAAGCTGGCCCTTTGTCTGGCTCCGTTTTGGCTGTGCTGTCATAGTCTCCCATCTGTAACATCACTAGGGGTTACAAGGCAAAAGAGTTTATTTTGTGCAGATAATGCCTATCTTTGCTAGAAATCAAACCTAGATAAAAGCTTTCCAAGAGATTCTGCTTAGATTGGGGTCTGAGCTTTGCCATGGGAGCAGCAGCACCCTATCCAGCCTGATAAGCAATGTGGGGAAATTGATTCCTGGAGTAACTTACACACATCAGATGAAAGTGATTTTTTTTAGATATCTACAGTATTCTCCATCTCTTCTGGCCAATCACTAAGGCAGGTACACAGACAAATGAGAAGAATACACTCGTCACCACTCTGGCTTCAGGGGAGAAGCGGATAAGGCTGATAAGGCAGTAAGTGAAATTCTCCTCCAGGCTCCCACGCAAATATGTAGTTGGGCAAAGGCTGCTCAGCTACAGCAGAAATACTGCTGTGGTGGTTTGAAATAACAGCACCTCCAGGCACAAACAGGACAATAACCTCCCGTCTCCATCAAGAGCTCCTTGTCCAGAGAACTTATGGTCAAAACAGACAAGACAGAGCAGCTGGGAAGAAAAAGAGGCATCCAGAGTCCTCCTTAGAGGTACAGGGAGGGTGGGAGACCCAGCAGGAGGTGGATCTTTAGACACAATCCAAGGCCGCCGCCCCCCAGGCCAGCTCTAAGGGGGAGGGTGCTGTTACTTTCCAAAATACGGAGGCGAAAGAGAGGGGGGCACCAGAAGCCAGCTCACAGGCCAGCACCACCAGTGAGGTCCCCAGCACTACAACACCCCATTGAAGCTGTCCCACGCTGCTGCCGCCAGCCAGGAGGAGAAGTACAGAAGACAAGAGCATTCCCAACACACAGGGTGGGCTAACCCCTGTCAGCCCTGCTCAGAAAACCAAAATCCTTCAGTCAGTAAGAACTTTCTTAACGACCTGGCTATGCCACCAGAGGCTTTCAAATCATCTCCCTTCCTTTTAAACATTCTTGTGAGCCACATTACTAAAAGTTATGGAGGCTTTCTGCCAAATTACTGAAACTTCAGGGTTCTCCCCCTTCCCTGCCCCCCAGTTTTTTTTACATCCCAACAATCCCTTCCCTGTATTTATTTCTA
The DNA here is from genome assembly GCA_013398225.1 of Steatornis caripensis. Classification (NCBI taxonomy): domain Eukaryota; kingdom Metazoa; phylum Chordata; class Aves; order Caprimulgiformes; family Steatornithidae; genus Steatornis; species Steatornis caripensis. The sequence goes on along the minus strand of VZSC01016821.1, from coordinate 6,602 downwards.
CTCTGTTTTCTACCTCTGGGACCCAAGCAAGCCATCGAACCTGGGCTAAACATGCCACAAAAGAATTTAAGCCTTGACTCAGCCAAAATATTGGTTTCCAATGAAACAAAACAAAAGGCTAAGATGAGGTAACTATTTCAGCAGCTTGTGCAGCCATGTAAATAGATGTTGCCAAGGGAGACTGAAGAGAGATAAGACTCCACTACCCCTCCGGAGCTCACAAAGGAAGCGTTGAGATCCAAACCCCATTTCCCAGCAGCGTTCACCACTCCAGCTTCAGCTGAAACATACATGTTTTAAAAAGGGACAGAAAAATTCAGGCTTCCCAGCTGGGCACCAGGAAGGCATTTCCTCTCGGGGCAGGTTTCATTTCCGAGCCGTAGGACATCTGCAGTCTCCTGCCCATGAGGAAGGGACTGAGCAGACCTCAGGACTGACCCAGGCCAGCAATAAGAATAAGATCATGCAGTGTTTGTTTTTATTGAGAAAAATGTATTTCTTTGGATGATAATCTTCACCAGCAACCCCCAAATCTACCAGGTTGCGTCACTCCAACTACTCCAAATGTAGAACCAGGCAGAAGTGGCTGGCAAGGCTGGAAGAGCTGAGACTCAGGTCCTGCAATGCTCTGGATGTGCTGAGGGGCTCTGGGCTGCACCTTCAGGGGTTCAGGTTGAACATCAGGAAAGTTTCTCCTACAGGGTTGGTGCAAAGCAGTGAGGCTGCCTTAGAGGCCGAGGAGTCTCTGTCTTTGGAGGTTTCCAAGCCAAAACACAGCTGACCCAAACTAGCCCTGACAACATCTGAGAAGAAACTCAAGCCCTCCTGAGGTCCGTCTCACCTGACTCTTCCATGAACACAAAGGGAATCAGTGCAAAAGGAGATGAATATAAGATTGACCACAAAAATATGACCAGCAAGTACAGGAAAGAGGCAGCTCTGAAAGAAGTGGATTTATCCCTGTGTGTTAATTAACACTGAACCTCATAAAGTCTAGCCACACATTTGTTTTAATTAGGAGAAGGGGCCACTTGGCAGCTCTGCATCAGCTCCTCTATCCCAGGGNATGCAGGTTTGAGCAGCCCAGTGGGACCAGACTGCAGTCTGGCTAGCAGAGCCAGCCTGCTGCTAGCACAGCCCAACCCCAGGAAGCAAATACAAGCTGGCCCTTTGTCTGGCTCCGTTTTGGCTGTGCTGTCATAGTCTCCCATCTGTAACATCACTAGGGGTTACAAGGCAAAAGAGTTTATTTTGTGCAGATAATGCCTATCTTTGCTAGAAATCAAACCTAGATAAAAGCTTTCCAAGAGATTCTGCTTAGATTGGGGTCTGAGCTTTGCCATGGGAGCAGCAGCACCCTATCCAGCCTGATAAGCAATGTGGGGAAATTGATTCCTGGAGTAACTTACACACATCAGATGAAAGTGATTTTTTTTAGATATCTACAGTATTCTCCATCTCTTCTGGCCAATCACTAAGGCAGGTACACAGACAAATGAGAAGAATACACTCGTCACCACTCTGGCTTCAGGGGAGAAGCGGATAAGGCTGATAAGGCAGTAAGTGAAATTCTCCTCCAGGCTCCCACGCAAATATGTAGTTGGGCAAAGGCTGCTCAGCTACAGCAGAAATACTGCTGTGGTGGTTTGAAATAACAGCACCTCCAGGCACAAACAGGACAATAACCTCCCGTCTCCATCAAGAGCTCCTTGTCCAGAGAACTTATGGTCAAAACAGACAAGACAGAGCAGCTGGGAAGAAAAAGAGGCATCCAGAGTCCTCCTTAGAGGTACAGGGAGGGTGGGAGACCCAGCAGGAGGTGGATCTTTAGACACAATCCAAGGCCGCCGCCCCCCAGGCCAGCTCTAAGGGGGAGGGTGCTGTTACTTTCCAAAATACGGAGGCGAAAGAGAGGGGGGCACCAGAAGCCAGCTCACAGGCCAGCACCACCAGTGAGGTCCCCAGCACTACAACACCCCATTGAAGCTGTCCCACGCTGCTGCCGCCAGCCAGGAGGAGAAGTACAGAAGACAAGAGCATTCCCAACACACAGGGTGGGCTAACCCCTGTCAGCCCTGCTCAGAAAACCAAAATCCTTCAGTCAGTAAGAACTTTCTTAACGACCTGGCTATGCCACCAGAGGCTTTCAAATCATCTCCCTTCCTTTTAAACATTCTTGTGAGCCACATTACTAAAAGTTATGGAGGCTTTCTGCCAAATTACTGAAACTTCAGGGTTCTCCCCCTTCCCTGCCCCCCAGTTTTTTTTACATCCCAACAATCCCTTCCCTGTATTTATTTCTACTCTGTTTTCTACCTCTGGGACCCAAGCAAGCCATCGAACCTGGGCTAAACATGCCACAAAAGAATTTAAGCCTTGACTCGGCCAAAATATTGGTTTCCAATGAAACAAAACAAAAGGCTAAGATGAGGTAACTATTTCAGCAGCTTGTGCAGCCATGTAAATAGATGTTGCCAAGGGAGACTGAAGAGAGATAAGACTCCACTACCCCTCCGGAGCTCACAAAGGAAGCGTTGAGATCCAAACCCCATTTCCCAGCAGCGTTCACCACTCCAGCTTCAGCTGAAACATACATGTTTTAAAAAGGGACAGAAAAATTCAGGCTTCCCAGCTGGGCACCAGGAAGGCATTTCCTCTCGGGGCAGGTTTCATTTCCGAGCCGTAGGACATCTGCAGTCTCCTGCCCATGAGGAAGGGACTGAGCAGACCTCAGGACTGACCCAGGCCAGCAATAAGAATAAGATCATGCAGTGTTTGTTTTTATTGAGAAAAATGTATTTCTTTGGATGATAATCTTCACCAGCAACCCCCAAATCTACCAGGTTGCGTCACTCCAACTACTCCAAATGTAGAACCAGGCAGAAGTGGCTGGCAAGGCTGGAAGAGCTGAGACTCAGGTCCTGCAATGCTCTGGATGTGCTGAGGGGCTCTGGGCTGCACCTTCAGGGGTTCAGGTTGAACATCAGGAAAGTTTCTCCTACAGGGTTGGTGCAAAGCAGTGAGGCTGCCTTAGAGGCCGAGGAGTCTCTGTCTTTGGAGGTTTCCAAGCCAAAACACAGCTGACCCAAACTAGCCCTGACAACATCTGAGAAGAAACTCAAGCCCTCCTGAGGTCCGTCTCACCTGACTCTTCCATGAACACAAAGGGAATCAGTGCAAAAGGAGATGAATATAAGATTGACCACAAAAATATGACCAGCAAGTACAGGAAAGAGGCAGCTCTGAAAGAAGTGGATTTATCCCTGTGTGTTAATTAACACTGAACCTCATAAAGTCTAGCCACACATTTGTTTTAATTAGGAGAAGGGGCCACTTGGCAGCTCTGCATCAGCTCCTCTATCCCAGGGACACCCACGCTGGGCAAAAACACTCAGGAATGCAGCTCCAGCTCACCCGCTGGCGTAACGTGTTTGTTCTCCGACGTGTTGGATTCCTGCTTGCAGCCGGCTGTATTGGCTGTACTTTGGTCCAGGAACATTTCACCTGAATGCATGAACCTAGCGCTACAGCCACCAGAGTAAACATCGTATTTTCAGAGGGTGACACACACACCACTTTGTTAAGTAAACCAATGGACACATCTACTTTAATTATATTCAGCTTTTTCAGCAAATTACCAGAGCAGACTGTGCCAGTTTTGCAGGAATCACAGGGATCATGCTGGCCTGGGGAGCTTCGTTTTCCGAGGAGGGGGCTGGCAGAGCAGTTATGAGGAGGCTGGAGGCCCAAAGCATCACAGCAGCCCAGGCCACTGGGCTCATAGGCTCTCACTCCCACAGAAGCAAAACCAGTTGATTTTTGTGGTGGTCTGGGTTTGGAGGGAGCAGGGGAGAAGGAAGAGACAGCAATGCTGGGGGGCTCAGGCTGTGGGTAGCAGGGGCAGGCAGCAAGCAAGGTTTGGTTCTTGGGAAGAAAGAAACCTAACCAGAGCTTGGAAGCATGTATTAGTCTATACATTAAGACACACTGGGAAATAATTCCTATCCCACCGCATCCTTCCCAGAGTTGTTGCCTGTGAGGAGGGGGGTAGTACAAACCTCGGGGAGGGCAGCCCCGAAGGACACCTGACCCAAATACCTGCACACCACTGCCACGTGTGTTTGGTGGTACACAAGACCATGCAGGATTTCAGGAAGGCTGAAAGGAGATGTGTGCCTCCCGCAGAGACCCAAAGCACCCCACGCTCCACACCAGTAGTTCAGGGCTGGGATCAGGACAGCAAGGTTAACACACTTGCTGCCTTGTTCACGTCTCCCAGTTACCTCATGCTGCATTGCCCATGGGACATATTCTGTCCAAACCAGCTTCCCAGTGCTAAAGAAATCAGCTCTTGAGAGCCAGGCTGCTCCCTTCTACATTGGGCCCCTATTAACGCCAGCCATGGGGCGGGCATGACACAGACCCCATCCTGCGTGAAGCAGCACAAAGTGCCTTTGCACAAGGCTGGGTGCCCACCTAGCTGGGACAGGCTGCTGCGGGTCGCTGAATCTCAGCACTCCATGACAGAAAGCAGGGTTTGGGCTTTCTGTAATTAGGTGTTTTGTTTGTTTTAAAAGTACATCTTGTTTCATAGAGTGTTTCAAGTAACCACTGAAGAGAAGTTCAACATTAACGGTGCAAAAAGTCCCCCAATGACTACACAAGTGTACACCAATTTAGGAGGGAGCATGCTGCCAGCAACTGCCCCCTGTCAGCTGAACTGCAGTCCCAGGCCACAACCATGCTTTTAGCACAGGCTGCATTCGCCTAAACCTCTTTCATAGAAGGCTAAACTACCCCAGCATGCATGCTGAGGACCAATGGGTCAGTTTCTGTGGCTCAGCTAACATTGCCACAGAGCTACAGTGCCTTGCCCATGCATTGAAGCCCTTCGCTACAATCAATGTTTAACCCCAGTAACCTAAAATGACCCAGTAGAGAGGTGCCTCACATCTGGATACCTGCCAAAGAGTTTAGAGCAAGCCTGAACAAACTTCACCTCTGATGGCAAGGTGAAGCTGGCAGCATCTGCACTCATTCCAGCCAGGAATCTCCCCCCCACCCAGACACCCTCCTAATATAAAGCTTCTGTCCCAACTAGGACCAATAGCTCCAGTTTATCACATATTGTCTGACTGTTGACATAATATGGTGCTTATTTCTTAACAAACAAACAGAAAGCGCATGGCAAAACAACCTGTTGTCTCTCTACTCATCTCCTGTCTTAAAAGCACAAAGTCTCTGTGCACTAAAAAGAAAAAAAAAAGGATACTCTGGACTGCCACAAATTGTACCTACACAAACAGGTCCACAGGTCAAAGCACTACTGAAAGACCGCTAGCTGGTGTATGTTAGATTACCAATTGCCATTACAAAACAGCTATCAACCACCCTCATTTGTCTCAGTAGACTAGAATAGACTCTTTCAGTTGGAAGGGACCTACAACGATCATCTGGCCCAACTGCCTGACCAATTCGGGGCTGACCAAGTTAAAGCACATTAGTAAGGGCATTGTCCAAATGCCTCTTGAACACTGACAGTCTTGGGGCATCGGCCACCTCTCTAGGAAGCCTGTTCCGGTGTTTGACCACCCTCTTGGTAAAGAAATGCCTCCTAATGTCCAGTCTAAACCTCCCCTAGCACAACTTTGAACCATTAATAGGGTTGTAAAGCTATTTCTGAGATATTGAAAGACAATGAGACTCCAATGTCCCTTCTGTGCTGCACCACCAGGATTTGGTTCTGGACGTTACAGTGCTGAACATGCTCCTGCTCCTTGCACAGCAGCCAGACCAAGCCTTGCTTCTAAGTGACAGCCGTGTAAATGCCCACCCCAATCAGCAACACTGGGGAAGCATTTAGACAGCTCACATACAAATTCAGTATGTGCACATATTTAACAAAAAGCCCTTTCTGTTCCTGCAGAGATCTTTTCCAGGGGAGGCGTGAGCTGGTTTCCACAGGAAGCTTTTCCAGCAGAAACACACAGGGTGAAGTAGCTTGGCCACCCCTTTTACAAACTGGGGCAGAGTGGGACCATTCCCACTCTGCATCACAGGGGACACGCTGGCTTGGGGATGGCCCGAGCCCTCGTGCTGGGTCAAAGTCCCCAGGCAAGCACCAGGAGAAGATGCACAGCGCAGCGAAGGATGATACTCATGAGCACGCACTGCAGCGGAGCACCCAAAGGGCAGGGCAGGAGGCAGCCACAGAGATTTGGTAATTTCAGGGGAAAACAGCAGCTGAGCAAGACTTTAGCCCTGCAGCTGATCACCCCACTGCAGGGCTCACCCGAGCCTCCCCACCCCCGGGCAGCGCCAGCCCCCACCACTTGCCTTCATGCAGCCACACGTTCCCCTCTTCCACCACATCCAGGCAAGAGCCTTTCTGCTGTTCCCCAGGCAGCACCCCCAAGCACGGCTTCTACTCCTCCACACCTTGTAGGGCCTCCCCACCCTCCAGGTGCCCCTCGTCGGCCCTAACGGGACTGCCGGTAACCCCTCCCGCCCTGGCTCTGCTCCCTCTCGTCCCGGCTGCTGTGCAGGTGGGGAAGCAATGGGTTATCCCGGCAGTGACAGGCATGGAGAGGGGAGGCAGGGAG
>VZSC01016818.1:633917-650255 GCA_013398225.1 Steatornis caripensis | reverse complement strand
TTCTTTATACCGCTTTTTGGTAACGTATACACCCATGTATGCTCATAGACACACCCGGACTGGAGGCTCACTGAAATTTTCCAGTTTGCACCATGCTTTTCCAAAACACCATACACTAATGATACTGTTTATAAATGCATATTGTATTCACTGAATGTTTTGTAGTTAAACTAACTTTTTCTATAAAAATACACTTGTAGATTAATTACTACGATTGTGGTCCTATTGAATTATCTTTAATATCCCATAATTATTTCTACGCTTACTCTGTTGAGTGCGAAATAATGTGGAAAAAATGCTGGTTTTGGTATAATTTTTTGTCGTTGGTGGTAATTTATGTTTTTGTTGTGGTTAATAATGAACTCCAGGAGTTCTGAAGAATGTTGAAAGTACAGAAATTTTAATGTTCAACCCTATAGTTAACCTTCTTCGCAAGGAATATTCTCAGCTATCAGGTATCAATCTTTATTCGTGCTTAAGTAATTTACGTTATGCTTAGCCCAAGGTCAGAGGTGTTAAGATTGACTAGTGATTCATAAAAGCTCTTTCAATATTCAGATAAAACTGAAGGTTGGCCTGCCTTCTGCTGCTTGCATATCTGTGCCCAAAGTCAATGTGCTTGAAGGTAAATAACCCCACCGGAAAAGAGCGTGGATGCTCACAGCTCCACTTCTTATTTAGATGCTAAACTGGGTTTTTCTCCCTTTTTATGATCTGTTGCTTTTTTAATCTTCCTTGTCTTCTGTAGTGCTTTTACGTGTGTAGCTAGCTAAGCTGTAAAACCGTCTTCCTGGTTGTACNGTTTTTCTCCCTTTTTATGATCTGTTGCTTTTTTAATCTTCCTTGTCTTCTGTAGTGCTTTTACGTGTGTAGCTAGCTAAGCTGTAAAACCGTCTTCCTGGTTGTACCCGTCAGAGAGCAGCTGAGCAAGAAAGACAAACCTGGAAGCCCCTGGTCCATCGTTACTGAGTGTCTCTTCAATGTGCCTCATGCTGAGGTCCGATAGGATTCTTCTGTGTGCACCTTAGTTTGACCTTCTAAATTCTCCGCTATGGGGTGCGCTGTAATGAGATAGGGCAAGCTTCTGTGATCCAGGTAAAAGCAAAGCCTCAACTTCAAATAGACAAAGCTCTACAGAGGATTCAGAAAACTTGTTTGGGAGATGTAGCTGCTAACTAAAAAAGGCAGGCTGCTAGTGAGTTTTTAAGGCTTTCGATGTTTCTCTACTATCTGTTTAATAGTACAGGAAGTTCCCTGTAGTAAAGACTCTTAAAATTTTCTGTCCCTCGTTAAATTATTTGAAGAAAAAATAGCAGAAGTATGTATTTACCAAGGGTAGTAGAATGTCAACGGCCTGACGGAGTGACTTTCTGCAAGAAGCAGAAAGAGCCCACGCCCTTACTGGAAGGGGGAGTTGGAAGATCAAGAGTTGAAACTAAATGCTTGTACGAAGACTAAAGTGATGATGACTTTATTTTTGGAAACCAGGTTTGGGGCTACAATTGGCTAGTGCTGATACAACATTGATTAAATACAGTTAAGAGCTTTCAAAGGCAACCAAAAATAAAATAATCTCCTGGGTAGATCTCATAACATAAAACGTTTTAAAGAAATGCCAAAGAGATTTTATGCTACTCTGTTTCTGCAGGCATTAACAGATGTTAACGCTGGTGAAGGTGATACCTAGTTAGAAGACAAATGTCCCATTGCATGAGAAGGCAAGGGGAAACCTAGGGAAAAGCGAGCATTTAATGTTATGACTGCTGCAGATGAATTTGCAGAAGGATTTATGTGGTTAAGTTTAAAAAGCAGGAAATTTGAATTACACTTACGTAGTTGGACTGGAACCTGAAGACGGTTCAGTAAAAGAGTTTAAACACATACTGTTTGATATATAATTTGACCTGGTATAAAATTCATAGGTAGGTAATTAACAGTTAAAAGCAGGGTGTTTGATGGTATTGTCAAGCAGCAAAGGCAGAAGGGCCAAGGAGAAACCTTATGGCTAGTGAGGTACTGGGCACCTAGAAATTAAGTTTTTCTAATAGAATATTTCAAAAGCTTGTGCTTTCTCAGTACGTGAATCTGCAAGTAACAGTCTGTTCCCTGATGTCTACCGACTGGTTCTGCATTTTAATCTACTTTGCTAATTCTCATATGTCAAAATAGAAACAAACTTCGTTTATATCCCTTTCTAAATAGCAAGAGTGTTTCTTTGGCTTACTGATACCTCCAGGTTCCTCTGGACTCCTCCATGATAAGTGAAAAAGACTCGCCCTGCCGAAAAACTGTAGCATGAAACAGTCGACTTACAGATTTATAACGTTTCTATTGCTGTTCCTGTAACAATTAGCCAAAGTAAAATAAAAGACTCTTAATGACAGCAATAACAAATTAAAGAGGAATAAAGCTTACTCAACATGTTAATTCTATTTTCCACTTGGGTACTACTCAAAACATCAGTGGAAACAGAGTGAGAGCAAATATGTCCCATGGAAAACAAAGAAGTTGTAAGTTAGCCTTTCACAAGTGAGAGCTACAACCCAAATAAAATTATTCTCCTTGGACTCAGTTGGCAGATGCCAACATAATCCTGCTTTACATGGTGATTTTCAAAATTTTTTTTCTTCCAAAGAGTCAAGCAAAGCTGGGGATACTTATTTTCTCATGGCTTTTTCCTTACAACTCTGGCATCTTGATGCCTGTTATGGCCCATACAAAATAAGCTTTTTCCAAAGTGACTTGCATTTATTGGGAGAGATCACGTCTGTACACAACAGTAACGTACTGTGAGTAACACAGTGTGAGTGAGTAACGAGGATGTGTGTGATTCAGGTACTTAGAAGATACCCACATTTGGGAAATTTCCACTGGTGAAAACCCATCTCATGGACATAATGCCTTGTTACCAGAATATAATCTGCACTATTTGTGCTTCTCTTGGTATCATCATACAAGGCTTAAACTTTTTTCCACTTTAGCAGGTGATTTTCACAGTATATATTTAATGACCTAGATCTCTAAAAAATAGAAATCTGTAAAATCAACACAGTTCATCCGGTGCTGTCCAGACAAATTAATACATGCTTGCTTAGCTTTTTAGTACTATCGCTCTCCAGTAGAATTAGCAACTTTTACTGCTTTATATTTCTCTGAGCATTGCAGTCTGCCTGGGTGAAAGAAGGAGCTCTAGAGTGACAGGAGAGAAAGGTGAACCGGTGGGAGACGCCAGGTCCTGAGTGGCACATAGCGTGAAGAGAGCTCCCTCGAAGGGGTGTTGATCCAGTTCGGGTACTGATGGTTTAGGTAATTAAGCCTGAAATACAAGTAGGATTCAGTAAGTAGAATTGAACTTTGATTAAACCTTCTGATGGGTTATGCAAAGAGAAGAGCACTGAAGAGAAGGAATTTCTTAATAATATCGACTTCTGTCACAACACTGGACATCCTTGAGCCAAAGTCTACTCAACTGGAAAATTGGATGTGAAGAGGAGGACTTCTCTGCAACTCCGAGGTTATAGCTGTGCTATGCTGTTTGCTTGTGAATTAATACGAAGCCTTACACTGAGAAAACGGTAGGAAACACAAGTTTCTTGCCTTGTGTTAACGTGTGCATTGATGTTAATTTTGGAAGCATTGTGTGTTTAGAGCATTCACAGCTGCTATATCTACGTAGACACCAAAATAGATTTAACTTAAGAATGACAGATATTATGCAGTGTCCCTAGCGAGAGAAATAATGCTCTTGCGATTGGTTTGCATGTGATTTTGACCACCTTTATGGTACCAGATGACAATGACTCTGGACTGTGCAACCTAGTTGGAGATGGGTGGCCCCAATCTTTTTACTTGTCAGCTGGAGCAAACCAACATCTCGTGCGAACGACAGCAAAGAGCAGCAGGGAACACGCTGCTGCCTGACGAACATGGAAGGAGAGTGGTTTCGTGGAAGTATGCGTGTGTCAAGCAACGTTAATGCTGTCAGAGATGGAGGATGTTGAGTAAGAAAAGACAAGCTCCTTCTTTGACTAGCAAACCATTCCGCTCTGATCAAGATTTTCTGAAGTGACTAGCGATTTTGATTTACTTTTTATATTGCTCTGCTGAAACAGATTTTTTTTTTTGCAAGAGTTTGTTTCTCTGAAAAGCCTAAGTGAAGGCCCCTTTGTAATGTCTTAAGTGAAAGAGAGTTGAAGGTTGTTTTCTCTAAAATGGACTTTGTGAGTATTTTTTCTTCATAATGACTTGATCTGTGTTTTAGTACTTAGAAGGTGTCATGCTTTTTCTCATCTTCCTATGTTAGAAATAACCACAGGCAGATGACATGTGCTTAAAGGGCAGTTAGTAAAGCCTCAGTTTTTCATAGCTTTCAGATTGCCTTCTCATCGATTATGTTGGTCAACTCTGAAGTTAAAACCTAGGTGCAACATCTAGCTAAGGAAATATAACATTGAGTTAGGGTTGTGGCTCAGCCCATCCCTTAAGGGGATTTCATGTTTTTCACACACAAGTGTTGTTTTGAATTGGATGTTTCATGCCTGACTTACTCATCCATATGACAGTTAATTACTTTTAAAGTAATTGAGGCAGTATTGAAGGAAGTGGGTAAGAGAGCTGTCAACAAGAAAACCTTAGTAAAATCACCACCATAAGATCTTGCAGGCAGCTTTTGTGGTCGCCGTCTGAAAGCCTTGTGGCAGTCGGTAGAATAAGCAAGCGATGGCTGAGCTGTAATGGCAGTCTCACCGTTTCTCTGTGCACCTAGGAATTCATTTCTAGCAAGAAACTGTCTTGAGTTGGGAAAAGTCATTCAATAAACTTACAGGGAAGCTTAATGGGGTTTTGATAAAATACTGCTTTCACGTGCCTGCCAGAACATGGTTGTTTTCTTGAGTTCTGCCATTGCTCCTTTAGGACCGCTCTGTGCTTGAGTGTTTTCAGTAGCGTCACATGTTTGTACACGAGCAAAATGGAAGCCATTCCCATTAGTCAGTATGCCTGGCTAATATATTACCAGTCCTGTAAACCTTGTTTTCAGTGGGTTTATTGCTGGTCAATCGGTTTTTCAGTGAATTCTGTTGTTGCCAGCCATGTTTTTAAAGCGCTGGAGTGCGCCAGTCCTTTGGAAGACGACAAATGCATATTTTCAAATTGCTTTCCCACTCGACATTCACTCTATTTGATATGTGCAGCTTTCGTTTTTGGGAGGAGGAGGGGAAGTGGTCCAGAGTCAAACTGTTTGATTTGATTGTTTGACATTTACTATGCATTAAGCGATACTTAACCAGTCTGTTTGAAAAGGTGGTGATGTGGAGAACCAGAGAGGTTGGGGGACTAGGTAGGTCTATCATGCGCTTTTTTTGCATAGTTTTTTTAAAAATACACGATCTCTTTCCAGAGTGCCTCACCTCTACCTGCTCTTCCCTGCCTTCCATAAAGAATACGATTTTAGATGGAGTTAGCCAAGTGTAATTTACATTTCCTCTAGAACTGAAGCTGAGTTAAGTAAAGGGATGCATAAGCCTAGCTGGTAACAGGAGTGTAAATGGTAGGGAAAGTTAATAAAAATGCAATAAAATGCCTCCCTGGAAGTTGGTATAGTAATTACCTCAACTTAGAACTCTGGTTTAAGACAACGTCACAAGATCCTGTTATGTTTTCCTGTACTTCGCAGAACCCTCTGCAAGTCTGATTTGTTTCTCCACTCCCTGCCAGCCTGTTGCAGCTTGCACTGAGAAGCTGTTTTTCATGCTCGGTAGCATGGAAACAGAAGGGTGAGGAGGAGCCATCACCTAGAGGATTTTTACAGGGGATTATGCATGGATCTGACGAAAGGTCAGCTGTAGATTGTGCAGATGACACTTAATCGTTTTGCAGTACATCCTCTGGACTGCGATTTGCACTAGCTTCTTTTCCTCTGGTCGTGTGGGATTTGAGAGGGATATAAAAACTTGGTGTAGGTGTTCATAGTGTTTTGGCTCCACGTATGAGCTTTCTAGGCTCAGTGTGTTCAGTGGTAATCAGACCAAAAGTAAATATTGAGCAGGAACGTACCCCTCCTTCTCTTGCCTGGGACTGTCCAAGGGGAAGCCATATGTCAGGTCCGCTTCCCTGTTGTAACTAAATCTGAGTTTTGCAGCAGTTCTTGATGATCTTGCTAGGCTAAAAATCAAATTAAGTGATCCTGGGTCAGCCCTGTTTGAACACTGCTGACACCGTTAGCTGATATCATGAGCTGCTGGTGGTTTCCAGGTCATCTCTGTGGGAGAAACAGTTGTGTCTTGCAGGTCTTCTTGCTACTCCTCCTTGGACTTGTACATTCATTTCCAGTCTGGTTTTGGTTTGTTGTTTTTTTTCCTGTGTCTGACACACGCTCCCAAATTGTGTTTGTCTCGATCAAAATTGCATTGAAGTGTGTGTTTGTATGCTACTTCACTTTCTTTGGCGGTTCTTTGCTTTTCTTCAGGATCAGGGCTATGGAATTTACCTCCCTGCTATAGACCGAGCAGACTTGGTTTATTTATGTCTGAAGTGAAGCCACTAATAATTGTCAATCCCAGCAGGAAGCTGGAGAAAGGACGTCTGGCCAAGTTCTGTGAAATTCTCCAGGTGAAAGTCTCCAGACATCAAAATCAATTACACTTGTCTGTCTAAATGTTGTTGCTCAAAGTTGAGTAATGATGTGTTGCTCAAAGAGGAGCAAATTGGGTAGAAAGAGGCAGGAGCCATCATCTAGATCAGAGATGTCTGTGTCGTCTGTTTTGTAAGAGTTCCTATGAAGTAACCACTACTGCTCTGAAAAATTTCCTCTGACATAGGAGAGATGAGAATACTGACACTGAAGTAATTGGTTTGTCCAGGTGGATGTATTGTATACATCTGTGCAGGCGTAAACTGTGTCTGGCGTTTGGCCATACCGTGCAAGACCCGAGGTTGAATGGCCCCGTGTCCGTTTCCTCATTGGGGACGGGAATGGTGACAGCGTGAGTGAGCCAGTCCACCTCGTTTCCTCACCTGGCCAAATCCCACACTGGTGCTGAGGTGGCAGAACTAAAAAGCAAATATTTCCACTGTCAAAAACTCTCTTCCAAGCGTATCATCTTACTTAATGTGTCTTTTAAATCCATTTACCCAGTTGCAATTAAAGGCGGGTGTGTTTGTCAGAGACCTATTTGTCACAATACAGAAGGTGAATTATTGGTTTCCCTCAGATTTTCGGATCAACTTGAAGAGAACTGAAGGGGTTAGTCTCAAAGCAGCAGTGCAAAATGCTTTAAGCAAAAAAGGGTCAAAAAAGGAGAAGGGGAAAAGAATTGCTTTGTAGTGTCGCTCAATGAACCACTGTACTTAAAGCCTGTAATCCAAAAAGCTGCAGTTCTGCAGTAAGGGTATCTGCAGATGCTTAGATGCTAAGTTTCAGCAGAGTCCTTAATGTGCAGTCTCCGACAAAGCAGAATTTGATGTGATGTCCTGTTTCCTTAGAAACTATGCAAGGAGGACTGAGAGTAATCATAACTCCTCCATCACATCTTGTCATGAAACGAGAGCTGTTTAGTTGAGCCATTTATTCAAATGTTAGGAGTATGTCCCGTGAAAATATTTGGAAGATTGGAGTGAAATATCAAAACTACTTTGAAAACCACTGTGTATAAAATTGTATGTTTATGAATATTTATCATTGTCTTTCACAAGTAATAGGATTCTTTTGCTTTCACAGCATCCGAAGTGGAAAATACATGCACAAAGGCACACGAAGGATGAAATCCATCACCATGGTGCACACCAAGCCAGGGGTGCCAGTCGCACACATGGCACCAAGCAAGATTCTTCTGCCTTTGGAATAAAAACTCATACAAAAAGTAAACCTCATGAAATATAGCTATAGTGAAATGAAGAGTGAAAAAACAAGGGCAACCATATTGATAAAATATGAGAATTATGCTTCAAATGAGTTATATTTTCATATGCTTAAATAATACCTGAACTGATAACTGCAATGCTTATGGATGTCATTGCCCCAAACCCTGTAACTGATTTGCTTATGAATCTGCTACGTTCAAACTGAAAATACACACCTTGGTTTTCTGACCCGTGTTATTACACATTTTAAAAAGGCAAATATCTAAAAGAATTAAATCGGGGGGGGAGCTTGCTTCTCTGATTTAAATAGTTTCATGGTGAATCTTTGTCTTGAAGTAAGATGGATTTCTTAAATTTCTGAGCAAGATGGGCATCTAACTTGTCTGAAAACCACTGAGCACTGTTTAAATTCTAACCGCATTTGAAAATCTTTAAATGCTTTAGAAGTTGTATTTAATTTTGGTTGTAACTAGAGATGTGTAAGTGTCTTGGGACGTGATATTTCAGGAAGAGATGGAACAATTGCAGTATGGATAAATAAAAGCGAGCAGAGACCTAGAAAAGCTGTTGAGGAAGCAACGGATAGACTGAGACCATTTATCTCAAGTTAAGGAAGAGTAAGAGAGATGAAACTTTGAATGTGACTTTTGGAAAAACCACAAATCTCCTCTGAAGAGGAAAGGAACCATTTGCCGTCCACACCTGCCATGGGTAGAGCAACAATGATGGGCTTTGCCTGAATCCCGAGAGTCCGAGTGAGCCGCGGTGTGTTGCTTGGACAGGGAGGCTGCTGAGGCGAAGGGGCTGACCACCCCTAGGGACCGTGAAATCTGCACTCTGGGTGTTTGCACTCCTGGTTCCCACAGCCTTGGGGATCTGGTCTGTTTGTTGATCGGTTCTTGGGCAGCGTGTGTACTGGGTTTTTTTAAGGCTTTCCTGTTTTCTGTGTCGGATGTTGCAGCATTCCCCTGGCGCGGCTGCTTTTCCAGCTTGGGCTGCACTGAATGGGGGCTGGTAAGGGCACCGTCAAGAGGCGTTGCATGAGGTTTATTGAAGTCTGCTGGTAAGTTAATCAAAAAAAGACCTGCTTAATAGGCCATGGTTTTCCTTTCTCTGCTGCTCTTCTTGGCTGTTGTAACTTAGTGTTTTGTGAAAAATGGCTACCTGTTCTGAAGAGGGGTTATTCTGAAGCTAGTCGTGAAGCAGCAGTGTGTAAAAGCTTGCGGTACATGGCCTGGGTAAGGCCAGACGTTCCTGAGCTCCAGGTAGAAAAAAAACTTCAGCAGTTGACTGCTAAAACTATAAAAAAGCCCCCAAAAGATTTCTTAGCCTTCTCCCCCTCACAGCAAGAGAAAAAAAAAAGTTAGAGTATCAAATGCATGTATCAACAACTTGCTCCCTGTCATTGCGCAATGACGAGAGAGGAAATAAAATGGGAGATAAACGGCAGAGAATTAATCCGCAAGTGGCTTTGAGGGCCTGTGTTTTGGGGTGTTCTGAATGGAGAAAGCTTGCTTGTTTGTGTGGCTCTTGGTTTTGCGTAGATGTCTTTAGTGGCGTCGGTTAGTCACATGTTTTAACGTTTTTAAAAAGGGGAGGTCACGTGTGAGCAGTGGCAGGGCAACATGTCAGAGTCATCAGAGATTCCCCCGCTACTGATGTCTTTGTTGAGGAAACGAGAGGTAGTCAGCTGGGAATGCCTGAGCCCAAACATGTTTGTAAGAGATGCTGAGCGTTGATTGACCTCTCAGAAGAGATCTTTCCTTGAATATAGGACCATATTATGCTAACATAATAAATCTGGACAAGGAAAGAGGTTAGCATGGATGTTTTGCTGTACAACATAAAATAGTTTGGCAAGTCTGACCTTTCGGAAGTAAAGGTTGTCTAGGATTGACTGAAAAGGAGGGTTTTTATCTTTGATTAAAGATGTGTTAAGAAAACAAATGGGAAAGGGGAAATATAATCCTCTCTGTTAGGTGTTCACAAGGTTTTAAAAATGGTAAGCATTTTCTTTCCGGGAAAAACAATAAAAACAAACGAGAGGTTGGAGAGTTATTTTCCATTGCTGCTGCTGTTAGAATCCAATGCTACTTAGGAAAAAAAAAAGTGCTACTAAAAATTAAAAAAACAACCCCGAAACAACAACTTGAAAAATCACAAAGCAAGGCAAAAAACAACAAGGGAGGGGAAAAAAAGCAAAGATTGACAGGGCAACTTCTGTATCTTGTGCTGATTCATATTTGCGGTCTTACCGCTGGTGAGAGACAGGCCCACTACACCATCTCGTCCGTGCTCTGACATGGAAAATAGGAGATATCTAGGACAGTGCCCCTTTAGCTGCCTTTCTGGTCAGAAGTATGCGGCAGTGTTCCACCAGCCAAGGTTGAGTTGGTAGGCTAGGCGTTTTGGGAAAGGATTGCAAAATAAGCAGAGGGGGAAAAGCTGCCTGAGGGCAGGGTACGAATTCAGCCTGCATCTCTGGTGGCCTAAGCTGCTGTTCAGGCACCGAGAGAATGACACAGTAATTCTTGTCATGGCAAATGGGACTCTACTTGCAAAATGTCGGGTAATGAGGAGAGCAAGAATAAATTTTTTTGAAGCACAATAAAGCTGCTTTGCCGAATCTGGTGGAGGTGGGCTTGTCCTTTGGATCTCTCTGGGTCCTTTCTGTCTAGGACATCACTTCCAGTTTCACCCAGATGAAGATCTGGGACCCCAGCATGTGGAGGCACTGGCTGCTGTGGTGCTAAATCTTACTCTCTTGAACCCGTTCCTCTTGCGCTCGTGTCACTTGAGTAACTTGACAAAGACCACAAGCAGATGGCAAACTTTATGTTGTGACCGCTAACACCTTGTTTCCAACATCACAATTTCTCCATTAATTTCTAGTCCCTTGTGCTTGTCCATCAAGTATGATTTTGAAACTACTTTTGGATTGCTTCAGGATTAATTCTGTCTTTTAGCAGGAGAATATTGCTGACTTTGTAATTGTAAGTACTGGTCGAGTTGGGTAACTCACTTTGGACAAAGGTGAGGCTCTTTTGGTCTTGTGCTTTGCACTCAAGATGACTCAGGATCCATCCAGAATTGGCTACTGGAGTTCTAGATTTTTTTTTTTTTTCTACAACTCTGAGGAATTTGATTTTGCTGATTCAGATTGCTTCATAATAATGTCCAGCTATTTTTGAACATAGGAGTTAATCTCTGGTGTCAGTGTGGGACGCTACAGTGAAGGGACACTGCAAATAAAGCCATGTCAATTGATGTTCTGTGCAAAGGACAAGACACNGAGTTCTAGATTTATTTTTTTTTCTACAACTCTGAGGAATTTGATTTTGCTGATTCAGATTGCTTCATAATAATGTCCAGCTATTTTTGAACATAGGAGTTAATCTCTGGTGTCAGTGTGGGACGCTACAGTGAAGGGACACTGCAAATAAAGCCATGTCAATTGATGTTCTGTGCAAAGGACAAAACACAAATGAATTGCCAGACTGGAAAGGAGACATTTAATGCCAAGGTGCTAAAAATGCTAAAGTTTTGAGGAAGGTTTCCTAGCAGTATGATGCAATTTGGAAAGCATGGTATGGGTTAACCATTGCACCATGGCCTCAAGACATGGTTGTATTGCAGTGCTGTGTTTATCGAGACTACGAAAATACGTAGTAAGGACCGATTCATAGACAGGTTCTTGTACCCGTTTTTCTTTCAGTTAAAGAGAGAGAGAGAAAGAGGTTTTTTGAGAAGTGGGGAGGGGTAAACCTAATTCCTTAAACCTATGAAATCTCATCCTGGCTGCCAACATGACGATGCTTTATACTTATGCATTTGCCTAAAATTGAGATGGTTAATACTTTTTAAAGTACTTACATGAGTGCTTTTGTCCCAGACTCTAGTGAGAGGTCACACAAGGGGCTATGAAACTGGTTTAAGTCCCTGAAGTCAGACCTGACCTCGCAAGAACCCATTTCTGAACAGGAGGAGAGAGCGCGGAGGTTACTGCCCACGTTGCACCCCTCAGCTGAGGTGATGTGCCTGAGGTCACCCAGGAGGCTTGTGGCAGAGCTGAGCTCCAGTCTCACGTCGTCCTTGGTAGGTTCTTCCTTTCGGTTTCATCCACTGCCTGTGTGTGCTGGGCCTGTTTGCCTCTTCAGCTGTGGGAGATAAACAATGGTCTTTAGCTGTATTTGAAGTCCTTTGCAACGTGATGAGAAAGTGTCCTCTGAGTGCCCTAGGTAAGTGTGGCTTTGTTAGGAAAGGATTAAGAAAGATTAAATGAAAAAGATACTCAGGAGAAAGTGACTGTTGAAATACCTATGGTGAACTTTTTTGGCATCTCTTACTGTCTCACTGGCAAGTGTCGGAGTGAGCTGGGAAGCTTAATAAGGAAACAGTCTTGACACTGAAGTCTGGCTTCAGTTTTCCTGCACCTTAGGTAGTGGATCACCTTGACTTTTTCTTATGACTAGGGCATTAAGTGTATTGGAGCTCGGTGTTGAAGCTACCCAGAATTTCAGAAGATCAACCATAGGAATCAGCAAAGCGGTCTTTTAAGCAATGGGTCTCATACCTCAGGAGAGCAATGTCATCCTCACTACTTGGAGATTTGTGCTCAAGGGAATGCTTAACTGATAGAAGCATACCAGATTTTTCTAACTGTTTCTAAGCAATTCAGTGTCTTTGTCTTAAATCCAGTACTCTAAATGGAATGCACAGATTGTCTTGGGGAGCAAATAGTACTCCTAATGTAATTTTTTGTTGCAAATATTGTTGGAGTTTTCTCCTCAGAATTAAAGTTGAAGGTATGCTACGATTCAAATCTAGTTTGGCATGACCAGAAAAAGAAAATTATAGAGCATAGGTCTGCGCTTAGTGAAGTGCAGGCATCACGGGATTATGTAGCTTTGACTAACAGCTGAGAAGGCTTTGAATAACAACCACATGTGTACAAGCTGTAAGCCAGATTCTCTGCTGTGATGCCAGCCCCTTTGAGCCATCTGACGGTGTAATGGAGCTGAAAAGTGGCTATGTAATCTATCCCTATCTTCTATTCCTCAACCATGGGGTGGTTCCCAGCTGCCACAGTCTTGGCATACCCAGCTCTCTCATACCCAGGGCTCACACCCCAGAATAGAGGCTCTGTCTGGACTTTCACTGGGAGTCTGCTAAGCAGGATGTCATTAGGTGAAATATTTCTGCCAGTATGTTCCCACAGAGCTGTTCCAAGTACACTGGGACCAGTCTGGCTCAGGAAAGGGAGTCATTACTAATGTCCTCCAAGTGGGTGACCCAGTGAGGGAAGCTGTAGCTGAAAATCTGCCCCTAGCATTTATTCTTCAGCCAAAATAAAGTTAGATTTAACCTATGACCTTAAAAGTTCGCTGCTCCTATGGGTGTCCTACAAACCACTCACTGATTTAGACTTACACCCCGACGCTGGGTTGATTTACCAACCCTGAACGGGTGGGTTTCTTCATCTGGCACTCTGCAAGATGGAGAGTCGTGCTGACAGAGGAATCAAAGTTTTGTTATCTCTGTATGACCATCGCCGTACGCAATTTGCTATGTAATAGGGGACTTGCCGTTTCACAGTGAATGAGGAAAAATAAGGAACGTGTAGCACTGTGGTTCAAACAAAGAGCTTCCCAGGAGAGACCACAGAAAAAATTTAAGGTTTTTCTCCCCGACGATCAGAAATCCAGATGGCTATCATGGCTTGCCTCATGAAATACTGAAGTAGTTACGTTCGTATGTTTATTATGTCTTTTTCTTAAAATGGGACCATGTAGTCAATGTTGTCGCTGACTGCTGGGAAAGCTCCCATAGCCTCACAGAGGCGTGGGTGAAGATTTTTCATTCTTACTGTCTTTGGCTCAACAGCTGAANAAGTAGTTACGTTCGTATGTTTATTATGTCTTTTTCTTAAAATGGGACCATGTAGTCAATGTTGTCGCTGACTGCTGGGAAAGCTCCCATAGCCTCACAGAGGCGTGGGTGAAGATTTTTCATTCTTACTGTCTTTGACTCAACAGCTGAAAGTGAATAAGGCAGTGAGTGAAAGGGGTTAAAATGGACTGGTTATCTGCTAGAACCTGGTGTGTTTTCTGTGTGATGCTCATGGTGTCCTCCCAGGCCATCTGCCTAGAAAATCAACTTTCTCTCATTTTGTGATATTTTTCTTTACAAATTTCTGATCAGGAGTTCAAACTCGAATGTAGGATGTTCACATGGTAGCAAGTGACCAAGATATCATAGTTTGGAGACTTACTATTTTCAGGTAGTTTTGTTTAGAGTGTTACTCTCTATTGGTATTGAGATTTAGCTGAGTTGAATCTTCACAGCTGAGCAATGAGTCTGTGTGCTCCAAAACTTCCCCACCTGCAAAAGAAAACTGCCTCACAGATGGTTTAGGCACTTTCCACAGGTGAACCTCCCCTGCGAATGTGCTGGGGCTCAATGTCCCTCCACGTGCTGTTCCTTGTCCCTGTCTCCCCAGCCTGCTGTATCTGGTATTGGGGCTGTTGCTGCGCTCTTCTCACAGCCAGGATCTGCTTCTGTTCCAACCTCTCCGCCCCGTGGTTGCCACAGCCACTGTCCATCACCTCTCCCAGATTTGTGCCAATATTGAGATAATAAGACCTGGTTGGTGACATCCAGAAGCACTTGGATTCCTCTACAAAGCACTCCTTTACATGTTGCTCCTGCAGCTCTCCCTGCACAGAGCCAGCATGGATTTAAGGAGGCTTATTTGTCTGTTCTCTGTGCTAACCCTACTTACTATGTGTTTGGACAGTTAGGAGAAACTACTGCTCTTAATCTGGTTTTGAGAACCCCTAGTTCAAAGGGATGTATTTTTATCTTGTTTGCTATGTCAGGACAGATATATTCTTACCTGAATAGGGAGAAGTGTTGAGTCCAGTGACCGTGCTAGGCTAAGTCCGGAGCTTACTGTGACACCAGAAAAAAAAATACCCTTGATTGCACACGGGCAAATCGTGGAAATATATTTAGAGCTCTAAATAGAGCGTACTTACAATTTTTAACTAAATATGTGCCTTACAAAAAAAAAAAGCCATGTCCTGTTGCAAACTGGTGTTTTAAACCTGATTATTATGCCCTGCATTGAGGTTACCCCCTGTGGTTAAGGCAAATGTCTGGACAAATTAAGAAACACGTATGCGTGGGTTAAATGGCTGTTAGGAGCATAAATGCCTGGCCAGTGGTGCAGAAATTTCCTCCAGATGCTTCCGTTTTTCCCCCACCTGATCCCCCTTTCTTTTAATTTTCTCTTATTTACAGTGGTCTCCACTGAAGGAGTTAAATATCTCAGGCAACTGCCTCCCCTTTTCGCAGCGAGGATACCAGACTTTGCCAATTATCTGAAAATCCAAGGGCCACCCAGTGAATTGTATGGGCTAAGGCAATTGGAAGCAAGCTCCTCCGAAGGTGTTCTGTAGAGCTAATAAATAGCAGGGTGAGCCCGAGGCCTTTCACAGGAGAAAAATAACAGGTAATTATCACTTGAAAGATTTTTACAGTCTCTTCATTATTTGGGCATAATTAACTGAGGGAGGCAAATTACTGCAGCCTGGTGAGGTGAATCTTTGTCTTGAGAAAGGGTGCATGCTCTCTGCACGGGAAAACTGTTCCGTTGAATGAAGGCTATAAAAATTCAGATATCTAGATAGAATGAAAAGGGAAATACATGAAATGGAAGGCGAAGTATCGCTTCGTAAAACCTGACTTACTGATACCTGCTTCTGCTGGGTTTGAGTTCTAACGCAGCTGAGCGAATACGATGCCGTTCTTGGCTTTGCGTTATGGGTTGCTGTAGTTAAATCATTATAAGGGTTTTGAACCATCGTCGGTTATAAGAAACGACGTAAACATTTCTACACATAGAAATAGATTAACATGTCTGTGTTACCCAAAACGGGAATTCCTCTGCAAGGTTTCCAAGCCCCGGCTGAGGGCAGGTTTGTTCACCGGGGAGAGGCTCGAGGTTCGCTTTGCAGCTCAGCACCCTCAGGGACCCGATAGGGACCTGCCCGTCTCTCGGGATGCAAATGACGCTGTCCTGAGCTGCAGAAGGAGCTCGGCGCACTTGCCGGGGACCGGCCTGGATTCAGTGTCGCCTACCCGTCAGTGCAAGGATCGGATGAAAGCCACGTTTGACTGCAAGTCAAATTCGCGAAGTGCGCGGTACGGATTGAATCAGGGCACTTCACAGCTAACGTTTAACACCTCTCTAATCTCATTACCTGTAACAAAAAGGCTGTTCAGTCGCAGTCTTAACTGGGCGTTTAAAGGCATTCCCCGAGGTCTTCACGCCCTTCCCCATCCTTGCCATTGTATTTGCCTTGGAGCTTTAAGGGAGAAAAGGGTTTAAATGGCCGTCTGCTGTGGAGAACTCCCACCAAAACGGCTTGCTTTGGATTTACCCGAGAGCTCCCCGCAAAACAAAAAAAAAAAAAA
>VZSC01016818.1:601549-619307 GCA_013398225.1 Steatornis caripensis | reverse complement strand
CCCCCCCCCCCCCTTCAATAGCGGTGTGATATCTCACTGATAGATTGATAATTAAAGCTGAAAACAATCTCCTGGATAAATTGTGCAGATCTTAATTTCCTTAATATCTCTGCAATAATGGGTATTTTGACCCTTTGACGATGGGTGTATTAAATCTTTTGCAAACAATATGGAAATTAGTTTTGCCTTAAATATGAGCATTTTTGGGTCCCACATCGTGTAATGAAGGAGGTAAGAACGGAAGAACTGCTGCCTTTTGCAAAATGGGGGCTGTCTGAATACCCTAGGTATCTGTATAACCCTGGGTAAGTGTTCGATAATATTCAGGTGAGCTTCTGTTTTCAATTTTCTTTGTAGTGTAACATGAATTAATAACTGTATATTACACTCAATTAGGTGAAGGATTGACTGCTTGCTGGCTGGTAAATTTTAAAGTTGCATTTAAGTAATATCTTCAAACTGGTTAGGGTGTGTATAGCTACACCTACCTGTGCGTGTAAGTGCTTTTCCACTTCTGCACTCTGAACTTGGGTGCAAAAGCTTGTAAATAGAAATACTTTGTTTGAACGTTTTGCAAGTGCTAAGTAAGACCAGCTCCTTTGAAATTCCAGGCAATTTAGAAATGTTTTATCTAAATGCATTTAAGGCTTTGAAGAACTTTGTTACAGAACAAACAATGCTGTGTGGTTGGTTGGTTTGTTTTTTAAAGAGAGACTTGGCTGAGTGTGTCTCTTCATCTGATGGGAGGAAACTGGGCACTTGTGTTTAGATAGCCCTAATTTACGCTAAACTGCTTGGTGTACAGCTTAGGATAGAAGTTTACCCTAATTTTAATGCAATCTCATTCATAAGTAGCACATCAAGCAACACTGAGGTTCTTATATTTATCAGGAAGATAAAGTGTTATTTAGGGCCGCTGGCAGACAAACCTTCTGTACCTGATGCAGATCTTTCCTCTTGATTTGTGTTTTCTTTGCTGAATGTGTTTGAACCGATATGTATCAAGCAACATAGTTTGCATATTTGTGCCTTCTGTGTACAGCAAAGGTCATATTGTCATTTTGTATGGGCTCAACAAGAGCAGTGCTCCTCATCAAATGGGCACTGCTTATTCCAGGGCAGGATTCCGCTTTTAAATGTTCTATCGGCATGCATTGCTCTAAAGTTCATTTAAACTACCTATGTGTTAATCCCGCAACCGTAACATTTAGTAAGGTTATTGATCTTTCTAACACTCTTTCCTGAAGCCGATGCTGTTTCCTCTCCTGTCTATCTAACTTAGGTTTGGAAGGATGCTGCCACTCAGATTTTCTTCTCCTTATCTGCAGCCTGGGGAGGTCTAATTACTCTCTCTTCTTACAACAAATTCCATAATAATTGCTACAGGTATGTGAGAGTGAAATCCATCGGTCTTATTAACCAGGTCTTGTCCAAAAAGAATTGTCTTCCGACTTGCAGAAATCAGTGTGAAAGATGCTCCTCTTTTTTATTTGCTTTTTTTTTTTGGTGTGTGCTTTTTCAGGGTTTTTTGTTTGGTTTGTTTGTTTCTTTAATCTTTTTTGGTTTTGTGTATTGTATCTTCTCCCCAGGTCCTAATCTACTAGTCTCAGGATGAGCCTTAGGCTTGTTATAGTCCGTATCAACTCTTCATTTTCAGAATCAGCAGTTTTGTATTGAAAGGCAATCTGGGAAGCTGTCAACAGCTGGGAGCAGTGGGATGAAACTGTGTCAGTTGGCAGCCTCTGCTGAAAACAACCCATGTGTAGAATGGCCTGAAGTTTTCTGTTGTGAGGCGTGCATGAGTTGAACGTGCAATTTTCCATCTACGTGATTCTTGTCTCTCCTAAATGTTATTATTTTTTCCAATTAATCTTAGTGTGGCTTTACATGAACAAAGTTATTTCAAGTCGTGAAATTTAAGTTTGCTTTTATTTGAGATCGCTGGAAGTTATTTTTACAAGGGAAAAATGTAATTGTTCCGGTGGCATAGTATAGCTTTTCATCAAAAAGCATGCCAGATAAATGTCTGCAGATGGAAAAAACAAAAGCAAGTGCCGTTAGGAGAATGCTTCACTGCTATTTTATTGTCTTTAAAGCCAATCTTGTTTCTACTGAAGCAAACCTTTACTGATCCCTGCAATGGCAGAGGTGCTGACTCAGGACAGCCAGGGGCGCGCACAGGGACTGTCCCGAGGGTATGCTGAAAAACTTCCCTGAATCAAGACTTTAAAGCACACGCCCCTTGGGATTCGAACTCCCGTATCCTGTAACTTCTGAGTATTGTGTAAAAAATACTTGCCTTGAAAAAGAAGTGTGGATCAGGGTTTTAAAAATGGAATTTAAAGAATGTTTCCTACTAGTGTTCAAAAGTAATTCAATCTAATTATCCTACACTATGGGTGAGTAAGTAACAGTGTCGCATACCCAGTAACTCCACCCAGCAGTCCTTTGTCCTTTTTTTGAAAATGCTCGGACTGGGCTTTGATATTTTTTTTATTTTGTTGATGAATTCAGAATTCATTCAGAATATCAGGGGAAAAAAACNAAAGTAATTCAATCTAATTATCCTACACTATGGGTAAGTAAGTAACAGTGTCGCATACCCAGTATCTCCACCCAGCAGTCCTTTGTCCTTGTTTTGAAAATGCTCGTCCTGGGCTTTGATATTTTTTTTTTGTTGATGAATTCAGAATTCATTCAGAATATCGGGGAAAAAAATGGTAGAAGTGTCTTGCTATCTTTCTACATTAATTTAGCAATGTTTTGTGGAGTTTGGAAAATGTTAATGAAAGTTTTGAATGAAATACATGGTAATGAAGTATAAAAATCTTACTGGTCTAATCCTAAATACATGTTAGAGAGGGATGTGGAAGACTGAAGCAGAAATAACTAGAAAAGCTTCGTTACTTCTAATATTTTTAATTTTAGAACATTTCTGGAATACTTGAATGAGGCATGACTGTTTTCTCTTTCAGATTCTTTATGCCTTATATTCTAATACTGCAGATAAAATTGTAGTTTTCAGTTATATACTCATTTTAAACACTGTTAAATAATCTATAATTGCACTAGATTTAGATAAATTCACTTCATAATGCATACCTAAAATATTTTACCTAAAACTTATCTGGGTTTTGGAAGAAGATTAACACGTGATGATTCCAAACAGAACATAGTTGTTTTTTTCTGTAGATCTGAAGAATTAACCTAATCATTCCTGTTAAGAGATGCTCTGTTAGAGATTTCAGAAGCTTGCCAGCTCAGTGAGGTTCTCGACAGCTTTTCAGGTTGTGTTTCATTCTGTTCCTGACAAACAGCCAGCAGCAGGAATAAGCAATTCTAGACAACTTAAAAAAAAAAAAAAATTCAAGTGAGCAACTTGTTTGCTTCTAAGTTGTAGTAGTTTAAGAGGAAGACTTCTGGACACACATATTGTGAAGAAAAAGATAAAAATCCTGCCAAGAATGTAATAATTATGGATGGGGATCGTGAGGGCTGGTTTCCTGTGAAGTCTCATGTTCTTGCCCAGTGTAGTATGACATTCAGGTATGGATTTCTCAAGATCCACTTAGCAAAAGCAGAAAATTGTAGCAGGGAATCCTTTGTAGATGGGCAGGCATTTCACTGAGTGCTGCAAGGTAGAGAGCTTAACCCTCACGTTTTATGTATAAATACAAGACAAAAGTCATGTTACCTGGATGGTGGTGGTTAGTCCATATGTAATACAGTGAGCAGATACCCACATCAGGCAAACAGTAAAACACTGCATATATCATGTCATCGTTACTGCCTTCTTCAGAGACACCAAGAGCAGAAGTGCTTATCCTCCTGCCGTGGCCTGTAGCTTCCTACGTGGCACGTGGGTGATGGAAGCTTGCACAGCTGGTTGCTGGTGGTGGTGTGAAGGCTTTTGTTGTCTCTGATCAGCATCAAATGTGCCTGAGAAGTGTAAAAGTGTACCTTCATCAGTGTTCCCTCAGGAAGTGTGTGCTCATGAGAGACACTTCTGACATGTGTACAAAACCTTCCCTTGCGTGTATTGCAGCAAGGTGACATGGCTTCTTGTTTTTTCTTTTCTTTTCAGGGACACATTGATAGTCACGTGTACCAACAGTGCCACGAGTATATTTGCAGGCTTCGTCATCTTCTCAGTTATTGGCTTCATGGCAAATGAGCTCAAAGTGAATATCGAAGCTGTGGCAGACCAAGGTAGGGTACGGTGCGGTTTTGTTACTTAGGCACCCGGTGGCACTTCCAGCTCTCTTATCAATGACACTGACATTGGAGATGGGAATAATGGCTTCAAACTGGAGTGGATTAGTAAACCACTTGTAGGAATTTCTGTGTGGGAGAAGGTACGCTGGGAAATACATTGGGAAGTCAAGATATACTACTTGAAGCCTCCTTATCGCTTGTTTGGTAAGAGAAGGCAGCAAGCTGAGATTCATTTCAAATCTTTATGTAAATGACTGGTAGGGTGAGAAGTCTCCTTCAAGTACTCTAAGCAGTGACTATTTTTCTCATTTGTCTCTGCTGCTGTTCGTCAGATCCTCTTCAAGGTAAAAGGTGTCCCTGATGGCAGGAGTCTTGGATGAAAGGATGGTGGGCTTTGCGGTGGTGGTTGGTGGGAGAAATACGGTGTGAGAGGTGGAGCTTCTGAACTATGGGGGGCAAGGAGCTGCCTCCATGGGGAAGTAAAACATTTCTGAGAAACTGATTAGAAGGACTTGGTTAGTGAAGTGAGATGGTTACAAGTGGGGATCTGAAAGGTCTTAATTGGTAGAGCTGAATGTGAGTGAGAAGAGCGTGACTGACAAGAATTGGTGCTGTTGTGTATGATTTGGCATGAAGTAGCTGCAGATGGGAAGGGAGGAGATTTTGGGGTAAGAATCTGAGAAGTTTAAAGGGTTTTAAAAATCTGATGGTATTACAGAAGGATAATTGTTACCTTAGTCTAGTCCTACGTTTCCTGTGAAATGTACAGCACTTTGCCTCTAAACCAACCAACCAACCCCCAGATCTTTAAGATAATTTTGAACCGTGTTAAAAAGAGAAATTTTTAATAACTTGTATATGTATTTACGATTCCCTCACCATAGCTATTTCTGTGAACACGCGTGGGTGCGAAGTGTATCGTATTAGCTTTCAGCACAGGTACAGTCATTTCCAAGCACTGAAGGACGGTGATAAGTATTTTCTCCGTGAGCCATGGGGATAATTCCTAATGTTATCCCCCTCAATCCACGATAGCACAGAGCAAGAGGGGTCTCTGAATGGGAGAAGGACAGAAGAGTTAAAAAAATGAATGTAACATACTCATGGCTTCTACACGTGTTGTGTCTCACTGTCCGCATTAATGTGAAGACACTAAACGTTTTTGACAGGTTTGTTGTGTGGATAAATTCAGTGCCACGAGGTGCTACATGTAGCCTAAGGTACCTGACTGACTGAGCATCACGATTCAGAAGTTGTAGCAGTGAGCTGACGATAGGGGATAGAAATCAAGGCAACTTTCCGTAGTTTCTGTATGGTAATATTCATAGGTTGTTCTGGACCAGTTAGGTACTTAACTATGTTGTGGGAGCTAAAAGGAAAACAGATAACATGAGCTGGGGATGCAGAAATCCTGTACTTGTAGGAACAATAGCCGGTGAAGCAGATGAAGCATTCTTTATTTTTTCTTGAAAAATACCTTTCCTCAGAACTCTCATGTTTCTAATGGTTTATTAGGGACAAGCTACTACAGGTGAAAGGAGAACAACAGAGGAGGGAAGAAGGTGTGGCTGCTGGTTAAGAAAAAGAAAACACTCTTACTTTCCTTTTGCTTATTCCTTCTCCGAAAACTGAAACATGGATAATCCTACAGATTTTGCAGTACTTCTGACCTCAGAGATGCAAATAAAGGTGCTGAGTCGCATTCAATTTCCACAGCTCATTTGTTTGGTACATGGCAGCCCAGAAGTTGAGGTGAGGGGAAGCCTGTGAGCTGCAGTTAGGTCACAGGGAGTTAGCCTGAGGCTTGCACCAGCTGACTCGTCATGGGGTGGGCTGTTAACCGGGCCGGGGATTCAGCTGGAGGGACTGAAAGGAGAATTTCATAGGATGGTCAGCAGGCAAACCTGTTTCTGATAGTAAACAGAGCCATAGAATGGTTTGGGTTGGCAGGGACCTTTAGAGGTCATCTAGCCAAACCCCTCTGCAGCCAGCAGGGACATCTTCAACTCGATCAGTTTGCTCAGAGCCCCATCCAACCTGACCCTGAATGTTTTCAGTGATGGGGCACCTACAGCCTCTCTGGGTGACCGTGCCGGANACAGAGCCATAGAATGGTTTGGGTTGGCAGGGACCTTTAGAGGTCATCTAGCCAAACC
This sequence comes from Steatornis caripensis, assembly GCA_013398225.1. Lineage (NCBI taxonomy): Eukaryota > Metazoa > Chordata > Aves > Caprimulgiformes > Steatornithidae > Steatornis > Steatornis caripensis. Next base: position 612,936 of record VZSC01016818.1, on the reverse strand, counting down.
CCTCTGCAGCCAGCAGGGACATCTTCAACTCGATCAGTTTGCTCAGAGCCCCATCCAACCTGACCCTGAATGTTTTCAGTGATGGGGCACCTACAGCCTCTCTGGGCGACCGTGCCGGAGTTTCACCACCCTCATCGTAAAAAATGTCTCCCTTATATCTTGTCTGAATCGCCCCTCTTTTATTTTAAAACCATTACTCCTCATCCTGTCGCTATAGGTTCTAGTAAAAAGTCTGCCCCCGTCTTTCTGACAGGCCTCGTTTAAGTTTTGAAAGGCTGCTCTTCCTGGAGCCTTCTCTTCCCCAGGCTGAACAACCCTAACTCTCTCAGCCTGTTCTCATAGGAGTGGTGTTCCATCCCTCTGATCATCTTTGTGGCCCTCCTCTGAATCCACTCCAACAGGTTTGTGTCTTAGTCCGTGTCAAGTTTAAGAGGGTTACCGTGCTTGCAAGCGAATATAATGCCAATTCAGTCTTCAGTGCCTCGTCTCTTCCTTTTGGTCTGCCAGCTAAGCAGGAACAGAAAGGTTTCATTCTTATCCCCATTTTGTCTCTGGATTAGACCATTATGTTAGAAAAACTCCGTGTGAGGCCAGGAGTTTCAGGAGTAATGTTTCCATTAATCATTTTATTTTAGGCTTTACCTCCATCCTGAAGCAAACAAACAAAACCAACCCCAAAATCTAAACCACGCTGTGCTCGCCAAAATTATTTGCAAGGGGTCAAAGAGGCCGTGCTTGAGCGAAGCTGCAGCGGAAGCTCCAAAGAGATGGACAGAGGGAGGACAGAGAGACATAGCTGTTAGGGATGGTGGAGGAAACCCTTGGTTCAGCTGGTTCGTCTCCCCGGAGATGGAATAGTATTTAGCGCAGGGGATCACAAACCCTTTCCCTTTGAGCGCCTGTTGGTGGCNGAAGCAAACAAACAAAACCAACCCCAAAATCTAAACCACGCTGTGCTCGCCAAAATTATTTGCAAGGGGTCAAAGAGGCCGTGCTTGAGCGAAGCTGCAGCGGAAGCTCCAAAGAGATGGACAGAGGGAGGACAGAGAGACATAGCTGTTAGGGATGGTGGAGGAAACCCTTGGTTCAGCTGGTTCGTCTCCCCGGAGATGGGATAGTATTTAGCGCAGGGGATCACAAACCCTTTTCCTTTGAGCGCCTGTTGGTGGTCTTAGAGTGAGCGACTCATCACAGGCTGGAGCGCGCTGCTCCCAGCTGTTTCAGCAGCTGTTCCAGGGGATGTGAAAAAAAGCTGTCACAAGACAAGCTTATTGTAGGGCTGTCAGTGCGTTTGTAAGAGCCCACTTAGGCCATTTAAAAATATTTCACAAGGGTGAGAGTGCTCTCTATGATAGGGGAAACAAAATTTAGTCCCTTAGATAAGAGAAGATGACCATACACTGGGAAGAGAGTGAAGATTCAGGATAACTGCAGGCCCAGTTAGCACACTGAATTAACAAAATTAAAAAGCAGACTCAGCAAGTGGGGAAAAGAGGCAGTCCTTGTCCCTGCCTACCTGATTTTATTCTAAAGTTGTATTTCTTTTTGCAGCGAAGTAGAGAACAGTCAAAATGATGATGAAACATAATTTCCCTTCAAGTTTTCAAAAAAATCGGATGGAATTGTTACTGGAAATCGGAATGGGTTTTTTTTCTTTTTCTCTTTTTTCCCTCATAAAATATTAATCTGAAATGCATAATATATATATACATATATTTAATTTAGAATCTTCCTTTCAGGAAAAAAATAATGTACCTGATGAACAAATAAAACAGTTCTCAAGGATGGAAAGACAGGACAATCTATTTTCGTTCTGCTCTCTCCATGTGATTAAGAACATACTGCAGTTGAAAAATTTTAGTCATTTAAAATGAAAGTTGAGGGTCCTTTGACTTTTTTTTTTGTTTCAACACATGTAAAACCTTTGGACTTTTCCTGGCTTTAATAGCCCTTTAGGAAGAGTTCATATCCTCCTAAATCTCCAAAGACGGAGAGGATGGGAGCCAGCCTCTCTGTGACTGTTTACCTGTGCCTGGATGCTCCCTGACATGTGGTATCTTGGAGAGTTATGCGAGATGGAGAGCTGTGCGGTTTCATATTCTATAATTAAACTTTTCCTAAAAGTGTGATTAATGGGAGCTCATTATTCTGAGATTTAATTAAACTTCTACAGGGAAGGGAACTAGTGCAAACAGAGCCCTTGTCTCTAATACTCATGAGGAAATTTTTAATCAAGAGACGAAAGAACGTGTTCATGAATACATAGCAGTTCTACATGCACCCTCCTTTTCCAAAAAGCCATTTTCCTGCAGCACATTTTAAAGGCAGGAACACTTACTGAGTCTTGTACAGTGCTATTTTTTTTACTGTGTTGTTAACTCTCACGTTTGTCTTTAGTTCAGAAGGAATTCCAAACGCTTCATGAGTTGCCTGTGGAGATTATTTCACACGCTGCTGGAACGGTGGTTTTTTCAGTATGTGAGAAAGCAACAGTGTTCTCTCGAACAGAAGCAGTGTGGGGAGCTTTAGGAGATGGGATGCAATAATCTAGATCAGAAATGGTCAGGACAGAGCGGGTTTGGAGCCCCTTCTCGTGGCATGGGTCATGCAATCGGAGCAGCTTGGCTCTCATTTGTATCTTGCCTGACAGGAAACATCCTTCAGAGCGTAGGAGTGTATGAGTGTTTTGAAACTTACAGTCAAAGTAGAAATTAATCATATGAGGCTAAATTCTATAATGGTCAAATCTTTCTGTAAACAGGAGAGGCTGAATCTGATATTTTTTACTTTTACCTAGCAAAGTAATATTGTATTATGCTTTGAGACATGACTCCTCACATCTCCCTCTTTTCCATTGACAACAATGTTAATGCAACGCAAGATATCACAGCCTTTATTTTTTTCAATTCTAGGACCCGGAATTGCTTTTGTGGTTTACCCAGAAGCCTTAACTAGGCTTCCCCTCTCTCCGTTCTGGGCTATAATATTCTTTTTGATGCTTCTGACACTTGGATTGGACACTATGGTAAACTGCTTTTGTTTCCCCTTTTTTTCCTCTTGCTTTTCTTATTTGTTTGTTTGGAGGACCATGAGATTACCCAATATTTTCCAAGTGGTCACTGAACTGCTTTGCAAAAGGAGGCATAAAATCAGGCCATCAATGCTGAAGTCATTTGGGTGAAGCTTTGGCATTGACATCTGAGCATTTAACACCTAGGATTTGAAATTCTCTCATACTGCAATATACCTGGTTGGACCATTTTGTGTACATGGTGCACGCTGAAATGGATCCTTTTGTCTTTCAGTTTGCCACTATCGAGACTATAGTGACCTCTGTTTCGGATGAGTTCCCCAAATACTTACGTACGCACAAGGCACTGTTCACTCTTGGGTGCTGCATCTCCTTTTTCATCATGGGATTTCCTATGATCACTCAGGTAATAATATTGGCTTTGAGCATCACTGTCTGTCCCCAATCCCCCTCTGGTGGCCGTTCTCCTCCTGCACAAGTTGCAAAAGATTACACTGAATTCTGCCGTGTGTGCAGACACCAGGTAAGTCTGAAAGCTTTATTTTTTTTTAAGTTCTGACTGAGATGCATCTAAAAGACTTTGCTGTTCAAATCTTTCCGAGACTCAGACTTTTAAAAAATATCTCCAGATTAATAATGTAAATTAGGTATTCATTTAAGGCACAAAAGAAATTTGCGTGTCATATAAACATGCACACCAGTTTTAGGTGCCTTCCCTCCGACATTAGATATATACTGATAGTCTCAGCAAACTGTGGGGTTAATAATGAAATTCTTATCTACCCTTGATAGTCTTCAGTGTCTTTTGTCCTCTAATTCCTCCAGCTTTATAAATTCTCAGCAATTTCAAGAGGAGGTACACAAAATCTATTTTACTATTTTATTCATCCTCCCCCCCACCTTTTCTTTATCATTTCATCACCTACCAGCCCAACGTTGCTGCTCCAAAGCCTAGGATGGATTTGGTCCTTCCTTCGCTTGAATTATGCTGCTTAACCTCTGCCCTGAAGATGGGACGTTGTATCCTTTCCAAAGATGTGAACTGGACTCACTATTACAGTATTCCTGGTTTCGATGGTGATTTTGCTTTTGACATAGCATTAAGTGGTTGGACACACTGCTAGTGGAAGGTCTGGGCGTTGTTAAGTCCTTAATCTGAAAGAACTGAAACCAATGTCTTCCCAAGCTGTCTTGGTCACCGGGCTCAGGTGTACAATCTGCTTTTTTCTTGTTGGCTTTGCTATTCATTCAGCCGGAAGGAAGAAACTATAGGGCAGCCTGAGCCTGTGGCCAGTCAATGTTTGGATTCTTACTTGGGATACGGAGTCCTGGGTTCAGCTCCTGTCCATTTTGCCTACCTTAGTGCCAGTGAGAGTTGTGACACGCAGGGGGAGAGACACCACCTATATGCCACAAGTAATGGCCCTTTTATCCTTTTTCCTTTAGGGTGGAATGTATATGTTACAGCTTGTGGACACTTACGCAGCTTCTTACTCTCTTGTCATCATTGCCATCTTTGAGCTTGTTGGAGTTTCCTATATATATGGTAAGAAAGACATACCGTTATTGGACAGCCTATGTCAAAGTAACATTTTTGCTTGTGGTAAAGTAGCTGGTAACGTGAAATTCTTAAGGAAAGGAGTAACACTTTTTTTTTAATAAAAAGCCTCAGAATTCTCTTATTTTGAATGGAAGCATAATGGGACTTCATTACTATAGGATTAATTTAAATACATGTATTCAAAAGACTTTTGTATAGTCAAATGTTCTTTTCCCACCAACAGCTTAAAGCCAGTGCTTAGAGATGAGTATAAGGATAGGCGAAGCATTTAGTGACACTTCTCCGGGGGCTCTTGCACTCCAACAGTTTTAGGGTGAGAGAATTCCAAGCCAGAAGTGATATCTTTGTGTTTAACAACTTTGGAAGGATTTATTTTCCATGTGCACATCCAGCCTCACTTCAGCCCATGTGTCTGTAACAGATCCAGACTATGCAGCTATTCAGACTGATTAGTTATACACAGTGGCAACATCAGTTATATCAATCCATGTTGACATACATTAAATTACGAGGAAGATGCTCAGTGCAAAAAAAGCAGTGCAGTTACATTGATGCTACTGTAGCTACATCAATTGATTCAGCTGGTGATTTGCTCCCAAACTTGTCCAGTGCTTTCAGGATATTGATTCTTGGAAATGTGTGATCTCAGATGGTTGTGGTAGGAAATGTGAAGATCTCCCTACGTAACAGATTTACGCCTGGAGTGTGGTGGTGCCACTTAAGACTTGCCTTCAAAACCAAAGAAAGATCTGAAACTCAGCGCTGAAGATGACAAAGATAAGGTTGAAGGTTGCTTCTGCTGTTGCTGTGGACAGGAACGCATTCTGTATTTCGTATTAGCTAGACGTAAACAATCCCGAGATGTTCTGCTGAGGGTGCATATGATTTAGGCTCTAGTCCTGTGCGCTGGAGACTGAGATCTACCTACATTGTGGGGTCCGCTCTGTAATACAAATGCATTTAAAAAATCACATGTAATTCAAAACATGCAGGATTTGTTGCTCTTGCTTTAGAAATGAATGTTACAGTCAGGACAGGGAATCAGCCCTTCCTTGTTTTTTCTAGTTTCGTGGAAATACAGAAGTGTGTCTTATCTCCACTGACATCCAATGCAGTGAGCAGGCCTGACTGGTTGTAAGCTAAGTCAGATATGACCTAGTGAGGAAATGTTACAGAATGCAATGGAAAACTTCAAAATACTGAGAGAAAAACAGATTTAGACCGATCGTGTTTTGGCTGATCAGAATGGTCGTTGTTTTTTATGTCCCTGAAATGAAAGTATTATAATTACAGTTGGTTTAGAAATGTTATCTCTGTGTGTGAAATGATATTGGTGACTGCTATCAGCTTTACATTCCACCAGTCTTCTCAAAGGACCAAGTGTGATGCTCTGAGATATCTCCTGAAATGGAGGGATGGGTTTTGGGGATTATTTAGCATAACTCCTGGTCTGAAAAATCAATTCTGGCAAGTCGTGCCATTGCTCTGTGCTTCAGTTTCCATGAAGACATGCAAGGTTTCCCCATTTGCTTCCCCCGGTTACCACCAGGTTTAGTACTTAGCCATTCCTGCGGAAACACCACCGGGTCGTGTCACCCGAGACGGCAGCGTCCGGTATCCCACTGACCAGTTTCCCAGCTTTCCTAAGATCAATACAATTCCGTAAGAAATGGTGAGTGGGAGCGCTCGAGAAGGGTATAAGCGTTTGTCGGGGTAATATTCTCTTCTTCTTCCTCACCTGTTTGCTAAGAGCATGCCCGAACAACGCTGTGCTAAAGCACTAGCTGTTGTCACTCTTTCTGGCCAGCAGTATCTACAGCATCACCCGCTCCGAGCCAAAAGGACTCCCCCTTTCAAAGCCATTGCTGTCAGTGTGCAAGATAAAAATTCCTTGCTTAAATATTTTTAAATAACCCCCAAACTACTTAAACCTGTAGAATGTCTTTGTTCGGTGTGTTTTTAAATAGGGATGAAGGTAAACAGGGAGCAAATACTGGCTCTGTTCCTCCTCTGAACACTGTGTGGCACACGCACTACAAACCTGCCGTTGTGGAACAACATTTTCTTAGGCTTGTGAGCAAAATTGCTCTGGCTGGTGCCGCCTCTGCCCCACAAATTCAGTATCCCTTAAAACACTAACTTTTATGACAAACATAAAATAATAGAGAAATAGTTATGGCATTGCAAAGGAAGGACTTGAATAGAGGAGAACTTTTTTTCTTTTAGTTATGTCTTACTTTAATATGATTAGACTTGGAAAAGATCTGCTGGTTACAAATCATTCTTTCTCTGGTTTCTGTATCAACTGATTGCTCATCAACAGATGTTAGTAAAGCCTTTGATATAAACTGTTTCAAAGATTATTCCCTGGAATTAACTCTTTGCTAGACTAAAGAGCTTCCAGTCTTTTACATAAAAAAAGGAAATATTTACTTTAAGATCATTACCTGTTCGGCTAATGTATCGTAGCTACTTCTACTGCATTAAAGCTGCTTTCTAAGGACTGTTCTTAGGAATACAGCTTGTATATTTGTGATTCGCATGTTGTAAATACAAGTGAAGCTGCTGCTCTTGTTATATTCCTCCAAGCAGTGTTTAAAATTGGCATAATATATTTTCAAGCTCTGACAATCACTGTTTTACACTCCGCTGACACCTTTCTCTGTGTACACGTACTCTTCATAGCCAGCAGGATGGCACAATAGCAGCAGGTGCTTTTATGATGAAATAAATCTGTCTTTAGATCCTGTTACACGTTCTGCTTGCCGAGCTTGTTGACGTTTTTAAATTAAAAAGGGGCATACTTGGTTATTCCCTTGCAATTATTTGTTTTTCGGTAGCGTCAGTGCTACATAATCCAGTCGAACGATGTTTTTTATTTCACGTGCTGATAAAGATGTTTATTCTCCAGTTGTTTAGGTTATGATGCATGATTGGTAAAGAATAGCTTAGAGCTGCGGGCATTAATTTAATCATTGGTGTAATTCTCCCTATTGCATTTTGTAACATGAAGCTAGATACGAAGATCCCCGTGCTTGAGCGAAATGCTGTTGGAAACTGAAAATGTACGACCTTAACTTTATTTGTCCTTCTCCAAGACCTGTTTTTTCCCAGTCTGTTGTTGGGCAGGTTCGCCGTCAGAGTAAGCGGTAACTGCTGCAGAGTATTTGTAGAAAGTGTTAGTAATTCTGAACATTTCACCTGTAGCAGAGTATTCAGGGAGTTGTCTGTCTCGGTTTGCATTTTCTTTTTTCATGGATTTTTGCACCTGCAGCACTTATGAGCACACTGCCCTACTTTAGAGAGTGGAAATTGAGATATGAAATATCACATTTTGTTTATTTCCTGAAGTTATTCAGCAGGCCTGACTGATCCGAGAGGGAGACCAGATATACTGAGATTTAATCAACACTCTGTTAACTAAAGCATCCTTTGCGTTTTCCTGTGGAACTTGACAAACCTATTTTTAGTCTATCACCTGGAAAGAGATGAGGACTGCGTAATGCCTTTACCTGTTCACATACATTTGACTCCTGAACTGTTAATACTTAAAAGTGCCTGAAGCTGTGAATACTTACTGACAATTCCAGGAAGGAACTAAATTTCTAAATTAAAGTTTCAAACAAATCTGCGCAGATTTGCATGAATTTTGGAGGCAGAAAGCCCTGGTACCTATCCAGATAGGTACGCCTTCTTTGCAGCAGCAAGCGCGGCTGAAGTAGAGACACTTGGACGAGCTTTAACCTTTGTGGAAAGACCCTTGAGCCCATACCTTGTGCTGCTGCAATTAGTTTAAAACTAGTTTTGTTCCCACCACAGCGTGCTGCAGGGACGACTGCTGTGTGAGCATCTCCCAAGTAGCTCACTGCAGGTGGTGCACTGAACTGTAATAAGCGGGTAAATAAAACACAGGGACAGAAAATTCAGTTGCAGCAAAGATCTCCTTTCAGGTCCATCGCCCAGTGACCCCGGGTGTTACAGTCGGTCCGGGCATACAAAGCTCTATTACGAAATGGAGAAGCACACGATGGGTTAGATGGGTGCTGAAGTGCAGTGATTCCAGGGATTGTAAGAATTATGTATATTTTACAGAGAAGAGAAGAGGCTTTCTGAGGAAGAGCATTTGCTGTAGTCAGTGGAAAAGAGAAAAAGAGGGAGAGAAATTACAGTTACAGGAAAAAATGTGACATCTCGGTCACCTTGGGTTAGTTTTCTAATTTTACATCTGCTGCAGGTTGTACTTTTCCCCTCCCCTAGATACGGTTCTTGTGATACCATCTTCTTGTTTAATTTCTGGATTTTTCTTCTCTATTTCTTATCATAACACAGTTTTTCAGCTTTCCTCTGACATGCTGTCTGCCTGAACTGGCTTACTCTGCGCTCGCCCGCTGAGCTGGGCCGTTAGGGCTGCCCTAGCACCATCTAGCCCTGCTACTTTCTCAGCGGTGCACAGGAAGACACTGAATAATGAACCACTGCTATTTTTCACCTTCCTAATTCTCGGAACAGTCAGGTGGATAGATTTATTTTGCCTTGATACTGACAGAAAGGCTTCAGAATTAGGTGGATCAACCCTGGGGATTATCCCTTCTTATACTCCGCAGCCGCAGTGGCTGGCTCTAAGGGCGAGAAGAGCATAAAGCAGCTTATTACTTTTGTGCTGAGTATTTCTTCCCGTACTCAAGGACTTCTCTCCAGTATTTAAGCTCCATCCGTGTCTGCACGTCATAAAAGTTAGACTAAACGCTGTAGAATAATGCTTCGTTAAATGACAGAGACGATCACCTGCTTTGTTAGAGAAAGTCGGCCCAAATTTGAAATGTTTGTGTGACAGGTGAGCTCGGCCTTGGAGCCCAGACCTCCCTCTTACTGTCAGCAGAAAAGCTGGAACGCATTTCAGTTTTGTTTTTATTACTTTTGGATAAATGAGTAGGGGCCGTTTACCGAACCAGCTCTGCAGAACAAGCCTGAAAAGCAGACTGGCTTTAACCATGTGGGCGACAGGAGCTGCCGGGCCAGGACACCTCTTCCAGTCGCATGGCGTGGCCAGGGAGAAAGCTGCAGAGGTGGCTGAATACCATTTTCCAATCTTGTGTGTTTTTAACTCAAGTAACTTAACAGATGCTGTCAATACAATAATCTTAAGAATTAACACGTCACTTGGTTTGTTTGTTCAAACAACACTGAATATAATTTAAAATATTTACAGGCGCTCTCTAATAATGCTGAGGATTGCTTACGTGTCAGTTGAAAAATGGCAGGGCCTTATCAGTTTCAATGCTAAGCGATAGTTGTACCCCAGTCACGTAGTAGGTAGAGACAAGCTCAGATATTGTCTATGCTGAAACAGGTATGTGGATGTTAATAACGTTTGTCTTCACAGTGAGATATAACAAGTATGCACGTAACTGCAGCTAACCGGTACACAGTATTAATGCTTTAACCCGAAACGTACCGAGCACTTCATCTCTGTGTAAAAGCTCAATTTTGTTTTAATCCTTAGGAAGTAAATATTTGATTAGAGCGGTTCCCACCGTAGCAGTCTCGCTTGTTACTGTGTGGTTAGATCATCCGTTGAGAATTTCGACTGACAAATCAGAGTTTGTTTTTGTAATTAGGCACAAGGGGGGTAGGTCGCCAGAATTGTGTTGCAAATCGCAGCTGGTTTCTCTTACACCTAATTGCATTTATGTTTGCTGTTTACAGGATTGCAAAGATTTTGTGAAGATATAGAAATGATGATTGGGTTCCAGCCGAGTAAATTCTGGAGAGTCTGTTGGGCATTTGTGACCCCAACTATTTTAACAGTAAGCAAAAAAAAAAAATTATTGTCTTCTCCGAGGAGTTTTGTTGTTGTTTCTTCATCACTCATGATGGTTTTGAATGGTAATAATTAGGCCTGGGATGCAGATATGTGGGCACACGCACACGTGTGCACCTGGGCTCTTGCATGTGTGTGCGGCAGACAAAACGGAGGGTAAGTGCTGGTGTTCCGGTAGCGAGGGGTGGCGAGCATCCACGTGCTGCTAATGCAGCCTTTCCCTGCCTGTGCAAAATGCTGGTATGGCGCACCGCTGCCCAGCAGCATTTGTGATTATTCTGTACATACGTGTGTGCGTAATACGTATGTGCGTATATATACACGCAGAGAGAGGAAATCATGGGATCCTCCTGTCTGTTCTCCGGCTGAGCTAGGGAAAAACCCTGTTATTGAGTCGTAAACGGATCTGAGACACGTGCTTTGGCGAGGCTTACGTGGAAATTTGAGTGACAAAAGTTTTACCTGCAAGGACGGAGATATTTTTGCAGAGTTCGAAATAGTTACGATCTCGGTAATAAATCTAAATCCCTTCCGTTTCTCTAAAAAGAACGGGGGGGGTGTGGTGTGGGGTGTGGAATTAATAAGGGGACTTTTNAAATCATGGGATCCTCCTGTCTGTTCTCCGGCTGAGCTAGGGAAAAACCCTGTTATTGAGTCGTAAACGGATCTGAGACACGTGCTTTGGCAAGGCTTACGTGGAAATTTGAGTGACAAAAGTTTTACCTGCAAGGACGGAGATATTTTTGCAGAGTTCGAAATAGTTACGATCTCGGTAATAAATCTAAATCCCTTCCGTTTCTCTAAAAAGAGCGGGGGTGTGGTGTGGGGTGTGGAATTAATAAGGTGACTTTGGTTTCCCAGCCCTTTCGGCAGGGAGGCAGCGGGCGAGTGCCGGGCGAGTGCCGGAGCCAGAGGGGGGGCGGCGGGTACCGCGGTCGCGTTCGGCCGGGCCCGGGCAGCGCGGCGCTTCCCCG
>VZSC01016818.1:574823-586066 GCA_013398225.1 Steatornis caripensis | reverse complement strand
GGCCGGGCGGTGCGCGGTGCTGCCCGCCCTAGCGGGCCGGGGGAAGCCGCGGAACAGGCGGCAGCCGGGCTGCAAGCGCATTGCTCCTGCCGATGCTGCGCCCGCTACGTTGTTCCTACAGCCTTGCGCCGCCGAAGTACCGTTTCTTGTTCCGTGTGGAGGCTTTGTTCTCTCTCCCCTTGCCCCGGGTACCGGTTTTCCTCGGTTGGAGCTCATGAGGGGGACGTTTGCCGATGGTGCGTGTAGCGTTCTCAAGGAAATTACCCAGCACGGTGGTTGGAAGTGCAAGGGAATCCAGGTTTTATAGTTATAATTATTCTTATGGTAAACATTACCTCATAAAAATTTACAGAGTCGGAGAGATGTGACATAAAAATAGTTGGAAGAAAATACTGCCTGGTCCTTTCGTGGTGGTGTTTCCACCAGCAGTGCACACAAGCGTTTGAAACGGTCAGTAGGACCCGAAACTCTACTACTTGGAATCGTGAAACCACTCGGAAAGTTCTTTGTGTGCAACAATTGCCGCTGAAGCTGCGAGAGCAAGGAGCAAAAAGCCTCTCCTAGAGCCTACTCTTAACCGTATGAATGATTGCACATGGGTGTGTGGAAATGCCTCGGTTGTGTGGAGTGTGTTTTTACTTAAAGTTTTACCATCCCCAAATAGTACGCTACACATGTTGAGGAAATTATAGATGCGCTGTGTCCGTTGCGTGGCTGCACATTAGCTAGATGGAGCGTGGCATGATTGCTGGTGCTTGGGTGTAGGTGATAAAGGCGCAAGCGGAGAATACAAGCTGTCGGAGCTATGAGGCAGAATTAATTTCTTTTAGGGATTTCCTAGTGACATCACTCATAATTATATGGCTTAATCCTCTAATCTACTGTAGTGCCTTCAGTTCGCATTGGGCCAAATCCACCAAGTCCTGAGATGATTTCTGTTCCCGCCCACCTGAGTGAATCAGTTGGAGTTTTGCTTGTGTAAGCCACTGGTTTAAGGGAAATGGCCCAATTACTTGAAATAGGAATTGAAAGCAACATCAGTCAGGATCGGGCCCAAGCTTTGCACGGTTCTCCGGTGAGAGCAGACCGGTTGACGGTTAATTTTGAGTTCAGAAGCAAATGATGTTTCCAGCTTCTTGTTCCGCTGAAGAGAGGCGGCGTAAAATACTAGACGCAAGTGTGGTTGATATGCCTGTGGTGTCTTTCTGATAGACTGTGGGAGACCACAGGGGAACAGGAGACTTGGTTATCATACTGAAGCTGCTGATTTGTTGTTTATTAATTATTAATCAGGCTTTTGAGTGCTTGTTGCAGTTTGAAGAGCCAGCGCAGGAAAAGGACTAGGTATTTAAAGCAGTGTGTGCTCTTGCTAAATAGTTGGTGTGACATTAGAAATAGTCTCTGTTTTTGAAAGCATTTTAAAAGCTGGAAGGGGACACACTGAAGTTGTCACACATGATCCTTCACTGGCATAAATCGAAGCCTGTGGAGCTACGGTGATCTATACTTGTTGAGCCTTGGGTATTCAGGCTGGAATAAACAGCTTTAATAGAGCAGCGGAGCTACAGTGATTTATGGGAGTGCCTATATTTGCTAAATGTGGTTTCTGTCCTCGCCCTGTTGATGTCTGTGGCAGAGCTTTCACGACTTTAATGGGGTCAAGATTTGTTTTACAGGACATAGTTTGTCCTTTCCATAGAGCAAAGTTTAGTCCCTACTCGATCTCTCTTAATGTTGGTAGGTTTTTGATGATCAGAATAGATCTAACTCCTTCCAAACGAGGAGCGGCATACTCTGTTCTTGGCAGGGACAGCAGATGCTATCTTTCCTCATAGATAAGTTCACGCGATTTACAGTGTGTTGCTTTGCTTCTGAATGAAAACCTTGGAAGAAATAAGTCATCCTTCTGTTTTTATTCTAAAACAATCTTTATGGGGTTTTTTTTTGCCCAGAAAGGCTATTCCCTGTGTTTATGTATGTGTTTGTGTCTGGAGTTTGTAGGTTGCAGCCTTTGTGGTGGAAGAGTTGCTGTAGGTTGAGAATCAATAGGTGGGTAAGTTCTCTCCCATTGATCAGAGGCAGGTATGCTAAAGCAAAGTAGTCACTGGCAAATGTTGGCTGTAGCAGGATGAGTATGTTTCTTCAGCAGCATCTTGACTGTGTGGATGGTTTGGGACCAGAAGACCTTGCTGGTTGTGTTTCTGATGCTGGTGTTTCTTCCAGAAGGGGAAGGTATTCTTGGTCTGTCGGTGTGCACAATGTCACTTGTGGTTGTTCAGTGCTTGAGCGCCTAGGGTGGGTGAAGTCAAAGACGGTAGTAAAAGCCCGGTGATGTTGCCGGTTATCTGGGAATTTTTTACCTTTGGAGAAGTTTACTGGGTTTATATTTTCTAATTTTAATTTTCTACAAAAAGGTATTTATCCCCGCTTCCTTATAAAAGCACTGTGTATGTACTCACTTGGATATGTCAGCGCTCCTGGAGCTTCAGTTCTGCCAGATGCCTCTAGATCTTAACTTTCATTGTAGAGTGAGGTTGCTAGAGACCTTCTAAAGCTGTCTTTTCAGTATTTTTTTTACTACTCTGCCCCTTGTGTAGCAGTATCCTCTGCATTAGCACCACACATTATTCTAATGGGTTTTAATATTTGAGTAAAGGAAAGGAGAAAGTGCTGTGGTACAGGCGATTTATGAGTAGAATACCTAACTTGTTGTTTGTTCTGTACACCTCAGTAATTTCATATTTTCAAAGAATCAAACTACAATATTTGCTGCTTAAATGGTCCAGAAGCACAGTCCTGGAATGACAAATGAATCAATTTAGACCTGAATGTGAAGTCCACTCAGTGGAAATCAATCTGGACATGCTTTACAGGTAACATCCTTGCTCCATAGAAGTTAGTGGGACTTTTACCACTGACCTCAGCTGTGTCAGGATTTCATTCTTAGAGCCTGTTCCCCATTACTAATGATGTTAGTGAAAAATTTCATTAGGAAAGTCCTTGCATCCCACACAAGATATTTGACCTATGTCCCAGGCACAGATCTCATGCCACGCTTACTGCTGTGTTCAAAGAGACACCGTGGTCAGGGTGGCATCTTCCCACCCCCAGAAAAAGGAGATATGTTTAATGAACTTGGTGTGCCGTAACCATCAAGTTGCCCTGAACTTTTGAACACAGCGACTTCAAACTGCTTGAGTGTGTGTCTTTTCTGTCAATCCCATCAGGTACCTACTAGTTCAAGGAGTGCCCAGCCTTTTCCTAGGCATAACCCGTTTTTAAATTTTAGGTTTAGAATTCTGCTTCTCCAGTGGGTGCTCCTGCAGACCAGAAGGCGCTACTGCTGGTTCAGGTGAATGAATGTCTGCTATTTGTAGATAGGCTTTGGCACGCTTCACAGGCACTGGCTGTGCTGAAATACAGAGGAGTGCTTCCAAAGCAATGCCAAACAGTTCTGTGAGTCACTCGGGGCTCTTGGATTACAGAGTGGCATCCTTTGCCCTGCTACCGTATGTCCTCCAGGGTCATTTTGTTCAGTTGGGAAAATAGATTCCATTTAGACTGAGACGTGGGCCTGATCTGTTAGTTGCAGCTAGGTATGAAATGTGAGAGGAATTTTCAGTCCTCGCGTCTCCCTGGAAATCATGTAGCCAATAGATGAATGCTGCACATCTCTTTCATCTTTTTGCATAGGTGGTTATGCATTCATTTATTTATTACTCTTCAGCCTTATGAAGATACTGGATAATACATCAGTTTTAGACTGGTTTAACTCGTGTGTAGTAAAACCTGTGGAAAGGAAATAGTTTAATTGAATGAATTGGAAAAGAATATCCTCTCTTTCCTGCAGCGGAGTTACTGTCTTATAAGTAATTACTGTACACAGTGTGTGTGTGAGTGCGAAGGTACTGGAAATGCCTGTCCTGGATATTCTCCGATCTTTTCTTTACTTGATTTGAAGTAAAAATTGATCTAACATTGTGAGTCTCTCTGTGCCTCCAACAGCTGTAGGATTTGGAATGGATCCTGACTTACAAATTGATATCATCACAGAACTGGATCTTGTGAATACAACCCTTGGGGTAACACAAGTGTCAGGACTACACAATGCCAGCAAAGCATTTTTATTTCAAGGTAAGACAAACATCCTCTCACCTCACTTCTGCCTGCATGAGCTCGTGAGAGATTTGATGTCTGATTCCCTGTAATGGTGGTCTTAATTAACTGTCGCTTTCTTTTTATTTTTTGGAAATAGTCCTTGTTACTTTCCTGAAATACATATGGCATTTTTTTTTTTTTAGTGTGCTGTCAGGTAGTTGAGGGAAGTATTTTTGGGTAGGTTTTCAACACTCCTCAGTATTTATTTCTAACTAAACATATCAAAGCGATTCCAAGCCGTGGACTCAGTTGTATTCTTGTTTCCTTTCTCTCCGTGACTGTACATGTGCAGACACACACACAGCTGAAGCTATGTAACTATGAGAAAGCATTTAACATGTTGACACTGATCAGTAACATGCAGCAAGTCTTCCATCGACTTTGTGGAAACTGCTAAAGTGAGAAAATTGAACACTATTGCATTTAACTGTCCAAGCTGAGTACCAGGTACAGAATAAGTCACTTTGAATTGTGATTTTTTTTTCATTCATTTTTCTAAGACGATGCTTGTAAAGTGTTTTAAAATGGCATTGGGTTTTTTTAATTGTATTTTTAGTGAGTGACGTTCTGGATGAAGTAACAAGTTTTACCATGGACTTCAGTAAGGTCCAGATTCAGAGACAACGTCCCATGGGGTGGAAGCACTGAGATGCTACAATATGCTTATTAGGCGAGAAAGACATTTGTATCCGTTGCGATCAACGAGCACATTAAAGCACAGTTGGGAACGTTTTTATTGTGGAGACTGCTGATGTTTGTTTTGTCTTTTTTGTGCTTTACTCTGTGTTGGACTGTGCATATTAGTGTCTTACTTTTTGATATGTGTCCTCTGTAGCTGTTTCTAGAGGCAAACGACTATGATCTCATTCAGCTTTAGTTCTGCATCTGCAATGCTAACTGACTTTATTGTAAGTAATAAAAGAAGAGGGTCTGTAATCTTAGTTCCTTGTTTACCTGGGCAAGTCCAGCTTAGGAGCCAGAGCAGAGACACTTCTGGAGACCTTCTCAGAATTTGTTGGTCATATTTCCAATCTTTTATGATACGATGAGTAGCATAATTTTCACTCGTTCCCAGGTTAATGTCCAGAATAAGGGCATTAATTTATTCATTTAAACTTAAAATTGTTTTCATTCGATACCCTGACTCCATGTATGTATGTATTGTGTATGTGTGTATTACGGACAAACAATGTTAAAGTACAGTCATTCCCCTAAGGACTGCATTAGCGTAACTGACTTAAAATATTTTAGTATTTCCATTTGTTATTCCGTGCAGCTAATTGCAAGCACACTGATGAACTGTCATGGTGAGTTTTCACAGACTGCTGGTCAGGGCTGCAGGGAAGAAGACTGAGATGCATTTGTCAGGACACCGATTGAAAGCATCGATACTAAAAGTAGCTTTGAAAGGCTAATGGTGAAGATGTTACGGATATTCGGTTCTTTTTGCCTTGGAGGATCCCACCTGTAGTTCACAAACTTAGAGAAGACTAGTGTAAAAAAGGTAGAGCTTTTAAAATTCAGATAAATTGGAAGATAGATGTTCATGGGAAGCAATGAACAAAAAATCACTGTATAAAGAGAATAAACAATTTGAAGTCTGTAGTTAGGTAAGTAAAGGTTTTTGTTTAATTCCCACAACAGAAATTATTCGTGCTAATGCACACAGGAACAGCCGAGTTCTTGGATACTGCCTCTAGTATGAAACTTCTTGGAAGATGGCTCAGGAAAATAGTTCTCTTCAGTTAAGCTCTTCAACCTTTGGGCTGGGAGAAGACTGAAGACCTTCAGTCTCTAACTCCATCCTGAGAGAGGTCTGCGAGGGGTCTTTAGCTGCTGCTGTCAGATGGGACAGGAGTCTGAGACTGCCCCGTTGGATGCTTCCCTTCTTGTTCGTATCTGTTATTTGTTAAATGTCAGCAGTGTGTTGGCAGGTGTATGAATTCCCTTTTACTAGCAGAGGTGACTTACTATACAACTACAGTCTGGCTGTGTGCCAGGTCCTTTGGCTGGAACTAGGAGATACTTCATTTTGATTTTTATCTTGCCGTTCGGTAAAACTCAGGGCAACGTATGGGTAACTGCTACGTCTAAGTTAGAAGTAATACTTTTTCCTACCGAGAATCACAAAAAACCCAGCCAACATGACACTTTCAGAGGAGAGAAAAGACTGGAAGTTAGTGCTCAGTTTCAAAATTACTGTAGCCTCTTGGACCAGCTATTCAAGTCTCCAAGGTGTGGTCCTTTCAGCAAAGCTTTGTTTTGATTAGTTCTTACCGTATGTGAGTAGTGAACGCGTGCTGTACCTCGCTGCGCCACACTGCTCCAGTGTTGGCCTCTGGGTAGGGGAGGACCGGCTTCACCTGGCAGGCTCATTGCTGGAGATGGAGCCACATTAGAAGGTCTCTTCACTCGTGCGCTTTCACTGCTGAGGATTTCATAGTTTTGGCAATGAGAAGAAGAGTTTGAGTACATTCTTTGGCATGCGGTTTTCAAAGGGACAGTTTTGACTGCCACCTTTGGCAGTGTCCTTAAAGCAACGTAACAGACGTTTGAGCTTACACAAAGGTTCCTTGTGGATCGTTTTCTGTCTCGTAAGATGTATTTCCTAAAATGCCTTTACTAGAGCTGTCCAAACTGAGAGCGTTTCTTTGTGTGTCCCTGGAAGTCTAAATCTTTGAGGTCGAGAAATGGTACTTTTTCCCCAACCAAGACAGTTATGTGTACTGCTGTAGTGAAAATACGGATTTTTTTCCTAAGCAAGATCCTTTTTCTGTGAATTGAACTCTTTGAAACAGAAGGCTTTATAAGTTTTGGCGTCTTTCAGTTGCATTTAGAGGTGAAAAGAAGAAATTAAGAAGGGAGGTGATGGGAAGATATGCACAAAAGAAAGAGAAACTATTAGTTTTAATCAGATTTTTGATCAGTGATGTTAGCTCTCTTACAGTAGGTGACAAACTGTTTGTTACAAAGTTTCTGGAGAGTGATGTCATGGTTTGATTTATGCTAGAGAAAATGTAGGAGGACTCTTTTTCCCTGGAGAGTTAGCAATTTCAGTCCAAGGCAACCTCAGTGAAGCCAGTGGAGTATTCTGATTTTATAATAGTATCGGTAGTAACAGCCGAAACTCAGGTTGTGAAACAGCTTTACAGGCAAAGAAACAAATTCAAGTCCGTTGCAATTTGTATGACAGCATGATAAAACCAAAGGGGCAATTGAGAGATGTGGATTGCCTTTGGGTAAGCAAATATGTTTCTAATTCAGAGAAGCACAGAAACCTGTAATTAAGTGTAGTCATCTAAGTGGCCCTGTTGGGCATGGACTTCGATTATTAGAGGATTGCAGCTGGATTTTTGAATGATCAGTTCCATTATTTGTGTGTTCCAGTTCCATTCTCTCTGAAATGGGGATGAGGGAATCCAAAAAGCAGTGGAAGTGCTGACAGTGTGAATTAGATTAAATGTAGATATCTAACTCACAATTGCTGTTATGCAAACGGTCTGACTTAAGATCCCTAACATTACGGTGTCTTCATTATTTATCTTTTATTTATTTATATGAACAAGAGTGGGGAAAAGTCTTTGTGTCCAGATGGGTTGTTCTAGCGCGGAGGATTGCAGGAAGGCGAATGGAGATTCTTGGCTAGAGTGCTCTCGGGGAACAGGGCACCCAAGATCCTGTCTGACCCCACGTCTCCTTACCTCCAACCAGGAGTCCAGAGGATTCACGGAAACAGTTCTGGGGGTGGGTGGGAAATCTACCTCAAGGAAATGTGTTGAAAATATTAATCATCCACCTAATGCATTACAATAACATCTTACAAACATTGTGTGAAAGATAGCTGTAAATAGTATCTTACAAACACGGCAAAATGATACTGAAATTCCTAGAAGAGGATGATAGTATAAATTTTAGTACGTTAACCAAGACTGAGCCATGGCTTGCTTCGTGGGGCTCAGTCCTGTTCTGTATTTCAGATAGCAGGGAAGCAGGGCTTGTTTTGACCCCAAGATCTTAGTTCAGTGGCAGAAAAAGGCTCTCATAAATAAGGCAAGAGAATGTACTTAACTGGTCATCCTGTTTCTGGGTAGACTGAGCACAATTTTTAGCCTAGCTGTTACATGATGTGATTACCTTCACCAGTCTGTCTTTTGTTCTGGGCTAAGTTCTCATTGGGGAAGTAGAATTTTATTCCTTTTACAACCTGTCAGCTATGCCCATTTCTTTTTAATTCTTCTTCTCTCAATACCTTTTTCGAACTAACAGAGGCTTAAAGCCTTTCCTTATAAAGCAGTTGCCCCAAGAAGTTTATTAAGGCTTTGCTGTTTCCTTTCCTAGCAATCTGGCAGTATTTTTCAACGTAGTCTTTAAATTAGAAATGGTCTTTTTACTATGTATACTATGGATGGCACTCAGTAAAATAAACCCCCAAGTACTGTTAAAAGTCTAGCTATGTGTAGTTCTTTCTTCCTTGACTGTTTCTTTACTTGTATTAAAGAACCACTGGATTTATAAGAGAAACACCTGGCCCACAGCTCCTGCAGCACAGAGTTCAGTCGTGCTCCTTTTTCCCCACTTTGTACTGGTGACTGCCGAGTTCTTTTCTCTACAGTCGCGGCTCCAATGGGAAAGGTGAAAGAATAACTTGTATCTTCAAGCACAGAGCAAGGTAATGTTTCTGTGAGAGAAGAGTGAATCTTAAGGAGTTCCTGATACAAAAGGGCAGTCCTGCTTCAGGCCAAACGGGAGAAAAGCTGCAGCCTCAAGGGAGGTAGAAGTGCCTCCCAGCAGACTCACTTGAGCTTGCGGATGTGGTACATCCCTCTCTGTTGGTGTTTCCTCTCAGTGTGTTATGGATCCCGATTTTGTTTTTTTTTAAGACATGTTTCTTCTTGACTTGCTAGTTCCTCGCTTAGAGAGTAGAGGTGTTTCCAGATCCTGCTTGAGGAGTCCAAGTCCTGGAAGTCAGGGTATGACATCTGAGGGGTTTGGTATTTTTGTCAGAATGGGCAAATACCCTTTATCTCAGGAAGATTAGCTGTGCTTCTCCTAGCCCAGTGTTCAGGATACACTTGTAGGCAGTAACTCAGCACTAAGGTGCTCTCAGTAAATTCCAAAGCTGGGTGAGTAGGCTGCTGCCTTTGTTTATCAGTGTGTGAACGTATTCTCACCAGAGTTTGTGACTTGCATGCTACGGCTGAGGTTTTAATCCGCTTCAAGTGTTACAGCAGTTATGCCAGTGTAATGCGCAAGGTGTGTGAGCTGCAGAGCTGAATGAGAGGACGCAAATAATGCCTTGAGGAGGAAACTTGCAATTACTCTTCCTGGGGTGGATGGCAGGGAAGTCTGTAGTAAATAGCAGAGAGGCACTTGAATTTTAGAGTTCAGAGCGTCGGTCTCTCTTTACACTAGATAATGCAATGACAGTCATTGCTTTCTGTGTGATTTCTCTTGCTATGTTTATAGCAAATTTGAAGTACAAGCAGTATTGTTTTTATGGAGCAGAAATCGTACAGAAGCAGAAAAATTCAGAAGGCACAACGTGGGTGGCTTGAAATCCTTGTTCTGCTTTCAGCTGTCGTAAAATAGAGTGGCTCTAGTTCCTTTTCTGTGCCCGGTGGTATCTGAACATCCTGTCTTGCTGGGCTGCTGGGAGGTTTTGGGGTAGCAGTGGTGCAGAGCCTCTGGGCACACGATCCTGGGTCACTGGTGCCCTGCTCCTCTGCGCGCTTGGGTGCGTTCGGCATAGCAGATGATGACCCTTGCGCTGTTGGAAAGAAAAGGAACATTTTTCTTTTTTACCAGGTATCGCCCACCGCCTGCCTGGGCTCGCAGCCGGGGCAGCTGCTCGCTGGCTGCTTCCCTCCAGCCGGATGAGTTTTTTTGGCCTTTTAAATTACGCTTTCCGTGAGGCACCACCAGCCTAGAGCGGGGGTTGTGCTGTGCCCTGTGGTGGGGCTGTTGGAACCGGCTGGAACCGGCCGTGTCCCACACGGGGCAGCCCTCAGCGCTCCTCACAGATAGGCCCTGCGCCTTGCCACCCGGTGCAGGTGTATCTTCATGGAAATGCCACAAACTATTTCAACTTGCCAACTTTTTTTTTTTTTAAAAAGGTTAGACTGGGTTGTTTTCCCTGTTGTGTGCCCTGTCATGCACGTCTGTGCTGGTTTCCACAGGGATGGGGGGGGAATTTGGGGTTTTACCCTGTGTTGCCTGTGGGGCACCTGTGCCGGGTTCCTGGGACCTCAGGAGGGAAAGCCAGCTGTTGTCAAATAAAAAACCTTTGTACCTGTAAGCAAAACCAGTATCTACATCTGAGGTGTGGCTCAGCCTCTCGCCCTGATCATGTCGTAACATTTCCGGCATTGCTGGAAATGTGCTAAATTTGACCGTTTCCCTTCTCTTTCTGCTGAGATCTCCCTTCTGAGATCCTCCTCTCACTGGGCATAGCAGATCTGGTGGTTTACTCGAAGCTGATCTGCTGTCAGGGCTCACTGGCTCAGAGTACAGCGACGGGCACCTCTGCTCGCCCGTGGCGGTGGCTCACGACATGTGGCTGTGTGGAGATGGTGGGGACCAGGCCAGCATGTGTCTTCCCTCGTGACAGAGGTTTGCAGGGTGGTGAGAAATAGGGCCCAGCCCATTCCTCAGGAGAGTGGGATCCTCACCTGCCCTCTGCACTCGTCCCTTGGGATGTCCACCTGCTTTTATGAGCTCTGGCCTGGCCCTTAGGAACCGGAGCAGCTGCCCACTCTGCTAGAGAGCTGCCAGAGAGTTCCCTCAGTGCTTTCAGCCCTTTGTCAAAGCTGCTTTTTGAAGTACTGCTAAAATAAGATATCAACAGCTGGATTGGCTGTACCCAAAAGGATGGGGGAAAGTATAACTTCTCTGGTGGGGATGGTTTCTGCGCTTGTGGCCATCGGCAGGATGAAAAGCAAGGTCTTGATCTCTTTTTGGGATCTCAGGTTCTTCTGCTTTTTCCTCGCTTCCTTCCCAAACCCCTGTGGAAGCTGGAAAGGAGAGGAAAATAAAGCTGGAAATTTAGTGTCAAGAACTGGGTACATAAAGTCATAGAATCATAGAAT